>OZ001649.1:20257412-20673658 GCA_963924145.1 Pyrausta purpuralis
AGATTAGCCGGCTTAACTTAAGTGTAGCTGCAGGCCCTTGGCTAAAAATATAGAAGGAAATGGAAAAGGAAACAATGTAGTTATGTTAACTATTTTGACACGAAAACTTTATTTAAAAATAATCACTTTTATTACACATACTTTTAAATACTTATATTGGTATTCTTGTAACTTAAAACAATATTTACCTGATCAATAAAATAAAAAAGCAAAATGAAGTTCGTAATCGCAAAACAATCAAATAAACTTTCTCAAATCCCCCGACTAAAATGCGTAAGCGTTCTAAGATGTTTATCTACCTATTTACAAATTATTGCAAAACCAAGTTATTCCGTAGGGGCTGCCATTATCTGCCATATACTATATTTTCAAGTACAATAATTTTTATTCTCAATCAATTTGAAATGGATCAGAGAGATGGCAATGACAGTCATTTAAATTATGATTTTTAATTTTATTTGTTAGGATTGTACTTTTTTTTATTCATTTGTCATGCGATTCCGCTCACCATGACCCACATCAATGTGAATGGTAATCAATTCAACACATCAAACTGGTCTGAATTTTTCACATAATACAAGATACTATTGCCTTGTCCTGCCACCGGTGCTATTAGCTTTTCTATGCCGCCAATAGTGCAAATATCAATTTTTTTTAATCGTCGATACTGTAATGTTGAACGCTTAGCGGCATGTTTTGCTGACCTGACTTCTTGAATTACATTATCGTACTGTTCGTCGCTCAAATAAAAACTAAGTATTATTATTTCGTTTTGATGTTAGTAACTCCCGAAACTGTCAAACTTCGTTTTAAGCGTTTCAAGATTGTGCAACGCCAACATTGCAAATACGTTGTCTCCCCACCGCCACCTCAAGCCCTCCGCCGGCCCGGCGCGCCCATCGAATACATTTTTAAATCCATTTCGTTTCGGTTAATGTGCACATTAACCGGCTTAAGATGGAATATTATGACGCAAACTAACATGTTATCGAACTTAGCTGCCTCTCGAAAATAAACCTAAGTTTAGCCGGCTCATCTTAAGTTTATGTTCACACCTACATTTAGCCGTAACATATATAGATATACATATAAAAGTTTCGTAATTTCTCGTAATTTTAAAAGTTAAGAATAACACTATAATTGATCAGTTATCGAGCGGGATGAAAAATGATCAAATTACTAAAATAGCTATCAAAAAATAGGGGTTGGTGATAAAATAGTAAAAACTTAGGGTTGTATTTTTAATGCCACATTATAAAAAAATAAAAACAAAAAATTTCCTTCAAAAATTAAAAATATATATTAAGGTTGAACAACCCTTATCACTTAGGGGTATGAAAAATAGATAGTAGCCGATTCTCAGACCTACAGAATCCGCATATAAAATTTGGTAAGAATCGGTAGGTAAAGCCGTTTCGGAGGAGTACGGGAACGAACATTGTGACACGAGAATTTTGTATATAAGATATTAATCTGTTGTATTTCATAAACATGCATTCTTTCTTGTATTTATTTTTTATGTAATTATATTTATTATAATTTTATTATACAGATATATTTCTATTTTACTTATTCAGCGCTTCATTTTCTATGTACAAAATACCCCATCCACAAAACTCATAATTTCTTTACCCAAAGGTCTGAACTGAAAGGATCAGACCGCCTAAATTGTACATCTCCTTAAAACTAATTTGTAAATCAATTTATGTTATGTGCAATAAAGAGTTATCTATCTATTTACTAGGCACCGTAAAGGCGAAGAAAAATCAGACAACAAAATTAATTCAGAGTAAATCCTAGTAGCTAATAACGTCTTTTTTCTGTTAAAGCTGTTTAATATACAGTCTTGGTCAAGTAATTGGGGTCACTATCAAAATAAACAAGGCCTTCCCTTAACATCGATAAATGTTCACGAAGCTCTGAAGTTTTTTCTTAATGAACAAATAAATTGTCGGTGAGCAGAAAATCGAGAAACATGAGAAGAATATAGAGCTTAACTATTACATTTTTAATAACTTTTGTGGGTTAAACCATTATAAAATCCGCGTGATTTCAATGTAACGGTTTAAATACGTTAAATTGTAATCTCTCTCGATATTGTAAACTGTACCGACCTTCATACATTGTAACGTAATCTGCAATGACAAATGCCTGGGCAAAGTGGTGGGTCAGGGTGGGTGATATCCGTTAAGATACCGTTTATCCTGCGTGTAAGGTTGACATGTAATAACAAATAAAAGCGTTATTCTAAACCATATAGAGCTTAAAATATTACGGTGACAGATACTTATCATAGTAGGTAATAAGTGATAAATGTAATTTTACTAATACAATATATTAAAAATAGCAATATATATATTGGGAGATATGTATCGATTAAGAACCTACATTACCTAGGTACCAAAACATAATAAACATGTAAGTTATATGTAGGTTATTAACGTTCAGCTAAAGCAATCGATAGCGACGTTAAAGTTTGAATCTATCAATATGATAAAGGCGTTATTTAATTTTAAGTCGCTGTCCAAGCGTAAACATAACTTTTCTCATCTATCATCAGATAATTCGATAGTAAAGTTAATAGCTACAAAGTGTAGTTTCCCCAAGTTCGAGATTAAGTAGGCTTTGATTAATTATATAATCTAGTTTTGTTGCTATTCTGCGGATCTTTAGTTGTTTTTTATAAGTATAAGATTAAAAACACACTTTAAGAATCCGTAGAATAGTACTTAACGTTTCAACGATTACCTCGATGTAATGGTCTTTTTTTCTTAATAATAAAGATTGCGCATTCCGAAAGCAACATATAATTTTGTTTAAAATCTTCATCTGACGTATCTAACTCATAGAATACTACTTTATGTAATACCCTTGAAAATATCAGATGTTTTTAAATGCTTTGGCACACATGTCGTTGTCGAGGTAGTCATGATGATGCTCAAATATTTTAAGTCTGTGGGCAATGAGAGCCCAAACAAAATTCAACAAATTTAAGTACTAAAACGCATAGTCAAAGTTGTGGATTGGTTTGCAACATGAATTCTGGGGTTGTAAAAAGTTATAAGAGTGTGGGCTCTTACTAAAATCATTGACCGTTCGGTTTCTGGGCTAGTGTCATTTTAGTACCTACTATCTGTCAGTAAAATATCTAATTAAATGCTTCAACACCCGATATAACAATAGAATTTGCATTGTGTCTCGTTCACATACGCTTGAGGGATTAACGTAAACGTAAAGATAAAGTTGTATTTGGTTTGCATAGGTACAGTACAATGCTCTTTCTATGGTACCTGAGGGACTACGTAAAATTGCATATCATCTTAATAAACCACAGTCAAATCACAAAATATATAATATCTGGTAATAAAAAGTAGAAAAACTGGCCAATTTTGAGATTCATGTTGATTTGTGGTCCTTGAGACGTAATAGTAAACTAATGAATATACCCTAAAATAAGTACCTTTGCTGAATTTCTACCTTATTTTTAACACTAGCCCAGAGGCAGAATGATTGAAATGAGAGCCCACATCTCTGGCCTTATACCTTTTTGTATATAATGTTACAAAAACCAGAATTCGTGTTACAAACCAATCCACAACTCTATAGATACGTTTAAGTACTTTGAAGAAACGTTGTTCGATGATTTGTCGTTTGGGCTCTCATGGCACACAGACGTCAAATATTGTGTAAATGTAAGCAGATGTCCATCAAAGAAATAATCAAGCCTGAGAGTTCACAGTTCAAGTTGTGCCAACTTTCGTTAAATTCGCTCAAATTGGTTGTTTACAGCAACGATAACGAAGTAACGTCCCTCAGTGGGCAGAATTCAATCACGTAGGTGGTGGTGTTGCTAACTCAATATATGTGACTAACGACCCGTTACAACTTACTTTGTAATAAATTTAACACCGAGAAGTGTAGGTACCTATTCCTTTGTCGTAATATACCTAGTTACACCGGAGCTACATTGTGTTCCATTGTTCTTTTTAGCAGATTTTAACCCTGTAGAGTTAAACGTAAAGGAACAATTTTGAAAATGTGGACATTACATCCCAGATATTAACTCGGACGGGGATGCCTAAATAATATCCTTCTTTTAGCGCCACTCTTGCACTTTTGAAACTTGTATTTCGATTACAACGTTTCACTTATTAGTCCAAGTTCACACAAAAATTACAGTTAGGTACACTAGCGTTCTGTCTAAAATACAACACGATACTTGCCAAAGTAAATTAGGGAAAACACTTTCTTGTAAGAAACACTTTCTTGTAAGAAAGTGTTTTCCCTATAATAGTTAGCTATTGGTCAGGATGTGTAGTAATCTTCTAATTCATTGTTTTTGGGCATGTATGGTGAAAGCTCAATGAAAAGTAAGGTTATTTCGCGGCGAAATATGTACATCAGTAAAACCTTTGCTTATAACTTCATCTTGGCTCTATGAATCCGCTGAGTCTTACCAAAATTGAGGCGTCCTTGCCTATCAAACAAACACAAAAACACATCACATCTTATAAGTGAGCTAACATTTTCAATGTTTTTTCTTGCGTTGAATCGAATAAGATCATACAAATATCAATCTTAATTTAAATAAATTGCAATTGGCGAGTAAGATGACATTTGCTATGAAATATTTTGCTATATTAATCTCATAAAACTAGTCGTCAATAAATTATTTTTTTTCATCGCGACGATACCTTGCTGCGTGCTCTGGGGACGACAGACAGTAGGTTATATAGGACTTTCCTGGCGAGTGACAACTAAACACGATCGAGGCCATACGAGGCATTGTTTATTTTGTGTCTCCTACAGCTTTTACGATGGCCTGTGAGACGCACTGAATGTTTTTTTACGCTTATCATTAAAAAGGGGCTTGAACAAAAACATCTCTATATAAAATGCATCTGAGAGGTTTTTAAGGGGTAACTCAGACCTATCGTCCCTGAGTTGATGGATAGACTAATAAATGGTAAGAAGGGTTTCCTTGTCTGTTGTGAACTTTTCTCTGAACTTCAACATGTCTCACAGAATAGTCAAGTTGTCTGAGTAATATCTATTTACTTTTTTAGCTACAAGTTTTTCCACGCTATTTGATAACCACTTCGAATGATTAGTATTCTTGTTAAAAAGCGATCTCTTTTAAAAAAACATCTAAATTTTGACTGGGACGGTCCAACAAGAAAATAATCATCAAAATCATCTCATCAATCGGCTCATCCGTTTTAGTGCTACAATTACACGAAGTTGCCTCATTTTTAGTGGGAATTATTCTCATTACTATCTCCAAGGTATCCAAGGTATTAAAGATTATCGTTAATTTCAATTACGTGGCACGTCTGACTGAGGCTAATTTGGAGTTAGATCGGCTTTTCCTCGATACGTGGGATCCACATACTGTTACGTAAAAACAATCAACTCAGTAAGAGAAAATTACTATATACTTGTGTGATACATAAGCAAAAACTTCTCTGACAATCGCTTTGGTTTTTTTATGAGGGCCAACAGTAGAAGATATGATGAGGCTAAAGATGTATAGCTAAGTGAATCTTTATATCCCTCCTATGTATGTGAATGAGTGGTGATTGAATGAACGTATGATAAAATGAACGTATTAACGTAAACATAAAAACTGATCAAGTGCAAGTCAGACTCGCGCACAAACGGTGCCACAGCTGCTAACTATGTATATGTATGTAAGAATTTTTATTGCCCTAAAATTTCCCGTTAAACATGATTAGCGGGCTTTATAAGTTTCGACCCCTTTTAAATAACAAAATATCTGAAATTATGAAACAAAAACAGTTTATCTTTTTGATGACACTGCATTCACATTTACAATTTTGCTTATTTACAGCCTTGGACGAATAAACCACTGGACGCGCAATGACGGGCAATTTCGCTGGTGCCCCCTTAGCCTCGAAGCGGGCTTTTTGGCCTTACTTACAGGTGACGTCTTGTCAGTAAGGTGATAGAGCTCAGTGAGAAACATTGACGAAAATAATGGGTAAATGTGGCTTATTATTGTGTGAACATTATAGCGGCTAGACAAAAAATATTTATTTTCATCCGTAAGTAACGTTTTATCCCAAAAAAGCTATTATTTTTCATGAAAATAGTAAAATGAGTTTTCCAAGAGAAAAGTAACATTGCCATTTAAAAAAGTGGTGCAAAATCAACAAGATAACGTATACTGTATACGGTATTATCGTATGTTTATCATTCGTTTCCTTGTCAGTTTAATTTTAATTGTGCTTGACAATTGTCGATAAATCATATCGATAAACATTTATTATTTTTTTAAATATAAATTCTTTTAAAATAAAATGATTAATCTGTAAAATGTTTCACTCGAGAGTAGATTAAGGTAATCTTAAAAATACAACAGTTTGGTTTAAAATTTTAAACTATATACTTGACAAGACAATACATCTTTATAATATAATTTCAGATTTTCTGTCGATCCATTAAGGAAAATAAAGTAGGTAGAAGCACAACACATCACCGAAGATGTGGTATCCATTTTACGCCAAGCGTAATTGAATGCCAACGCAAAAAATCTACTGCTTAATTATCGCATAGGAGGATTTTAATGGTGCAAGGCTATATTGTGTACTTACGGGCTGTTTTAAAATGTCTTAGGAAGTTAACACTAACTAAGTGATACTTGCTAGACCGTTCATATAAAATGACGTTCTATGTTTCAATTGTTCATTTTTGATGGTTTGTGCATTCCATGCCCATAAAGTAATTTATTGTTTTGGTGATAAAATTCAATATGATTTTACAAAAGATTCGCTCATTCATTCGTTCAACATATATCGATAAAAATATCGCCACTATCATGCACTAAATGTCAATAATTGACACGACAAGCTCTCCCCGCCCCGCAGAAATTAGCTAATGATGTTTTTATACATTCGCTCTTGCGTTTCATATCCAGTGGTTAATTCATCCAAGTTTACAGCTAAGGAGGCAATCAAAATCAATAAATGATAGTTTCAGTTTCGAAGTTTCCTTTGTTGCGAAAATTAACATTTAAAGTAATTTTATAATGAACTAAATCTTTGAAAATAGTTTAAATATCATAGCCGTGAATGCTTATCTTCTAAATTATTAATTATAGTTTATATGTCATTGTTACATTGTAAAATCCGCGAGTTCATAAACTAACGCGTTAGATTGTAATCTTTCGATTTGTAGTGAAAAAACTCGACAAGGTTTAGTATTTATGCTTTTTTTGTACTTACATGTCCACCAGCACCGAGGATATATCGACGGCGAAGTGCCAATAACTCCTATCTAAAAAAATCGCTCACCCTCTTTGTCTTTCACCTACCTTGACCCACCAGTTTGTTCAGTGATTCGTAAAATCAGTTTATCTACTAACGCGTTATAATGTCCTCACCCTAATTGTAGGAGAGGTACCCAAAAACAAATTAGAAAAAAAAAGTTTTATGAAATTTTATTTCATGACTTTGGTGGGGGGAGATTATACTAACCCATGCCCAATGAACACCCATGTCTCTGAGCTAAACTGTGGCCGGACGGGTAGACGGACAGACGGACTTGATAAACTAAGTAACTAAGGCTCCTTGTTTGACTACGGAATCCTAAAAATTAGGTAATGATATTTCAAAATACTGATGACATTCATATCAAAATTGGTGTTACGTAGAAAATATGTACTAGCAAAATATGATATGATTTTCATAAAAGGTACCAAGAATTTGTAAGAGTTGGCTGGCTTACAGAAGCCAGTGCACCTAGGTCAGACCGATTATGGGAAAGTTTGCTCTGGGTAGGTTTATGCGGAGAAACTTAATCTCAACTCGTGAAGTGGGGAGTGTAAACTATCTACATTTAATAATATTTTAGTTAGGTATTTTAATTAAATGTAAGAACTAGCGTGGAGCTTGTTATTTTGCTCTTCATCACAATTAACAAACAACGTAATATAGCCGAGGGCGGTTTGGTCGATGTTCGCAAATAACCACAAAAATAATCAATTAGTGATTTGTGGCTGAGTTACAACTCTGTCGAAACAAGCACGATCATAAATTATATCCAGCGTTCAGAAACGCTACAAAATGTGTATAAACACTATAATTTGTTATAACGTACCAGATAACCCACATTTGCGTTGCGTAACCAACGCGATGCCACTTCGAAGCGGTGTAGCTCTGTTGTTTTGTAAGAACGTCATGTCATACTGTGCGTTGCGTTGTTGGAACGCGCGTGCAACAAAGATGAGTTGGAAGAACCAACGCAACGCAACGGATTCGCAAAGCAACACCTATGGCTTTGTTTTGTGTCTCATAATGTAAAAATGTTTCATTATTACGATAGATGATGAAGGACTGAAGAGCGTAAGAGTAGAAATACTTCGTGCTTAATCAAATTAAATAAGGTTGCCCCCTGTACTATTGAACTGGTGTCTGCGGTAGAAGAATGCACTTTGTATCAAGCTTGTAGGTGGCAGCTTGTGCTGCTGGCGCCTCGCCAATATCGTTCTTTTGGACTTTGATTAATCTGCAAAGACTTTGATTAAATCGCCCGTTGGCAAGCATTTTTAGTCTTACAAATAAGGCCGTTATAGACTAAATCCTACTCATACCTACATAGCTACATAGTCAGTATTTGTCAAAAAATAAAATACACACATTAAAAAAAAGTTTGCGGTCACTCGCCCGCATAAATAAGTGCGCCTTCACATTAGAGCGACAGCAGCGCCGTCACTCTAATATGGCTATTATACTATTTTTCGGTATGATCGCAAACTTTTCTTGATGTGTCTATGTACCTAAAGTAGCAATTCTGTATCATTTACAAACTATTCTAATGTTAGTAACCGTGGAAGTGAACTAACTTAACTGGTGAACTCAGGTATTTATTATTAGGTAACTTTAACCTTCGACTTCGTACGCGCGTTTTGAGTTTGCTCCCTCCCCTCCCGTCGCAGCGTGATGTTTTCTAGTTTTAAACCTTCCTCAACAAATAAGCTATCCAACAAGAAAATATATATGCGCGTTCAAACAAATAAATAATCAAACAAACTCTTCAGCAGCTTTGTAATATTAATATAGATTTTAAAACCAAACATCTTAAGATAACTTCCGTTACTAAACTATAACCTTAACTTTACTCTAATTAATTGTAGCTTTACTGTACCTACAGCTTTATTTTCCGTACAACCCACTACATTACGCAGTTAGTACGAGTAGTTGACAGGGGTACCTTCTGACTTTCTCTAATGGCTATTCTATTTAATGTGTATCTGCTTGCCTTCAACTCTAAACTATAACCGTCGGCAAGATGTTGAAATGACAGTTAAACATAGTTGAAGCTCTTGCCCGGAGGTCCACGACAACATAAGTCAGACTAAAGTTAACGCAGTCTGTCAGTCAAGTGCCCAAGTGGCAAACGGTTTCCAGGCGACGAACTTAAGTTAATTAACAGTCTAGAATAAATAGCAAACCTTGGGTTGAATTTCTGAATCAGACAATGAGACTGTCTAAATGTAATGTTCTGAACGTGTTACATATTACGTGTATATCAGTCGAGTTCTAATAGCAGATGAGAATGTTGATGATTTAAGAACTTTACAACAATTAAAAACTCTACAACAATTTAAAAAAATCATATCATAAACAGCTCCAGCTCAATATAAAACTAGTCTGACAGGCCGGCCATTTGTTAGCCTGCCGACTGTTGCGAGAGCTGATCCAGGGGCGAGTGGAAGTGGCGCAGCAGGATTCGTGGAATTGAAAAGACCGCACGCTGATTATTACAAGCATTTATTTCTTCATGAAATAAAGTTGCAATACATCGTCAAATAGTAATTACATTATTAAATTAAAATAAAATTATAAATTAGCCTAGCGAGCCGAGGAGGTCAGACAGAAGACAAAATTAACAGTAGAGCTGTCAGGCTGTCACAGATTAAAAAAAATATGATAAGAATGCATTCAGTACATTAAATATTTATAAGCAATGGCAGCGTTCATATTTTAACACTTCCCCTCATTCTTATCATAAGACTCTACAAAATAAGTCTCTACCAAACTCTATCTTAGTAATGTACAATATTTGCTCTACTACCATTATCTTATGTCAGTCAGTACATAACATTATTACAAGTTATTAGGCAATTATCAGTATTATCAGGCAAAACAACAAACAAAATCATTCACAATAATATTCTAAACATTAATATCACAGATGCTTCAAATTCAAATTTTCGACAAAATTAAAATGTTTAGTTTTACATAAGGGCTTGGTAAATAGATCGGCTGTCATTTGGTCAGTTGGTAAGTATTTAACTGTAACTCTACGTCTTGATACATAATCTTTTACAAAATGGTAACGTAGGTCAATATGCTTGGTACGCTTATGACAGTACTCCTTTGCCAGCAACAGTTTATGTGCGCTCTGATTATCATTATAGATAATAGTCTCTATATGTTTATCATAAATTTCCAACAAGAAATTCTGAATAAAACATAACTCTTTCGCAACATCACTTATGGCTACATACTCAGCCTCAGTGCTGGACAGTGCCACACAGCGCTGCTTTCTAGCTTCCCAGCTAACTGTATTATTACCTAGTTTCACAACGAAGCCCGTGTATGATTTCCTATCACATTTATCGTTAGCCCAGTCAGCGTCTATATATGCCAACAAATCTAGAGATTTACTCTTGTAAAAACAAAGTCCTAAATCAATGGTACCCGCCAAATATCGCAATACTCGTTTAGCAGCTACCCAATGACTTTTATCAAAATTGGTCAAGTATTGACTGAGCTGACTGCAACTAAAAGCTATATCTGGCCTCGTGCAAACCGATAAATACATTAGACAGCCAATTAATTGCCTGAACTGATAAACATTATCATCTAAAGGTTCATTGTCTGTTTTAGATAAATTACTATTTGCTATCATAGGTGTGGATACATGCTTACAGTCTGTCATATTAAAACGTTGAAGTAATTTCCTAATATATTCAGATTGATCCAAGATTAAAACATTCTTATTTCTAGTGACACGCATGCCTAAACAACTCGTAAGTGAACCAAGATGCTTTATACAAAAATTTTCATTCAATAATTTAAATAAATCCTCTGTACTACAAGTCGAAAAAATATAAAAATCATCAACATATAAAGCTATGATGGTGAGATCCCTTCCACACTTTTTGACATATACACAGGGCTCACACTTACTTTGCACATAGCCATTCTTCGACAGTAAATCATGCACCTTCAGATTCCACATGCGACTAGCCTGTTTTAATCCATACAGACTTTTTCTTAGCATACACACCTTGTTCTCATCACTGACAAAACCTTGTGGTTGCTCCATGTATATTCTTTCATGTAAGTCGCCATTCAAAAATGCTGTAGTTACGTCTATGTGTTCTATAGACATATCTAATTCATGTGCAAGTGAGAAAAGAATACGCATTGTTGAATGTCGAACAACTGGCGAAAAAGTTTCAGAATATTCCAGTCCTCTCTTTTGACTAAAGCCGCGAGCGACCAAGCGAGCTTTATACCTGTCAAAATTTCCTGACGTATCATGTTTCCTCTTATACACCCATTTACATTTAATGACATTGGCATCAGAAGGACGATCAACCAACTCCCACACATTATGTTGAACAAGTGACTCATACTCTTCTTTCATTGCCTTTTTCCACTCGGAGGAGTCTGATGACGTCATAGCCTCGTCGTACGTTTGGGGTTCTTCAAATAAAGAGTTGGCGTACATACCGATTTCATAATCGCCATATCTAATTGGCGGTATACCACGTGTACTGCGTACGGGGCGGCCGCTGACAGTGACAGGACCTACTGTACTAGTCGCGCCTTCCCCTCAAGCTGCTGCATCCTCGCCAGTCACCGGCTGCGCCTCCGGCTCCCGAACTGAAGACTCAGGCTCAGCAGAGGCCTGCTCTGCATCTGGGTACTCGTCGGATTCATCGCCAGACTCAACATCTGTAAATTCATACGAAAAATCATGTTTATCATTTGAATTAATACTTTTATTAATATTTTGACTAG
Organism: Pyrausta purpuralis; assembly: GCA_963924145.1. NCBI lineage: Eukaryota > Metazoa > Arthropoda > Insecta > Lepidoptera > Crambidae > Pyrausta > Pyrausta purpuralis. The sequence goes on from OZ001649.1 coordinate 20,269,469, forward strand.
AATTATTATTATTCTGAGTAGAATTCAAATCATTATTATATTCAGTTCTATTACAATTTAATTCATTATTATATTCTGTTAAAATTATAAATTCATTTAAATTATCGCTTATTAAATTGTTCTTCATGTCATTATTTTCAAAATCCTTATAAAATCTGTCCTCTATAAAATTAACATTCCTAGATATAATTACTCTCCTCGGATTAGATGGGTCTAAGAGTCGGTAACCTTTTGTTCGTTCTGAATAACCGACAAAAATATATAACTTTGCCCTAGCATTCAATTTACTTGTACGAGTAGGCTCAGGAATTAATGAATAGGCAATGCTTCCAAATACACGGAGGTGTCCGAGACAAACTGAGTGTCGGGACCAGACCTCTTCAGGCACCTGTCCTGCTAACGCCGCAGTGGGGGATCTATTCTTCAAATAAATTGCCGTCATAACAGCCTCACCCCAAAAACGGTTACAGAGACCTGCCTGTATTAACATGCACCTAGCCTTCTCCATTAAAGTTCTATTAAGGCGCTCTGCCACGCCATTCTGTTGAGCACAATACGGTACAGTCAACTGGTGAGTTATTCCCTCTTTCTCAAGGAATTTCCTAAAACTGTCACTGCAGTACTCACCGCCATTATCAGAACGCAGGCATTTTATATGCAATCCAGTCTGCTTTTCAACAAAGTTCTTAAAATGGATAAAACAGTCTAAAACTTCTGACTTTTTCTTTAACAAATATCCAAAACTTTTTCTAGAATAATCATCAGTAAGTGTTAATAAGTACCTTGCATCACTCCAGCTGGGGTCTTTCATCGGGCCACAGACGTCACTATGTATCAACTCTAACGGCTGGCTTGCACGTCTTGCATTTTCCTTCGGATAAGCCTTGGCCACCGGCTTCCCCTCCAGACAGGCGACACACGGGACTAGATTCTCCTTGTCAACCTGAAAAGATACTTTACGTGCTGCACATTTCTGAAGTGTATACATACCTTGAAGACTCAGATGCCCTAACCTTTTATGCCATAAATTAGCATTCAAACCATTTGACCCAGCATACTTTGCGGTCTGTGCTTTCTGCACTTCATGTAGAACAGCCATCGACCGCTCCTTTGCAAAAGTACATTTCATTCTATAAACACCCTTACTTAGATTAGCAGACATAATAGGCTTGCCTTGAATATCACAACTATCATAGACAGAACACCCATCCTTATTAAAAATCACAACCATACCCCTCTCACACAATCTACTCACAGAAAGCAAATTCTCGGTCAACTGTGGAACATACATGACATCATTCAAAATTTTATTACAACCATTAATGCTTACGTGAATATCTCCAACACCAGAGCTTTTCATTTTAGTTTCTTTATCTGCACAAGTAATTATAGTCTTATTTTGTCTAATATTGTCCAAGTAATTTTTATTTTTGCACATATGCGAAGACGATCCGCTATCCACTATAAAATCCACACTATCAGACGCGTAGAACGATGAAGCGTATGCAGTGTTCTCTTGATTACGCTTTTCTTGCTTTTGGCGCTTCAGCTTGAAACAGCGCGACTGAATGTGTCCAGGTTTCTTACAGTAATTGCAGACGATCTTCTTCTTGACGATAAGTGCACTTGATGAATTACTGTTACTGTGCAGTATTTGCTGGTTCTCGGTGTGCAATTTTCTGTATTCTTCCTGAATTAATCGAGCACGGACAACTTCTGAAGATAGAGAATTGGTCAACGATGCTGTCTCCAAGGCCGATACAAGTGTGTCGAAGTCCTGAGGGAGCCCAGATAAAAGTATCTCCGCAATCTCTTCATCTTCAATGACCTTACCAATGTCCGCTAATTGCTGTACTAAGGAGAAAACTGTGTCGATGTATTTTGTCATATTTTGATGTTGATTGTAGTCCACCCTATGAAGTTGCCGAAGTAGACCAACCCGTCTGAATAATCCTTTGTCTTCATAGACATTTCTCAGCTTGTCCCATGCTGCTTTTGCTGTGGTAATACCATGTAAAATTTGGTATAAAGAGGGTTTAAGGCTTAGTGATATTCTCGCTAGTGCTTTGGCTACTTTTGATTCGTCAGCCTCTGTGCCTAGGACGGCATTCCATAATCCTTCTAGAATCAAAGCGTTTTTGATTGCAAACTTCCAGCTGACATAATTTGAGACGCCTTCTAGTTTCTCAAAATTAAAGCCGCCGCTGATTACATAACTTCCTGCAGATGTACTCGAAGAATTCTCCATGACCATGCGGTTTTGTGAAGTGACTTTTAGAGGGTAGAAGCAGGTCACTTTTTCTCAAAAAAAAAATCTCACCGCTTTGGAATTCCTTTGCATGAGCTTCTGAGGATAACCAACGTGCTTCTTGGTTTTAGCCTTTTCACCTTCCACGTTTCTTGTCTTCGAAACTGGGCCCATAACCTGTTGCGAGAGCTGATCCAGGGGCGAGTGGAAGTGGCGCAGCAGGATTCGTGGAATTGAAAAGACCGCACGCTGATTATTACAAGCATTTATTTCTTCATGAAATAAAGTTGCAATACATCGTCAAATAGTAATTACATTATTAAATTAAAATAAAATTATAAATTAGCCTAGCGAGCCGAGGAGGTCAGACAGAAGACAAAATTAACAGTAGAGCTGTCAGGCTGTCACAGATTAAAAAAAAATATGATAAGAATGCATTCAGTACATTAGAGTTTGGCCATCAAAAGCTGAACCTAGCAAAACGCGGCAAATTTAAAATATGAAAACTAGGCAACACCGTCTATAATAGGAAGAAACATATTTGATACTTTTTTAAAATTCACAAAAAGTAGATTTCAACTGTGGCTTTCCTCATATGAAATACGAAGTTATAACACGTTTCATATATGTACTATGGCTGCTACACACAATGTCGGTGGTACGGCTGGTGGCCATGTCACCGGCACCGCTAGGCTCGCATTTTACTATCAATAAGTAAGGATATTCATTGCGATTATACATCTGACATGCTGAACTAGGTATTTAAACCAACAGAAGTTAATAGTATTTGGGATGTCGGGATGAGAATTTCAAAAACAAAGTTTAGTAATATACATAGTTATTTATTATTCACTATAATCAAAGTCTGATTCCAGATACTCCACACCCATCGATTCTTCTGAATCTGAACTGCTAGATTCGTCACCTGAATTGGTTACATTTATAATGAAACTTTCCATTTCTGCCACTATTCCATCTTTTTGTTTATAATTCTCTTCAATATGAATGACATGATTAACCATCTTATTCCATTCCTCAGAAGTAATGCTATCGAAGCATTCTTTTATTAAATTTTCCATTTCTGATAAGGATCTTGAAATATTTTTACTTGCCACTTTTCTCTTTCCTGTGCTCCAAATAAGCTCAATGGGATTGAGGTCACAATGATACGGCGGAAGTCGCAACACCTCATGGCCATGTTCTTCAAGGATCTGATCAGCTTCATAAATAGGATCAGGTTTATGTTTATCAACCAAGCACAGCAGTTCCTCTCTTGACTGAGTTTCTTCAAATGAAATATCATAACAACGGAGCCAATTTTGTATTTCTACTTTGCGAGTACTAGTGTTTGGTGCCTTATTCACTTGTATGGAATGATAACTTGCATTATCCATGACAATAATGCTGGGTTCCGTCAAATTGGGAATTAATTTTTCACGTAACCATTTGTTAAAATTTGAGGCATTCATGTCATGATGATAGTCAGCTTTAGTTGATTTTGTACTAAAGACTAATAATGCATTTGGTATAAATCCACTTTCTGATCCTGCATGAACAATAATAAACCTTTTCCCCGAAGAAATATTATCAATAGCGCCCTGAGTTGAAGGTCCCTGCCATGACTTTTTTGGTTTGTAATTCTGATGAATATAAGTCTCATCTAAGTAGTCAATTTTCTTCCCCTGTTGTCGTTTTAAAGCAATAGTTCTTAAGAATCTATGTCGCCACGCTGCGATATCATAGCGTTCCACAAGTACAGAACGCTGATTTTTATTTTGCTTGAATACAAATCCGTTGGTTAATAATATTTGACGTAATGTTTCTCTACAGCCTGTAAATGCAATACTCTCTTTTAAATCCGTCAAAAGGCTTCTTAATGTAGGCACTTGCTTCTTGACAACATAATATTCATTTATTTTGTTTCTTATAGCTTGAATATCAAAACTGTCCAGGTTAGACACTGTCTTTTTATGAGGGCGTTTCTTACCTGGGGTGCTGAACACCCCTTTGTTTTCTTTACTTTCATTATTAATCCTTTTCAATGTTGAAATACTAATATCTGAAAAAGAAACAGCAATATTTTTTAAACCTATTTATAATTTTAAACTAATCACTCCTGTGTATTTTTGTTGCATATAAATCTATGTGAACTTATACGTAATCTGAAAAAAAAACATTGTTTATATAAGCCTTTTATTTAAACGATGTTTTTTTTCTCAGTTTGTAAAATACATCTTGTATTTAAAACAAGTCTAGAATTTGTTTACAAATAGTGTATGTTGGTGTAAAAATCTAAGCAAAGGAAAAAATTTACACGAACCTATTACCAAAAATATGTATTTCTGACATTTTATATCAATAATTTTGAGCTTGGTAGGAACTTACCAGTCATTGAAGAGATTTTCTCAAAATATTTATTCTGTGAGAGATACTCTTCTTGATGAAATTCCTTTATTTTTTTGAGATTTGCCAAAGCAGCACTGGCTCCTTCAACACTCGAATTCTTTTCTGTAAAATTGGTAAAATTGGAACGTACTAATTATAAATACCTATATATTATTATGACGTGAAAGTCTTGATAAATATGAAAGTATCTAAGTGAATAAGTTTTACTAACCTACGAACTCTATCGCAACATGTAAACAATCTTCTATTTGCTTGATTATAGCCATTTGCTCATCTTGTTTTTCTTTATATTTACTTATCATAGTAAATAGAATCTGCCGCACTGCACTCTTTATAGTTTTACCCATATTTTGAAAGAAAAACCAAGGAATGCACAAAATAAACTTAACACAGTGACAACCAACTATGCAGATACGCCATGATGGCGGCCATGAACACTTTTTTTTTCACAGTGGTAGTGTTGCCGCTATAAAAATCACCGGGTTCAGCTTTTATTAGCCAGACTCTAAATGAAGGGCCCAGTTGCAAAAGTCCTTAAGTCCAAAAACTGAACTTGTCAATAAGTCATGTTGAAACAAAAAAAAAATCGCTGAAATATTTCTATGTAGGTTATGGGAGAAAATCAAACTTAACGGTATTGGGAATAAATAGCCTTTTGTTTTATAAACAAGTATTGAAAGTTCATTATTATAATTCTCTATAAAATCAACTTTTAATAAACTGGACTTAGGTCCCAATTATTGGACTTAGCCTTTTTTGACACTTATTCTAAGGACTTAGAAACTTTGGTTGCACATTTGGTGGACTTAAATCAGTACTAACAAAATATTGTGGACTTTATAAGCAAAAAAAAAAATTGCAACAAATTTATTTTCATATAATATCAAATACTACCTTGCTTTGTACGATCATTTTATAATCCTCAAAGTCCACTAAACTTCTACCATCTGTATAAAAAATGTTTTTAACAACACATACATAACTGAGAAAAATACATTTATCAATGCTACTTTGGTAACATATTTGTTTTAGGTTCTTATAATTATATATTATAAAACTTAAGAACTTCCTTACATTCTTAAGTTTTATATTGACATATAAAAGTTTTAATTAAAAGTAAAACTTTTTAATTTTGTAAAACATCTAATTTTACATTTAGTTTAGTTTAGTTATAATTAAAATAATCACAAAAATATTTTAATGTAAGATCAATATTCTTCTGGATTATTCTTTATCATCCTCAGAGTCAACTAATGATTGTTCTATCTGATTTGATACAATATTTTCATCAGCTGGCAGTATATCAGAATAAAAATATTTGTCATCATCACACACATATGTGAGCAAATTCAAAATATCTTTAATTTTTCTAGGCTTTAGTCTCAAAGGTGACTTATATGCATTTTCAGGGTCACATCCTATATTTCTTTGTACTCCAACACGATAGAATGTAAACGGATTATGATTTATTTTTTTATGTTGCCAGCACACTAATGGCTTTTAATGTAAAAATCGGATGGACTTAGGAACTTTTTAATATTAAAAGAGGTCACTTAGTGACTTCTTGATCAAAATTGTTGGGACGTAGGGACTTATTAAGCGCCAAGTGACTTTTTAACCTCAAAATCCATTTAAAAAAGTAAAATGTCGTTTTTATATTGAGACCTAGGCACTTGTTAACAAAAACAAAAAGATATGACTATATAATATTTAACATGGCCAACACGTTGGCGTTATCAGATGATAAAGTCCCTAAGTGGACTTAGGGACTTCTGCAACTGGGCCCTTCAAATATTTATAAGCAATGGCAGCGTTCATATTTTAACACCGACGGTCTACATACTGTTATACTCTATTGCTGCAAAAATTTATTCGATTACAACTATTACGTAAAAATGAGGATATACTAAAGGCACCAGACAGTTCAGTGCTCACCATTTAAGATTAAGTGTATAGAGCAGCTAAGAGCAGTTTTATCTAAGCTATCAATATTAAAATGTAAGTTACCCTATCATACTTTACGCATGTTGTATATGTCGTTGGCTGATAGTTTAATCGACTATGGTATAAGTAGTTATGGCAGAACATACAAAACATATATTGAAAATATTTACAAATTACAACTAAGCTTACTCAAAACTATTACACCGAATAAAATAAAAAATAAATATATACTAAATGATGTAGACCTACATAAATATTGTAAAGTAATAAACATATATGATAAAGTAAAAATTCAAATTGTGTGTGAAAAACTAGATCAAATTAAATCATTACAAGTAAAAACTAGAAGCACCGGATTGCGTAACTTATTATATCTACCCAGATATATAATACCTTCATGCAACAATGTTCATGGTAAAAGAATGTGGGAGTATTTCCTGCCATCTACTTTAAATGAATATCCTAGCAATATTATTGAACAAATAAGTAATTTAGAAAATAGTGCTAAATGTATAAAAATACTTAAGAACTACATATTGTCTTAAAATTGTAACAAGTAGTGTAGTGACTCTCATTACCACATATCAATCTAAATAGGTTTTTGTTGGTATTGAAATATTGTATTGCGCGCGCCGTTCTGAATAGCAGCTCTGTTTTTGTGCCTGCAATTTATTTTTTGTTTCAAGTGTTTAAATAACAATTAATGGCAAAATGGTCAGGACATTACAAGAATAGTGTGTAAAGATAGTGTTGTGATAAGGGGCCGTCCATTAATCACGTGAGGCTCAAAAGGGGGGGAGGGGGTACGGAAAACATCACGAAACATCACGAGGGGGGAGGGAGGGTCTCGTTAGACATCACGTGTATTAATTTTATTTATTTTTTGTCAAATATCGCTATATCTGAAACGAAATTTTGAACGGCGCGAAAATTTTTACGATTTGTTGTCACATACCCCTTTCTTTGCCAATAACAACTGCCAGTGAAGAAGAAGCTTTACCAGTTGTATCCTTAAATAAAAGTCTTGCAACTCCGTGGGACGAAGACAACATTAATTAATTATTCATTAATTTTATTGCAAATACATGTGAATGTTTTTCGAATCACCATTTTTTAAATATTTTTTTCTAGTCAAAAATAGCCTTTACATAGACTTCCAAAAAAATACGTGATCTAGGGGGGGAGGGGGGGGGGTTGTCCCAAACCCCACCAAAAATCACCAGGGGGGAGGGGGGGGGGGTCAAAAAATGAGAAAAACGACCTCACGTGATTAATGGACGGCCCCTAAAGATTTCATCAAGAACCCATTGTATTAGCACATTATTTAAACAAACAAAGTCGGAACCTCGTTTTGTTTACTTTGTGCGGTGGAAGAATAATTGTGAGTGCCGGTGCGCCGAGATTCCTGATACGCGATCTGCAAACTTACGCGCACGGTGGACTGGTAATAATCGCGTGCGCTCGACCGGTTTGCTATCTGGATGCGCGCATCGCCCGACCAGCTGATAACGAATTTACCGTGCTTAACGAAGATTCCACTAATCATTAATTGTAACCAAATAACATTTGAGAGGAGTAATAATGCCTAATGCAAAATGGGGCTGTTGCTTTCCTGAGAAAGATAACTGTGATGAATTTATTATTTGCATCAAATGCGATAAAAAATATCATTACGAATGTATGACGATTGATCGTAATGTTATAACTTCTGACTTACTGGCGACATGGGCTTGCCTTGAATGCGTCCACCTGCTACCTAAAACGGTGCGTAAAGAAAACACGCCGGTCAGAAATGTCACCACCGTTAGGGGAAACAAAAGAGTAGCCATTAGTTCGCCGCAATCTGAATCGGAAAAAGTGATCACATCTATAGGAGACATCCGTCAAGTGGTGGAAGAAGCGCTGGAAGACAAAATGAACAATCTCTTTAAAAGATTTAATGACAACTTGGCAGGGTTCTTCGCAAAGGAAATTAAGCCTATGAGAGATGAATTGTCAAGTATTAAGGAATCTTTATCGTTTATAAATGATCAGTATGAAGACGTAAGGAAGGAAAATAAAGCCAGTAAGTTAAAGCTAAAAAGTTTAGAGAAAGAAAATGAAGATCTAAAAGGAACTATTGATGTCTTAGTTCAGAGAGTAAATCCAATCGAACAACATTCCCGCCAAAGTAATTTTGAGCTCCAATGCGTTCCTGAGTCGAAAAATGAAAATCTAATAACGATGATAACAAAGTTGGGAAAAGTGGTAGGTAGCTCTCTAGTAGAAAGGGACATCTTAAACTGCACTCGCACTGCCAAAATAAATCGTGAATCCAAGCGTCCAAGATCCATAATAGTTCAGCTGGCTTCGCCTCGATTACGTGATGAGCTGTTAGCCATGACTTCTAAATTCAACAAGGCGAACCAGAAAAACAAAATGCTACGCATCTTGGATTGGAAGGACTGACTTGCCCTGTGTTTGTTACTGAACATCTGTCTCCAACGAACAAGGCCATTCACGCGGCGGCTAGGATCAGAGCAAAGGAGATAGGTTACAAATATGTGTGGGTGCGTAATGGCAGGGTGTTTTTGAGGAAGACAGACGATAGTGACTATATCTTAGTTAAAAACGTGGAAATCTTGAAAAAACTGACTTGATTTTATTTTTTTCTTATATGTGCTTTTTGTCTTTTATGTGGTACTTATTTATATAACATACGATACTTTAAAATTATACTACCAAAACTGTAGTGGTCTCAAGACCAAAACACATAGTTTTTATAACCAAATATTATGTAACAATTACGAAATAATAATACTCACAGAGACTTGGCTAAATAGTTCTGTTTTGACTAGCCCCTATAAATCGGCACCTACCGCGCGCCGGATGACGTAAGCGACCCAAGTCACTTGACACCGCACCGTTTTTTTTGCTGTGCTCGGCGCTTATCGCTTTGTTATTGTTCGTGAGGCCAGATGTTTACACTTACACCGGTTCGGGTTAGATTTCTGAGAAGCTATTGAAACAAAGTAACTAGTTACATGCTGATCCGAGAGCTTTGTGATGTTTACAATTTTTGTTATAGCCCATAAAAATGCCATTGTTACGCTGACGCACCAGAAATGCGTCCGTGTAAAATAAAATGATTGTTATAACTATTGGAGACTAGTAGCATTTTGATAGTATGTACATTTTTATTTTACAGTATATTACCTCTCTAATAATTGTAAAATATGGGTACAGTCCCATAATAATAATATAATCTTTAGGCCCATGAAGTTGGGCCAATTCGTGTGTACATAATTTAGTTAGCCCAAAAACAGCGCGCTTTTGAAAAAAAAGTGTGAAAAGGTTATTAAATTTAGCCACTTTAAGATTACTACGTTGATTGGAGTGCATTTTGAAGAATATGAGGTTTTTTTTCTGTTTCATTTTGTTAATTGGTATAGGTTTTAGAAAGCGATAAACGGAAAAGGTCCCAATGTCGAGAGTTGATATTTCATAGTTACACTTCCGTGTTTTGATTCATTATTTCTAATTCTAAATATACATCAATATAGTCCACAAAATAACCTTTTTAATGGTATATAACACAATAGGGCTTGATGAATAAAACCCATCCTAAAATATGCACAAAGTTGATAAATATTCGCGCGATTTACCGCTAACTATCAACGTCAATTTAGCTTCGGCAATTCGGTAATAAATATTGATAAGCCACTTATCAAAAAGGTAAAATGTATGTTAAAATGGATGTGCATGAGAAATATCTGTGTGATAATGTGAAATTTCAATAGATTTTATTGTTTCAATTCACAATAACCTCAAAAACAATGGCTTTGCTCGCGCGTACATGAACATAATTTCAATTTCCACGCTAAATTACACTGAAATACGATTTTTATCACTTATTATAACTTGAAAACTAAACACAATAGATATAATGGCAAAAAACTTACCTTTTATCACTTATTCAACACAATTATCACACTAAAACACAATTTTTCTTGGAGAAATGAAGAGCTCGCATCCGCCATACTTCGTCACAGATAAAGTCAAATTTCATCAAAGCCTTTCTTTTTTTATTTCTTTAAAAGTCTATTTGTTTTTGGTATGAATGAACGGAGAATTTATCATTCATTTCATTAAAAAATTCTCAGGCTAATCAGAATCTTATAACTTTAGCAATCAGAGTTAATATCGACTGCGGGAGCGATGGCATTATATAATGCCATCGGGTTTCAACGGTGCAAAACAAATGGCATTATATCATGCCATGCGGATTTTTACAGGCTAGTGAACTTTTTGATCCTTGATATGTGGTATATAGAAGAGACAGAAGTAGTGTAAGTAGTTCTAAGAAGGTTGGAGGAGGGGTTTTAATAGCAGTATCTAGAAAATTAAAATCAAAGCGAATGAACACCTGGGAGTCGGATCTAGAGGATCTGTGGGTTTTGGTCGATGCACCAGCCTCACATAAAAATGATCAAATTGCTTTCTGTGCTATTTATTTACCATCTCCAGTAAAAAGAGTTATTTATGAAAAAAAATATGAAGTTTGTACTAATGTTCTTGAGCAACAATGTCTTTACTGCATCGTAGGTGATTTCAATCTATTTTCTGTGAATTGGAGCTTGTTGGATGGGGATTCTGCAGAGTGTGAACTTTCTACTGTTAATCAGTCATTTATCGATTTTCTAAATGAAAACGATTTGAAACCGCATAGTCGCATCAAAAACAAAAGTTTGAATAGGACACTTGATCTAGTTATTTCTAATTTACCTAGCTGCAAGGTTAATGAGGCACTCTCTCCCCTGAGTAATGTTGACAGGCATCACCCTCTGCTTGAAATATGTATTGGACTGCTGAATAATATAAGATTACCATACAATATTGAAAACGTACAATTGAATTTCTATAGGGCTGATTATGAGAATATTTGTAAGGATTTAGCGAGTTGTGATTGGGACACGCTATATTATGGGTTGACAGACGTCGATGATATGCTGCAAATTTTCTACCAGAAAATTCGAGATGTTATCATAAAATACGTCCCCAATAAATCGTCGAAGAAAAACAACTACCCACCTTGGTTTGATCGGAATCTAATTAGGACTATAAGAGAGAAGTATAAAATTAAGCGTCGTTATAAAAAATATAAAAATCCCAGAGATAAGCTTGAAGTACAATTGTTAAGTAAAAGATGTGCACGTTTAGCTACAAATTGCTACAATAAATATGTAAGTATCATAGAGAGTGACATAGCAAAAAACCCAAAACTATTTTGGTCATTTGTTACGACAAAACGTGGTGGTTTAAGTAATTATCCCCTTTCAATGACTGATGGAATGACAACAACTTCCGATGGAGTGAAAATTTGCGAACTCTTTTCTTCACACTTTGCATCGGTGTTTCATGACAGTACGGATAGCACTAGACAAGAGTATATTTATAAACATACGACGTTTCTGAAATCTATCGATACTAATAGCCTCTCTTTAGCACGACTGAAAGTTGATTATGATACCTTATTAGGCAAATTAAAAGCCATAAATTGTAATAAAGGAGCAGGTCCTGACGGAATTGCTCCAATGTTTGTAGTCAAATGCGCTGTACAACTAGTTAGTCCACTCTTAATTATATTTAATCGATCTCTTTCTACTGGACAATTTCCTAACGAATGGAAAATTGCTAAAGTTTTCCCGGTTTATAAAACTAATGGCGAAGATTATCTCAAAAATTACAGACCTATATCTATATTATCAGTATTTGCAAAACTGTTCGAATCAATTGTTTGTCCTTTTATTCAGAGACATGTAAATCTATACTTAACCCCCAGCCAACATGGTTTCGTTAAATCTAGGTCCACAAGCACTTACTTGGTAAATATCACAGAAACAATTATGGAATCACTTGATGCGCAAAAACAGGTCGACGTTATTTATACGGATTTAGTAAAGCGTTTGATCGGATCCCAAATGATATACTGATAAAAAAGTTGGCAGCTTATGGCATCACCGGTAGTCTCAAAATCATACTTAAATGATCGTGCTTTTTTTGTCGTTGTGAATGGATATAAGTCAGGATTAAAAAATATAAATTCCGGTGTACCCCAAGGGTCAAATCTTGGACCGATTCTGTTTGGTATTTTCGTTAATGAAATACCAGAATTGATGAATAATTCTCACGCGTACTTGTATGCGGATGATTTAAAGCTCAGCATGACAATTGTGGAGGAAAATGACTGTGTTAGGCTTCAGCAAGATTTGAATAAACTGGTTGATTGGTGCAAGGTAAATCGGATGGACTTAAATAGTAGTAAATGTAAAATATGTCAGAAAAAATAACACCATCGACTATAGATATCACATTGGCGGTACTCATTTAAAACAGTTGGATGAAATTACTTATTAGTTAGTATTTTCGATAAAAAACTAACATTTATACCCCACATTGAAAATATTACTAAGAGCGCGTCTAGAATGTTGGGATTCCTCATTAGAAATATTAAAGTCTTTCGTAGCCCTAGCACTAAAATTCTTTTATTTAACAGTTTGGTTAGGAGTATATTAGAATACTGTGCTGTAGTTTGGAGGCCTCATTATGCTACACACTCACTTAAAATCGAACGGATTCAAAAGAGATTTATGGGACACTAGCGGTCCCCCGCGACTTCGTCCGCGCGTTTTAAGTTTGCTCCCTCCCCTCCCGTCGCAGCGTGATGTTTTATATCCTAAAGCTTTTCTCAATAAATAAGCTATCTAACACAGAAATATTTTTTCAAATCAGTCCAGCAGTTCCTGAGATAAGCGCGTTCAAACCAACAAACTCTTCAGCTTTATAATATAATTAGCGCAAGCGCACGTTGTACTTAAGCTGCGAACATTATTTTGGTGCGGAGTTATGTTAAAACTGTGATAGCTCCTAAGATATTTATTGAGCTCTCAAAAGGAATATCTTTCTCCCGTTTTCGCAACATTTTTCATTGCTGCTGTGGTCTTGTGAGTCGTATCTTTATGTTATATAGCTTAAAGCCTTCCTCGATAAATGGACTATCTAACATAAAAATAATTTTTCAAATCGGGCCAGTAGATTCTGAGATTAGCGCGTTCAAACAAACAAACAAACAAACAAACAAACTCTTCAGCTTTATAATATTAGTATAGATTTGTCGTGGACACGTGGATTTAGAAGTTTTGAGAGACGGATATCATATGAAAAAAATTTGGCATTTTACAAAATGATTTCTTTAGAGGAACGCAGAGACATTATTGACCTAATTTTCACCTCCAGAATTATCAGTGGTGCTATAGACTGTCCTGAAATGTTGGGTAAATTCAAAATGACCGTCCCCATTCGTTATCCGCGTCTTGGCCGCAAGATTACCTCATTGACCAGGCCACACCGAAGAACAGTATTTGGCTCAAATTCTCCAATTTGTAGAATGAGTAAAGTTGTCAATGAATTTGGTGAAGTAATAGACATATTCTGCGACCCACCTAACAAGCTCCGTCGCACTTTGCGAGAACATTTTTTATAATGTTTAATTTTAATATTTGGTTACTTTATAGTATTACTAGCGGTCCCCCGCGACTTCGTCCGCGCGTTTTGAGTTTGCCCCCTCCCCTCCCGTCGCAGCGTGATGTTTTATACCCCAAAGCCTTTCTCGATAAATAAGCTATCCAAAACAGAAATATTTTTTCGGTCCAGCAGATCCTGAGAGAAGCGCGTTCAAACAAACAAACTCTTCAGCTTTATAATATTATTAGCGCAAGCGCACGTCGTACTTTAGCTGCGAACATTATTTTGGTGCGGAGTTATGTTAAAACTGTGATAGCTCCTAAGATATTTATTGAATTTAAATGATATAAAAGGCAACTTGGTTCTAAATGAAATGCTCGTGATGATGAATGTATTTATTTTGATAAGAATAAATACCTGTGTGTATAATACACCTCTAAAAATAATGCATTATTTTTTTACAAATTTATTAACATAAAAAAGGCTGTAGTAAGTCAACCATAAAAGATAGACATATGCTGTCGCGGACTTTATTATAGAACTGTTAATGCTGAATAATCCTGTCATACATGATTTTTGTGTAACTTAAGCGGTTTCCGCAGCGTATGCAGCGGAAGCTCTCAAAAGGAATATCTTTCTCCCGTTTTCGCAACATTTTTCATTTCTGCTGTGGTCTTATGAGTCGTATCTTTATGTTATATAACCTAAAGCTTTCCTCGATAAATGGACTATCCAACGTAAAAAAAAAATTTCAAATCGGGCCAGTAGTTTTTGAAATTAGCGCGTTCAAACAAACAAACAAACAAACTCTTCAGCTTTATAATATTAGTATAGATTGTAATAGTGCCTGTCTTAATGTTAGATTAATATTTTCACAAAGCTAATTTTATTACTTGCACGTTGTATCTGCCTGTTATTATTTGTTCATTTTAATTCTTTCTTGTCATTATAGAATCAAATACATGTAATGAATGATACAAATGTTGGTGGATCAATAAAAAAAAAAATATATAGCGAGTCACGCGTGTTCACATGTTACAGCGTGCGGCTGTAAGTGTTTTGCCACATAAACTGTTTCAGAAAATAAATAAAAACTCTAAGTTACAATTAAGGAAAACTAACCTAAAAATTGAATCTTTTGCAGGTGAAAAAGTTAAGGCAATAGGTAGTGTAAACTTATTGTGCAAATATAAGGATTTACAATGCTCTGAACATTTTATAGTACTGGATTGTAGTACACCTTTGTTGGGCTTACCTGCTTGCATATCACTCAATTTGATTAGGCGTGTCCACGGTCTAAATGCAGTAAATAGTGACAAAGAAAAATTTATACAAGATAATTTAAGTGTGTTTGAGGGTGTTGGTCGGTTGCCAGGTGAGTTTGATTTTGCAGTTAAGACAGTTGAAGCACAGATATGCCACCCTTCACCTAGGTTGCCGAACAGCATGCTTGCCCCATTACATAAAGAATTGATTAGATTCGAAGAAAGAAAGGCCATTGTAAAAGTAGAAAATATCAAGAGTGATGCTTGTGTTAACAGAATGGTTATTGTTGAAAAACCTAATGGAAATGTTAGATTGTGTTTAGACCCTGCTGACTTAAATAAATTAATTGTCAAAAAACCTAAAATGTTACCTACCTTGGAGGATTTAGCATTTAAACTTAAAGGTAAGAAATTTTTCTCTGTTCTTGATTTGAAAGAAGGATTTCATCATTTGAGACTCTCTGAGGCATCTTCATGGAGATGTTGTTTTGCTACCCCGTTTGGAGTGTACAGATATTTAGTTTTACCATTTGGTTTAATGAATGCACCAGAAATGTTTCAGGATGTTCTCGAAAATCACTTCGGAGAGTTGCCTAATGTTGTAGTGTGGGCTGATGACATATTGATCATGGGCAGCAAGGCTTTGGAACATGACATTGCACTTGCAAATGTAATACAAAAGGCAAAAAACCTTAATATCGTTTTTAACAAAGATAAGCTTCAATTTAAGCAGTCAGAAGTTAAGTATGTGGGTCAAATTTTTAATGAGCATGGCATGTCAATTGATAAAGATAGAGCTGAATCCTTACTTAATTTAAAAGAGCCAACAAATAAAGATGAACTGAGGCAGATGTTAGGATCATTTAATTATGTACGTAGGTATGTTCCTGAGATGGAAAATTTGATGTCTCCTTTAAGTAAATTATTAAAAAAAGATTGTGATTTTGTATGGTTACCTGGTCATCAGAAGGCTTTTGAAGAACTTAAACTAAAAATAAGTGTCGCTCCAGCTCTTTGTCCATTTGACCCAAATAAGAAAATAATCTTGCAATGTGATGCTTCCAAGGATGGATTAGGATGTTGTTTGTTTCAAAGTGACAATGATGTACCTAAATTAGTGGCTTGTGCATCAAGAACCATGAACCAGTCGGAAGTAAATTATAGTCAAACTGAAAAAGAATTACTAGCTATTACTTATGCAGTCAAAAAATTTCATAGATACATTTGGGGCCTGAATGTAGATGTACAAACGGATCACAAACCAACTGTCTCAATAATGACTAAATATATTAGCAATATTGGTTCCCCAAGACTGAAAAGATTAAGATTAAAATTAATAAATTACAATTTGAATGTTTACTATGTTCCAGGAAAGCTTATACATTTTGCAGATATGTTATCTAGAAATAGTCTAAAGACAACTGAACATGATAAGGAAATGTTACAAATGGTTCATTCGGTGTCAGCTCATTTGCCAATGGCACCAGAAAGAATATGTACTTTTAGAAAGGAAACCAATAATGATCCTGTTCTCAGTTTGCTGTGTAAATTTTACTATGAAGGGTGGCCAGAAATATGTAAAGTGCCTAAGGAATGTCTTGAATATTATAAGATAAGAAATGACATATATTTTGAATCAGGTTTGGCATTTCTGGAGCAGAAAATAATTGTACCTCAAAGTCTCAGAACTTATGTGATGAAACTGGTTCATGAAGGTCATTTGGGGGTGGGAAAATGCACAAAAAAAGCTAGACAGTTATTTTATTGGCCTAAATTGTCGCAAGATGTATATAATTTTGTAATGAAATGTAGAACATGTGAGAAGTTCAGACCTGCTAATCCGCATGAACCACTTTTGCCACACAAAATACCTAAGTTAAGGTTTAACAAGTTAGGTGCAGATATACTGGAGCATTCAAGAAAATGTTTTCTTGTCGTTGTTGATTATTTTTCACATTGGATAGAGTTACTACCATTACCTGATAAGTCTTCAAAATCTGTAATATCAGCATTTATAGATTTTTTTTATCGATTTGGTTATCCAACAGAAATTATATCAGACAATAACCCATTTAACTCTAAAGAATGTTTAGATTATTTTAAAAGTAAAGATATTTGTTTAATCACTAGTAGCCCTCACTATCCTAGAAGCAATGGAATGGCAGAGAAAGCAGTTCACATAAGTAAGAATATTTTGAAAAAGGCTATGGAGGATAGTGTGGACTACAGAGAGTATTTAATGTCTTATAATAATTCACCATTAGCTGGCATGGAAGTATCTCCATCACAAATATTAAACAGTCGAACCGTGCGGACTCTAATACCAACAACTGTAAAGCAATTGGAGCCGAAAGTGCAAAATATATACAGATTTTTAATTTTAAGACAGTCAATAAATGTAAGGAAAGCAAACATGTTAGTAAGAAAGAAAGAAGTCGAGTTTAATATTGGTGATGAGATTGTTTTTAAGACTGGAAAGGATAAATATTGGAAAAAGGGGAGAATATTAAAAAAGTGTAAGGAACCTAGGTCATATTGGATTGGAAAAGAAGGGAATATGCCTGTAAGGAGAAATACAAATCATATAAAAAAGTCCTTTACTAATCAAAGAAATTAGACCATATAAATATGATAATTTTGAGAGCCCTTCAAGACGAAACAACACAGTGGATCCTGCAGGTAGAGAAGTTAATAAAACTGAAGGTAATCACTGTTCTCTTCCAGTCCCTGCCAATATCTCTTCGCCACCACCTCAGTGTCTAGATGTAAAAAGAACTAGAAGTGGTAGAATAGTGAAACCACCGCAAAGGTTCAATCTCTAGTGAGAAAGATGATTTAAAAGTAAAAAAAATAGATTTATATAAAAAAAAAGTATTTGGTAATGTTGGCAGCTATTACATAATCTAGTGTTGGCAGCACTTAAGCTAACCTAAAAGATGTCATGCAATTTTGGAAAGTCATTCATTGTATCGCCATATGCTTTTGTTACTTATAATAAAGTTTAAGTCTAAATCTCTAAAACGAAGTTTCATATATTAACAAAACAATTATTTGTACATTTTAATTCTTTCTTGTTATTATAGAATCAAATACATGTAATGAATGATACAAATGTTGGTGGATCAATAAAAAAAAAAATATAGCGAGTCACGCGTGTTCACATGTTACAGCGTGCGGCTGAGTGTTGCGGGGGGATAAGTGACGCGTTTAAAACTGGTTTTTGTGGTGTCTAATGGCATAAGCCCCGAATCGTAATTATATCCTTATTTGGGGTTGTGGTGTAAGCGACGTAAAAGTATGATTGTAGAATGCGGAAATATGTTTTGATCGACACCATGATATCCTATTTAATTAAAGTAATATGGAATTAGCAACAATCGTATTTATATTAGTAAACGAAAGTAAGCTAGGTATAACTACCAGAGTCATGTTAAAAGCAATTTAGGTAATAAGGCATAAACGACTTGGCTGTCATTAATAACTGAATGAAAATAGGGGATAACCGCTAGAGTAATATAAGTATGCATTTTGTATATAGGGCACAAGCGCCATAGCTCTGTTAAATTACGAAATAGAAGTAAGCTTTAAGCAACATTTGTACTTTTCAATTGAAATGCTTAAAAGGCATAAACGACCAAAAACTTGGCACCCTTGTGAAGAAAAAATGGATTACCGACAACAAACCAAAAATAATGCTTTAGAATGTTTTTAACACTCACAGTGTCACATTTCATACTCATAAAGATGAAATAAGAAACCAAAAATTTGCGCACGAGCGGGACTTGAACCAGCAACCTTTTAGCTGACCGGGCCAAACGCTCTTATCATTTCAGCTACCGTGCTGTCTGCCAGCACGGTAGCTGTCTCAAATTTTTGGTTTCTTATTTCATCTTTATGAGTATGAAACCCAAAATGAATCATTTTTGTAGGGGTACAATCACCTTTATAGCAAAAATGACCAGAATATTCGTCGGTAAGCGAAAGTAACACTATGAAATGTTTTATTTTTGCTTGGGCATAAACGCCAAAAAAGTCATCGTAGAGCCATGAGAGTAAGCGCATTCGAAAGAGCAGAAAAATTTAAATCCAATAGCATATATAACTCATTTTTGACCACAATGTCGCTTATGCCCTATTTTCTTTTAACCGTCGATATAGATTTTAAAACCAAACATATTAAGATAATGCTTTAGAATGTTTTTAACACTCACAGTGTCATATTTTATATTCATAAAGAATATAAAATATGACACTGTGAGTGTTAAAAACATTCTAAAGCATTAGATAGCGAAGCGACATCAATTTCCAAGTTGAATTTATTCTGTAAAGAATAACTGCTTGGGCCATCTGTTTCATAAACAGACGGCTAGATGGCGCTAAGCGTCACGCAATTGACGTTTTCATAAGAAACCACAAATTTCGCAGGGTCGGACTAACAGCACGGTAGCTCAATTGGTAAGAGCGTTTGGCCCGGTTTGCCAAGAGGTTGCTGGTTCAAGTCCCGCCCGTGCGCAAATTTTTGGTTTCTTATTTCATCTTTTATGAATATAAAATATGACACTGTGAGTGTTAAAAACATTCTAAAGCATTAGATAGCGAAGCGACATCAATTTCCAAGTTGAATTTATTCTGTAAAGAATAACTGCTTGGGCCATCTGTTTCATAAACAGACGGCTAGATGGCGCTAAGCGTCACGCAATTGACGTTTTCATAAGAAACCACAAATTTCGCAGGGTCGGACTAACAGCACGGTAGCTCAATTGGTAAGAGCGTTTGGCCCGGTTTGCCAAGAGGTTGCTGGTTCAAGTCCCGCCCGTGCGCAAATTTTTGGTTTCTTATTTCATCTTTTATGAATATAAAATATGACACTGTGAGTGTTAAAAACATTCTAAAGCATTAGATAGCGAAGCGACATCAATTTCCAAGTTGAATTTATTCTGTAAAGAATAACTGCTTGGGCCATCTGTTTCATAAACAGACGGCTAGATGGCGCTAAGCGTCACGCAATTGACGTTTTCATAAGAAACCACAAATTTCGCAGGGTCGGACTAACAGCACGGTAGCTCAATTGGTAAGAGCGTTTGGCCCGGTTTGCCAAGAGGTTGCTGGTTCAAGTCCCGCCCGTGCGCAAATTTCTGGTTTCTTATTTCATCTTTATGAATATAAAATATGACACTGTGAGTGTTAAAAACATTCTAAAGCATTAGATAGCGAAGCGACATCAATTTCCAAGTTGAATTTATTCTGTAAAGAATAACTGCTTGGGCCATCTGTTTCATAAACAGACGGCTAGATGGCGCTAAGCGTCACGCAATTGACGTTTTCATAAGAAACCACAAATTTCGCAGGGTCGGACAAACAGCACGGTAGCTCAATTGGTAAGAGCGTTTGGCCCGGTTTGCCAAGAGGTTGCTGGTTCAAGTCCCGCCCGTGCGCAAATTTTTGGTTTCTTATTTCATCTTTATGAATATTAAGATAACTTCCTTTACTTAACGATAACCTTAACTGTACTCTAATTAACTGTAGCTAAACTGTACATACAGCCTAATTTTCCGTACAACCCACTACATTAAGCAGTTAGTACGAGTAATTGACAGGGGTACCTTCTGACTTTCTCTAATGACTATATTATATTTAATGTGTATCTGCTTGCCTTCAACTCTAAACTACAACCATCGGCAAGATGTTGAAATGATAGTTAAACATAGTTGAAGCTCTTGCCCGGAGGTCCACGTCAACATAAGTCAGACTGAAGTTAACGCAGTCTGTGGCCCAATTGGCAAACAGTTTCCAGGCGATGAACTTAAATTTATCAACAGTCTACAAAAAGTAGCAAAACCTGGGTTGAATTTCTGAATCAGACAACAAGACTGTCTAAATGTTATTAAACGGAAATCTATAATGCAATGCTGCATGTAATGTTCTGAACATAGTACATATTACGTGTATATCAGTCGAGTTCTAATAGCAGATGAGAATGTTGATGATAAGAACTTTACAAAAATTAAAAAACTACAACAATTTAAAAAATCCATATCACAAACAGCTCCAGCTCAATATAAAACTAGTGTGACCGCGTGTGGGGTGCTTGAATAATAAACACGTAGTACAAATCTCCAAGTTCTTCTCCAATAGTTTTATTCCAACAAAATAGCACAAAGATAGGGCACAAAGTGAGAGTAAGTACAAACAGAGACTATATTCTGGCATGAAGCCCGCTTTTATACAAATCAAAACCCTGAACCACGGTAGGAAAACAGTGGGGACGACATCCGTTTCCATATATGAACATTTACTATAATATTTATTTGTAGGGATAAACAATGTCCTAATTAAATATATAAATTCATTAATTATTTAGTTATTCATCGTAATGAATTTAGTAAGACTTTTAGATTATTATTTTAATAGTTACAATGTTTGAAATAAATCTAACCTCCACCAACCAATCAGAGTCAACTCCCTTTTGGCAGCAAAATGAACATTTGTTATACGGCAAACATAAAAATCTAATAAGTGTCTAATAATCTTTTCAACACACTTGCTCAAAATGACGTTTTTATTCCACCGATTTTTGGCACATAATCATAGATATTAAACACGCGTGCTTTTTCAGTATATTATTGCTCTAGTGCCTTTTGTTTATTAACCCGACCAATTTACATATGTACCCTAGTACCAAGTAGTAAGTAAGAAGATGAAGCGATATAATTTAGTCGGGTTATAACTCACACAACAAACAGTATTTATGCGAAAAATAACAGTATGTACATATTTATTTCAATAAATGGTAAATCCAGCTTTATTACTAAAAATAACTCAAATTAATTTAAAATTTTCTGTAATTTGTGTTTTAAATGACGAATTATTACATTTTTAATCTTGGCTGTTGGCCGATCTTGTTCGCGCCTTAAACTTGCGCGCGCATCGGTTACGCGGCAAGAAACGCTGGTTTTGCGCGGGAAACGAAAAGGGAAGGACGGACCTTATTTCTTCGTTTTAGTTATTGGTTTTTTCGGGTCAATTATTGTGATTGTGTGGTGGAATTGTCATGATAATTTGTGCTTTTGAAGAAAACAATGCAATTAAAGTGGGGAATTAAGTGAAGCGAGCTGATCGCGCCGTCTTACCCGGATCGCTGTTCCTGCGCCAAGCTTTCTTGTAGAGCATTGAAATGCGAACCACCTCACATTTCAATGAGTTAGGTTAAGATAGGCTAGTTTAGGGTTAGTTTTAGTTGTAAGTGTTATAAAGTTAAAAATCACTAAAGAATAGTCTGTATGGCGTTCACGCCGAAGACGTAAAACTTGTATTAAAAAAAAAAAAAAAAAAAGTTGGCGGCTGTGGTGTGACGAAGTTTGGATTAATGTGGCAAGTGTGTTGAAAAACGTCGTATGAAACACGTGTGCCTGTGCCCATAATATACGCGGCTTTCTTATGGCGCACTCGCTTTCGCTCGTGCGCACACAATATCGCCTTGTATATAATGGTCAACTTAGCACACTTGTATCATAATGTACTATTACATAATAAATTTACAATTAATAAAATATTATTACAATAATAAGATAATCTAAAGATTAATCTAAAATATTCGTATATCATAGCCAAGTTACATTTAACATGGTGGACTCTTCCGGCATTTCCATAACAAACGTTAAATAGGTTTGACACCTAGATAGGTGTAGAAATTATGATGTATTGAACATAATATGAGGAAGAGAATGTGTAATTAAGTGAATACATTGGGGTTACATAAGTCACACACAGTGAGTATGTGGTTTAGTGCATAAGTCTACTATTACAGAACTAAGTCAATATGTGGGGCAGACTAGGATCGGGAATCATCGTGTAACACTAGTCTGACAGGCCGGCCATTTGTTAGCCTGCCGACGGTCTGCAATTTGTTATACTCTATTGTTGCAAAGATTTATTCGATTACAACTATTCCGTCCTAGCATAGAAATGAGGATATATTTAGGGCACCAGACAGTTCAGTGCTCAGCAACTAAGATTACGTGTATAGAGCAGCAGAGACAATGTGAGTACCTCGTCGGGTAACTTTGACTAAATTTGCTACTGGGCCGCTGTACTAAAAAGAAGTAAGTATAATAATTATCAAAGCTCGAATGTTTTATGAGTTAGTGATTACTAAATGAATCCGTAGCTCTCCAAAACTCGTATTGTTGTATTTTTAAGATTTGTATTTTATGTATTCAAACATATTACACAAAAGTCAATTTCTAAATATTATCGTAATTATCATTATAAATAGGTACATCAATATTCAATTGTGTTTGATACTGTTATGGCGTGCCTCAGAATAGGAAATGAATTTTTTGTGTCTGTAATATATACGGCATTATAACGGCTTTGTTTAAAACACGTTAGCGAAAATGGATGGCGGCCGCAGCCCTGCGAACGCTCGGCGATGAGGGATAGAGGTGTGGATTGCGGATCCTCGTTACTGATAACGCGTATTTATCAGTGTCGCACCAACCGAAGTGCGGCCACAAATCGTGCAGAACAGCCAAAAGGTGCCATTAACTCCTCTACCCTAACCTCTCGTTTGTAAATACCTTACATTCCATCATATACATACTTACCCCCTTATTCATGAAGACGAACAGTCTAATAAACCTGTTTTGACTATTAAACTGTTCTGTCTCGTTCTTTATTGGCGCTGTCATCATTGGTCAGAAAGTGACAAAAAAGTGCTATAATATAAAAATACTATAAATAGCTAAAATTAGTTTAATAGACTGTTTGAGTTTTTATGAATAAGGGGGTGAATGTACATTTCCCTCAGCAAATATAGGGTTGTTATGAGTTTGACCGATATTTAAGTATGACTTTGTCCGTCTATGGCACGGTAGCTCTACAATTTGACGTTTATTATAGTCAGATAAGATGGTGCAACTGGACATGCAGCACACATTACTTCTAACAGAACCGCTATAAAATGCAAAATGTCTCGTATGCCGCGTCAAAATCCGCTTGTGTAATTTTAATGAATTTATATTTATACCTAGCACTCCTAATTTCTACTTTGGTAAATAAAGTAATGTAATTTTTACCCACCGGCCAATCTACAGTTGTGCTTCAGACAGCCAAATACTGATTTCTCTCAGAAGCTTTATCTACCAATCTAGATTCAAAAAACTGTGCAATGCTACGAACTACGAAATGATGAGAGTGCTACGTCTACTACGACGCTACGGATGTAGCAGCCGTGAGATGCTACGAGAAACGAATAGAAAATACTGCTACGAAGTTATGGATGTTGCTTAAACAATGTCGCCATTTACGCAGAAACCCTCTCTACAGTCTGTTGTCGTTAGGCTGTGGTGTGGGCGCGACCACTTCTCTACTTTGGCCGGCCACCCCCCTCCTCGCCAATATCTCCTCATGCCAGTCAATATTATTAATCGCCGGATAATTTTAATATCAGCCTTGGAAGTATTGAATTTGAGTTATTTCAAGCATTTAAATTAATATTTTTGGCTTTCCATCTCCTTTTGAAACGAGTGTATTTTGCAATAAAATTTTATTACCAATAACTTTCAAATAAATATGTTTTCATAAATAATTCCTAGAGGTAGTACCATTGAGTCGGTACTTATTTAGGTAGAACCTATGCATTTTAAATACGAAGTGATTAAAAACATCACAAAGGAACAGCCATTCCATAATGATTCAAAATAGAACATTAAATAACATTGTCAGCAAAGAATCATCCTTTTTTTTAATGATTTTTAGTTTTTAAATAATAAAAACTTAACCATAATATATCTTAGCGCTCAATGGTCGCATTCTGCAAAGTTAGATTTCGATTCTACGAAAAATAAAAGATAGTCAAGATACATCTTGCTGAAGTGAAGTGAAACTACATGTAAACAATATGGTATCGTTCCTTAGCAAGCCACTTTACATGTTTCGATACTTGGAATTTCATTTCTCAAGTAGAGCCGCCGACGGGCAAACATCAAACGCATATTTGGTACATTTCTACTAGGAGCAGTGACACCTGAAATGTATTGGCTTTTGGTATTCGTAGAAAATGCGAGGAAATTCGTGAAAAAGGTTCGCTTCAGAGTTTCCTTTTAATGGTATTGAATATCGTTTACAATCCCGTCCCAGAGATGCTAAAATATTTAGGTTTTTTTTTTGTAACTACTATTGATACAAATACCTAAATACTATTGATAGAGTGGTAAAAGGTTCATTATTTAAAAGGTACATATATTAATCAACAGCCAGCTATCGGCGATTAAACTAACAATCCTTTTTAGAGATCCGTAGCCGAAGGGCAAAAACCCTAAGTAAGTCCCTTATAGTTTCGGAGCCTCCCTTAAATATCATTTTTTATAATAACAAAAAAATAATGTTTAAGGGGAGGCTTCTAAACATGAAACTATGACCTATGAAATATGAACATGACTTTGTTCGTCATACAAATACTATGAGAAACAAAGTTATTTCTGCTGTCAACAAAATACTACGGTATTTCTGCTAAGTGGAAGTAAGTGTATTCTGTCATTCTGTGATTCAGTTAAAATTGGCACGGAACCCTGAGTGCGCGAGTCCGACTGGCACTTAGCCGGTTTTTTAATGTAATAATATAAATACACATTGTTTGTCTTTTAAGATTGTTATTACTTGCTGTTTAAAAAATGTTCAAGCCATAGTTTGAGGATTCAGTCAATATCACGATTAATTGCATAAAAAAGGTTTGCTGTCGTTAAAGCGCTTTGTATAATAAAAAGTTTTTCATATTTCGTTCTGCTTACCGCGGTCCTATATAAACTCAGAGCTGTTTTGTTTAGGCGAAGTCATTATTTAGTCATACTGGCCCCATCGCATGATAGGGGTCGTTAAGCCGTGTCATAAGGCGACAATAATGGCTCGAATAGCTCCACAATTAAGTGCATGATGACCTTAAAAGCATTGGGAGCGTGGTGGGTGAATGACTCCTGAATGATTTAGCTAGGTTTATGAGAAACTTGTGAAAGTGGAACAAATATTGAGGAAAAGGTCATGAAGATTAAGTTACCAACTATTACCCAACTTATTTATGGGCATTTCTACAGAAGCGACTGATTGACCGACTGGAGCAAAAAACCTACCTTTAAAATTGAATTACGTGTCTGAAAAAAATCACACGTATTTATACAACTCTTGGCCTGATAGAGAGCATATCAAGAAGACCACCAGGTTGTACATACGGTCTAAAAAAAATCGGAAAGTTCAAAAACGGGCAGAATTTGGCCTAAAATGGAGTGTCCGGTTTCCAGAATTTACTCGTTTTCGTTTCATACCTTTTAAAATAATAAGTTGCTGATTATTATTCCTACATTCCTATAACAAGGAATAAATAATGAAGCCATATACGTGCTTACATATATCGTGAATCCTTTAATTTGAATACAGTGACACATTTAAATTTTGTCCGAGGCTTGTGCCTCAATTCGGTGAAATTTACTTTTATGTACCTGTAGCACTAACCATGCATAATAGGAACACGCACTACTTGTTCCCGTCATCTGACAGTTGCGCCCGAGCGGACGAACAGTGTAAACGGGAGATCTGTAGCACTCAGGAGCAATTTTCAAAGGTACGAAATCGTTCGGTGTTTTTGGTACAGGGTGAATTCTCAAATCGGTGTGCCACCTCGATTATGTATCTAAAGTATTTTATGAGATTTGTGCTAAAACTATTGAGTGTTTAACAGCTTTCTATCGTTAGGTTTAGTAGAAATTACTGTAACTCATAACATTTTTGGGTAATTTGATGTAATATTTCTGAGAAGAAATAAGTTTGTATGGTATCGATTGGAGTTGGAGTTCTAAAATTATATTATCAGAGCTGGGAACTGGATTCTGAATTGTAGCTAATTTTATGAAGCTTTCTATAACTTTTGCGCTGCAAAAGAGTTATAAACTACTAGCGGTCACCCGCGTAAATTTTGGATTTCACAAAAATATTTCAACGCAAAACACAAATTTACTTTAGAAGTAAGAGGCCAAAAAATCTTAGCGCTTAGCGCAAGTGCGTGTTTTTCTTAAGCTGCGAGCATTATTTTGATGCGGTGGTATTTTAAAACTGTGATATTTTCTACGATACCTTTTTATGCAAATTAAATGATGTAAAGTCCAGTTTTATTTAAAATTAAATGTTCGTGATGATAAATATGTTTATTTTGATAAGAATAAATACCCGTCTGTATCAAAACACCTTTGGAAATAGTACATAATTTTGTATCAAATTTATGAACATAAAAAAGTTTGTAGGGAGTAAACCATATCAGATAGACATATGCTGTCGCGGACTTTATAGAACTTTTAAAGTGGAACAATCCCGTCATACATGATCATGATGTATCTTAAAGGGTATACGCTACGTACGCAATGGAAGCTCTCAATATTCCCCCCCCCCCTCCCTTTTGCAACATTTTTCTTGTTACTCTGCGTTTGTAAGTCGTTCTGTAATGTTTTATAACTTAAAGCGTTCCTCGATAAATAAGCTATCACAAAAATAATTTTACAAATCGGTCCAATAGTTTCTGAGATTAGCGGGTCCAACAAACAAACCAACTCTTCAGCTTTATAATATTAGTATTCATAAATTGAAATGCCAACATTGCGAAATGTATCCTATCCTTTGTTAGCAAGGAATAAGAGTTGATACGTTAGATAATAGTTCTTTTTGGCGTTTCGCCAT
This sequence comes from Pyrausta purpuralis, assembly GCA_963924145.1. Classification (NCBI taxonomy): domain Eukaryota; kingdom Metazoa; phylum Arthropoda; class Insecta; order Lepidoptera; family Crambidae; genus Pyrausta; species Pyrausta purpuralis. Next base: position 20,297,555 of record OZ001649.1, read on the forward strand.
TCTCAGCAGTTCAAGATTAAGACCGAATTCTTTTGACGGAAACTATTACAGCCTGAGGTTTGACTACAAGCTGGGGTTTAAGACTAACGCAGTTACAATTACTACGTGACTCTGAGATTGATCTAACTAAAATTATTTTGCGACTTCTGCTGAGTACTACAGGCTTAGTCAGCATTAGTTCCATTTTCACAGGTATTTATCATTTAGAGTAGTACGAGTATTGATTCGTCGAGTCTTAGAATAAAATACTTCTCAATAAATAAACGAAAGGTAAATAATGTTTTAAATAATAAGTAAAATAGGTTTAGAAGCTGATTTTCATACGCCTACGATGGCGGTTGGCCGAGTTAAAGTTACCTTTATTTAATATTGTGGTCCCTCGCGACTTCGTCCACACGTTTTCAGCTTGCTCCCCTTCTCCTTCGCGTGATGTTTTATTCTTATTCGATATTCTAATCAATTCTAATTCTAACAGATTTCTTATTATTATTCTTCCTCGATAAATAAGCTAACCAACGCAAAAATATTTTTTTAAATTGGTCCAGTCGTTCCTGAGATTAGCGCATTAGCGTGTTCAAACAAACAAACTCTTCAGCTTTATAATATTAGTATAGATAGTACAACACAGAGCTACAAGAATGAAAGTTTCAATCAGTAACTACGTTGATACAACAAATGTCAAAAAGTACGCTCGTGTTTTGTGTTAAGCTCGCATCCAGTGTTTTCATTGTATTTTTGACGCGAAGCTAGTGAGGAGTCATACTCACGCGAATGACGTGCTAATTAGTATGAGGAGTCGAGGCGGTAACGAGGTCGTTACTCACATTGTGATTGCCTCCTCCGGGACAGTCAGTACAGTCGCTAGCACATCAAGTTAACCCATTTTTGTTGAAAACTAACCCTTATTACAAATGCATAAGATACCACCGTGTTTTGGTTGACCTGCTGTTGTTCATACCATCTCGCGCCCCAAAGCGCACTTAGCAAATTGTATTACCTTATTGTTACGACTACGAGCCTGTTTCTCGACGAAACCGGGAAACGCGATTATATACATCAAACACATTTATCGAAAATGAAACGAATACGCCAGACGTCAAAGGTAAGCGTTTGATAGGTACTTATGAAATCAACTTATTGATATTACAATTGTAAGTTGTATCGCAGATGTTGTTGGTTTGTTGAACGTACGGACATATCGTGTATTCGTATGTATGGTAGGCATACGACATACGTCTCATTTTAGTTAAATGTACACTTACCTATTAAGTTTTCGCGATAGAACGCATACATAAACGAGTGGGTAGGTATGTCTATACTAATATTATAAAGTTTAAAGTTTGTTTGTTAGTTTGAACGCGCTAATCTCTAGAAACTTTTAGTAGATCTAGATAGCCTATTTATCGAGAAAGGTTTTTAGCTATATAGCATTAAAATACGACTCATAAGTCCAGCGCCGCAACGAAAAATGTTGCGAAAACGGAGGGGGGGGGGGGGGGGATATTCCTTTTGAGAACTTCCGCTGCGTACGCTGCGTAAACCGTTAAAGTTACACACAAAAATAATGTATGACGAGATTATTCTGCATTAACAGTTCTACAATTAAGTCCGCGACGGCATATGTCTATCTTAAATGGTTTTCTCACTACAACTTTTTTCTATACTAATATTATAAAATCTGAAGTTTGTTTTTTGTTTGTACACGCTGTGGAACTACTACACCGATTTAAAAAATATTTTTCTGTTAGATAGCATATTAATTTGGAAAAGCTTTAGGTTATAGTTCATCACGCTGCGAAAGGAGGGAAGGGAGCCAACTTAACGCGCAGACAAAGTTGCGGGGACCACTAGTGTGTATTAAAAATATATTAGGATATAGTAGGTACATATAATTAAAATAGCAATCCCTTTATCAAATATATTATATATACAACTGTAGTTTAAGAATAAAATAAAGGATAATAAACATCACGTTGGGAGTAAGTAACATTGCATTTTTAAGATGTGAAAACAAATGTGTCCACATGACAATGTTGCAGCAACTCGTAACATAATGGCTATCTCCAGCTACTATACGGTATGCACTTAGTAAATTGTGTGGCTACCCATTTATTAGCCTTCTAAAACGCCGTTAAACATTTTAATGTCAACATTAAACTTCAAGACCCCTTACACAATGCGACTTTAAAAGCATCGACGCAGTCGCGCGTTTTGAAAACGTGCTTAAGCATCGCGACCAACGCAATGAACAGATTTCATTTAGCATCGATGCAGTCGCGCGTTAGTATCGATGCAGTCGCCAAAATTCAATACATAATTTGTCAATTTTCAGCTTCTGTATCGCGACTGTATTGATGCTTAAAGTAGCGCAGTGTGTAAAGATTGTCATTTTGCGATTGTATCGATGCTAACGCGCGTTAGCATCGCGACTATTTCGCTGCTTAAAGTCGCAGTGTGAAACTGACGTTGTGCATCTAACGACCACTGTATCAACATACTTAGCCAATTCGTTACAGCAAAAGAAATTAAAATAAGAAGCTTTTATCACGAATAAATTTCATTTCGTGGGTATATTTTCAATAATCCAGAATATTTTTAAAAATATATAGTGGGAATAAGTCTAATATTATACTTATACCCAAGTTCAGAAGTAGGTAACTTACTAATCTTATTTTAACTTACCCGTGCGAATGATGTATGAGTAGTGAAATAATACTTAGAAACTAGAGTAAGTAAGAACATGATCAATTAGGAAACTTATTGTGTGGAGATCGCTCGCTGCAACATTGTGTAACTATTTTTTACAAAAACGCTTTTAGAACAACTATAAGATATTCAAACAGATAAAAAAGTATTACGTTACTTATTAGGTGAACCAGTACTAAAATATCGCAAGTAATTATGCACCCATAAGTATATTTTTTATACACTGTAAAACTAACGACACGTGTATGTTCTATGAATTTAAAGGGCCCTTTCCTGGAACTGAAAGACATTATCGTCGCCAAGTACTGGGGCGCCGCTACCAGTAATCTATGGAGACATACATATTCAACAGAGTCCGAAACGAGCCCCCGGCCTTTATATCAGGTAATCATTCCTCAAGGTACATAAGGACGTTGTAAATTAGCCTGAAGCGGGCCATAAAAACTCAAAAGCTCATGGGCACCCATTAATTAAGAAAACTTTGGAAATTACCCTCACTATTTCATACAATTATGAGAGCATTATTAAACCAGGTAAATATAAAGGTTCGGTGTGTTTGTACAATTTTTGTTTCCATTAATCTTGTTGCAGATATTCATGAAAATGTATGTGCTCTCATCGTGAATTCCCAAACTCACGACGATATTTTGACGTGAAATTGCGCGTGCTGCTAAAATAGTGCTGCAAATTTTGGCTGCAAAGCAAAGCAAATGCATACAGTATTTATTGTAATTCAAGCCGTTTTGCGACGCGCAAAGCTAATTCCATGAGTTTGTTGCGACGTTGCATAGTTTACTGCGACGTCAATGGAAATCGCTATGTTTTTTTTTTATTTTGTCGATAAATGGTAGACCGTACATATGCGAATTTACATGAGGCGTCAAAACAGCGTTGGTTTTAAAAGTGATTCGGATTTCCAGCAAATATATAAAGAGAGCCATCCGATTAAATATCCAGACATTTATTCGGTATCACATTGTTAACACAACTAGCAATTCATAGAATTCCTAAGATAACTCGTTTTAAGATAAGAGTTAACTTAGTTTAGTAATGTATCTACTCGTACTTGTATTTAATTATGGTTCATAAATAATTTATACTGGATGATTAATAAGTTAGCAGAAATTTACGAGATTATTTTAGATACACGTGCGTACTTTGAATAAGTCCATAATTTCCCAAAAAAATATTGTTCACATTAGTGGGTTGTTATAAGTAAGGTATGTTGTTTAGCACAAATGTTATGAAATTTTGTTGTAATTTACGAATAAGAAATTACTTGTATCTCTATTTACTTTAATTTTCCCCGTTTGTGTAGCGGTTAGCTCAAGTTGCTACCTAAATGGGTCCGGTTTAGAATCTCGGGAAGGGCCGAAATATCTTTCTTTGTTTTTGTGCCTTGAAAATATTTGGAATAGACCGGAGTCAGGAAGTGATGACAGACTCATCGGACGTGTCGGACTGCCTTTTCACCGGATTAATGAGAGTGAAGGAGCAGAGAGTGCACTTGTGCATTGCGCACACATCTGGGCACTATAATATCTAATGGGTACCTGGCCTATTTCTCTTAAGGGGCCGCTATGCTACTGAAAATCGGAAGGAAAATATTATAACTTTTCCTAAGTTTGCAAAAGTAGACTGCATTGGGACGTAAGGGAGCTTGACCAAGACCTAAAGTTACTTCCAAAACCTATTTTACTATGGTAATGGGGGACTTCAACGCAAAACTGGGCAAGCGAAGCGAGAATGAGTTGAAAGTGACCCTTTGGATACGGGCAAAGGAACGCCAGGGGACAGAGGCTGGCCGTATTCTGGAGAAGGAGGGACTCTTTGCGATGAACTCTTTCTTCCAGAAGCCACCTCAAAGGAAGTTGACCTGGTGGAGTAACGATGGCTATACGAGAAACGAGATTGACTTTATCACGACTTCCAAGATACGGTTATTCAATGATGTCTCCGTGATCAACAGGGCGAAAACCAGTAGCGATCACCGAATGGTTCGAGACATATTGAATATCAATGTCAATTTGGAAAGGTTCCGCCTGATGAAGTCTACGCTTCGACCGACTCGTGCACATATCCAAAATCCCGAGAGCTTTCAACTCAAGTTGTCAAACCGCTTCGATTGCCTAAAGAATTGCGTATCAGTGGACGAAATAAACAACGGGTTTGTGGAATCTGTCCAAACGGTAAGGTTTAAGTTTTTTAGGCCTGGCCGTAAAGATAGACCTCAAAAACTGTCGGTCTACACTCTTTAAGTGATAATAGTTAAAGTTAGTTCAAGATGCACTTTGGGTTTTCATATGCTAGTTAATAAGAAAATATGTGTTTTTTGTCACGCAAATTTTTAGTCATTACAAGCAGCACTTTTGCTGTAAGTGAGGCTCAAGATGCTGCTTAAACCCTTAAAGATGATCAAATAAGCATTACATCAATGTCCAAAGCTGATAAAGTTAATTAGCAGAGCGTGTACGGAGGCAGCCCACAACGTCCGTTTAATTTCCGAGCCAGGAGCAGGAATTCTCAGGACTCAAGTAGTAAAATTGCTTTCTCTGTCTAACAGCTAAATTGTAAGCCTATAGGCAACGACTCACTTTGTTTATTATAAATTTCGACCAAACCCTTGCTCAAGGCACCATTATCAAAAGATATTGTATGAAATAATATTTGAATTTACTCCGTTATGATTATGAGTTTCTCGGTAATAATTTACAGACCGGTCTTAATTAAGATTGGCGTTTTGTTATTATGAAAATTGAAGTTGATTACCGTTATCAAATTTAGAGCTCATGGTAACGAAAGTTCTAAGTCATTTAAAGTGTAAACCGAAGTATTAGCGTTTGTTATTCAAGTGGATAATAACGAAAAATATTTTGTTTCATTGAAACATTGAAAATGTATCCTTTTTAGGGTTCCGTACCTCAAAAGGAAAAAACGGAACCCTTATAGGATCACTTTGTTGTCCGTCTGTCCGTCCGTCTGTCAAGACCCTTTTTCTCAGGAACGCGTGGAGGTATGAAGCTGAAATTTATATCAATTACTCAGGTCTACTGTCCCTTGAATCTGTGAAAAAATCAAACTTCTAAACCAACGCAATCAAAAGATACAGCCGTTTATGCCGCAAATTTTCGACACTTGCAAGGGAATCAAAACCTACAGGGTGCTTCCCGTAAACTCAGAATCTTGAAATTTGGAACGAAGCAACGTCTTATAGCATAGATAAAGGAAAAATTACGAAAACCATAAATTTTTAGTTACATTACATATTTTTTTTTTTTAAATTTAAACTTACTACCCATTTCCTCATAAACGCGTAGAGGTATTAAATTGAAATTCATACCAAATACTCAGGTCTATAATACCTTTAAGCTGTAACAAAATCAAACTTCTATGTCAACGCAATCAAAAGAAACAGCAATTTAAGCTGCATATTTTGAAACTCGCAAGTACTTGCAAGGGAATCAAAACCTAAAGGGTACTTCCAGTCGACCTAGAATCTTGAAATTTGGCATGAAGCAACGTTTTATAGCACACATAAAGGAAAAGTTCCGAAAACCTTAAATTTTTAGTTACATTACAAAATATATATATTTTTTAATAAATATAAACTTATTACTTTTTTCCTCATGAACGCGTAGAGCTATCAAGTTGAAATTCATATCAAATACTTAGATCTAATTGCCTTTAACCCGTGAAAAAAAAAAAACTAAGTCAACGCAAAAACGCAAAACGCAACAGTACAACCATTGATACCGATTGTCGTAATGAACGAACTTTGTAAACCTTGCAGGTTTGTACGGAACCCTCGGTGCGCGAGTCCGACTCGCACTTGGCCGGTATGGCTGCTTCTTAATCATAAATAAGTATGCCTCATGAATTATACTAGTCCCTAATAAGTCAACTAGTAATTATCTGAGTACTATAGATTCGGACGTTACACTACATCTTCTTTAAAGACTCGACGTCGAGGTAGCAACACAACTTTTATGATACCACACGATATCAAAAGCTTTTCCTTTGCTCTTTCATGTTTTCTTTGACTTAAGAAAAGTTAAGTTATCAAAAGTTTTATTGCCTTATTTAATAAAGATACATGAGTATAATTTAGTTGGACACGCTCATTTCCAGTTGACAAACTGTTTGTGATATGGCTGGAGGGTCGATTTGAAGAGTGTTTGCAAAAATGTTTTAAATTTCAAGAATCTTACGGCGCTTTCAATTTAGACGTGTCGTGAAGGACAGCTGCCGCACGTTTACCGTGCCGCTGGTTATAGCCCGCTGTCGTACGTGCCGTTGCAGGTCCTACGTAAGAAGTCCGATACCAGACGCAAAGCGTATCTGACTGCCGTGCGTTTGTATGCTAATGACGTTTGAAATTAATTAGGCAGCAGTTAAGTCATGGACTCTGACGAAGAGACATTACTGTTAGTGATCTTGTTGAAAAAAAAAAGACAAACGTGTAAGAGTAATTTTGGTGATTTCCATAATCTTTGACCTAGGTTAAAATAAGATTATTAAGATAAGCCAAGCATGTTTTTACTGACTTCATAACTCCTAAAAGAAAGTGGGGACAGATCAACCTGTAGAAAGCGAGAAGCAGAAGGAGAACTTGCTTCACTTTACAAAAAAATATAATATTATTAACTTTATTTATGCAAATTAAGTGATGTAAAATCCAATGTTTAAAATTAAATGCACGTGATGATGAATATGTTTATTTTGATAAGAATGAATACCCGTCCGCAGCAAAACACCTTTGAAGATAGTAACAAAATTATGTATCAAATTTATGAACATAAAAAAGTTTGTAGTGAGTAAACCATATCAGATAGACATATGCTGCCACGGACTTAACAGAACTTTTATAGTGGAACAATCCCGTCATACATGATTAAGATGTACTTAAAGGGTATACGCTACGTACGCAACGGAAGCTCTCAATATTCCCCCCCCCCCCCCGTGTTTGCAACAGTTTTCTTGATACTCTGCGTTTGAAAGTCGTTTGGTAATGTTTTATGACTTAAAGCCTTCCTCGATAAATAAGCTATTAACAAAAATAATTTTACAAATTGGTCCAGTCGTTCCTGAGATTAGCGCGTTCAAACAAACAAACTCTTCAGCTTTATAATATTAGTATAGATAGTACAACACAGAGCTACAAGAACGAAAGTTTCAATCAGTAACTACGTTGCATAGAGCGTGTACAACAAATGGCAAAAAGAACGCTCGTGTTTTGTGTTAAGCTCGCATTCTTTGTTTTCGTCGTATTTTCGACGCGAAGCTAGTGAGGTGTCATACTCACGCGAATGACGTGCTAATTAGTATGAGGAGTCGAGGCGGTAACGAGGTCGTTACTCACATTGTGATTGCCTCCTCCGGGACAGCCTATAGTACAGTCGCCAGCACATCAGGTTGAGCCATTTTTGTTTAAAACTAACCCTTATTACAAATGCATAAGAAACCACTGTGTTTTGGTTGACCTGCTGTTGTTCATACCATCTCGCGCCCCAAAGCGCACTTAGCAAATTGTATTACCTTATTGTTACGACTACGAGCCTGTTTCTCGACGAAACCGGGAAACGCGATTATATACATCAAACACATTTATCGGAAATATATAAATAAATATCCTTTGGACATTCCCACACATCGCCATCTAGCCCCAAAGTAAGTTACTCAAAGCTTGTGTTATGGGTGCCAGACAACGGATATAATACTTAAATACTTTTTTTTTGTAAATACATACATGATATACATAGAAAACACCCAGACCAATACAAACAGACATGTTCATGTACACAAATGTTTGTATTGTGCGGGGATCGAACCCGCACCCGCTGCGTAGTAGGCGATTTCTCGACCACTACACCAGACGGCGTCAAATGAAACGAATACGCCAGACGTCAAAGGTAAGCGTTTGGTAGGTAGGTAGGTATGGTAGGCATACGACATACGTCTTCAGTTAAGTGTACACTTACTTCTTAAGTTTTCGCGATAGAACGCAAACATAAACGAGTGGGTAGGTATGTCTATACTAATATTATAAAGCTTTAAAGTTTGTTTGTTAGTTTGAACGCGCTAATCTCAGAAACTATTAATGGACCTAGATAGCCTATTTATCGAGGAAGGTTTTTAGCTATATAGCATCAAAATACGACTCATAAGTCCAGCGCCGCAACGAAAAATGTTGCGAAAACGGGTGGGGGGGGGGGGGGGGGGGAATATTCCTTTTGAGAACTTCCGCTGCGTACGCTGCGTAAACCGTTTAAGTTACACAAAAATCATGTATGACGAGATTATTCTGAAAACAAATGTGTCCACATGACAATGTTGCAGCAACTCGTAACATAATGGCTATCTCCAGCTACTATACATGCACTTAGTAAATTGTGTGGCTACCCATTTATTAGCCTTCTTAAACGCCGTTAAACGTTTTAATGTCAACAGTAAACTTCAAGACCCCTTACACAATGCGACTTTAAGCATCGACGCAGTCGCGCGTTTTAAAAACGCGCTTCAGCATCGCGACCAACGCAATAAACAGATTTCATTTAGCATCGATGCAGTCGCGCGTTAGTATCGATGCAGTCGCCAAAATTCAATACATAATTTGTCAATTTTCAGCTTCTGTATCGCGACTGTATTGATGCTTAAAGTAGCGCAGTGTGTAAAGATTGTCATTTTGCGACTGTATCGATGCTAACGCGCGTTAGCATCGCGACTATTTCGCTGCTTAAAGTCGCAGTGTGTAACTGACGTTGCACATCTAACGACCACTGTATCAACATACTTAGCCAATTCGTTACAGCAAAAGAAATTAAAATAGGAAGCTTTTATCACGAATAAATTTAATTTCGTGGGTATATTTTCAATAATCCAGAATATTATTAAAAATATATAGTGGGAATAAGTCTAATATTATACCTATACCTAAGTTCAGAAGTAGGTAACTTACTAATCTTATTTTAACTTACCCGTGCGAATGATGTATGAGTAGTGAAATAATACTTAGATACTAGAGTAAGTACGAACGTGATCAATTAGGAAACTTATTGTGTGGCGATCGCTCGCTGCAACATTGTGTAACTATTTTTTACAAAAACGCTTTTAGAACAACTATCAAGATCTTCAAACATATAACAAAAAGTATTACGTAACTCATTTAACCAGTACTAAAAATTTCGCAAGAAATTATGCCTCCTTAAGTAATATTTTTATATACTGTAATGCTAACAACACGTGTAAGCACACGTTCTATGAATTTAAAGGGCCCTTTCTTGGAACTGAAAGGCATTATCGTCGCCAAGTACTGGGGCGCCGGTACCAGTAATCTATGGAGACATACATATTCAACAGAGTCCGAAACGAGCCCCCGGCCTTTATAACAGGTAATCATTCCTCAAGGTACATAAGGACGTTGTAAAGGGTTCCCTCTATCTGGCAGAATCTTTTTGCTCCGAAAGTCACTTGGCATAACACACTTGGCATAATTTTCTTTAGTCGAATATTATTCAGGCAGAATTTTCTGTTAGCATAATAATTGTTTGGTCGAATATTTATATGCCCGAATTTGCAATGGCATACTTTTAAGATAGCAGAAATTTATAAGGCATAATTACCTTTGGCAAAATTTTACTTTGCATACTTTCGCTAAGCATAATGTTTATTTGGCATAATTTGACTAGGCATACTATGAAGAAAGCAGAATTTCGTTTAGAATAATTTCACTACGCATTATGCTATTTCTTTTAAATAGTATTTTACTCTAAAATTGAATTAAAAAGTCATTAAGTTGTGGTACAAAAGTTAGTGACAGAAACGAATCGGTGCAAAACCGACTCCACGCAGTCTTGTTTGCCCCGACCCTAGAGTGTAATTCAAAATTCAAAATCGCGAGGCAGCCCGCGAGCTGAGGAGCAGGTGGTGAGCGAAAACCATCTGCGACGATAAGCTCGCGTGGGACTGCTGGAGCCCCGCAGCGCCGGAGCCGTGACAGAAACCATGCATGTTGCGTGCTTGCATGCTGCATGCTTGCTTGCATGCTTCATGCTTGCTTGCTTGCTTGCTTGCTTGCTTGCTGCATGCTTGCTTGCTTGCTGCATGCTTGCTTGCTTGCTGCATGCTTTGCTTGCTTGCTTGCATGCTGCATGTTTGATTTGCCATGCATGTTGTATGTTAGTATTGCTAAGCTAGAACTACTTGGGATAAACAGAGAAATTAAGGTTAATAGGAGAATACTAAATATGAAAAATATGCTAAAAGACGATTCGGACTGTGAATTTTCTGCGATATGATGATTTTGCCTTTTAATGACTATATATACGAATTTTATGCCACAAGACGATTCTATCTGTGAACTTTCTGCGTTAGGATGATTCTGCTTTAAGACGATTATGGATATTAAATTTCTGCCTAAAGATGATTCTAGCTTACACGATTATGCGTTTTGAACGTCTGATAAATGAGTGAATGCTAATTGATGTTCTGCGAAAGGAAGTTTATGCTATTTGATGATATGCCAAATAAAATTATGACAATAAAAATTATGCGAAACAAGGTAGACCCCGTTGTAAATTAGCCTGATGCGAGCCAAAAAAACTCCGAAGCTCATTGGCACCCATTAATTAAGAAAACTTTTGAAATTACCCTCACTCTTTCACACAATTATGAGAGCATTATTAAACCAGGTAAATATAAAGGCTCGGTGAAAAAATATAAATATAAAGGTAATATCTGCAAAGCAAAGCAAATGCATACAGTATTCATTGCAATTCATGCCGTTGTGCGACGCAAAGCTAATTCCATGAGTTTGTTGCGACGTTGCATAGTTTACTGCGACGTCAATGGAAATCGCTATGTTTTTTATTTTGTCGATATATGGTAGACCGCAGGTACTTATGTGAATTTACATAAGGCGTCAAATCAGGTTTTAAATATGATTCGGATTTTCAACAAATATAAAGAGAGCCATCTGATTAAATATCCAGGCATTTATTCGGTATCACATAGTAAACACAACTAGCAATTAATAGAATTCCTAAGATAACTCGTTTTGAGATAAGTGTTACCTTAGGTTAGTAATGTATCTACTCGTACTTATATTTAGTTATGGTTCGTCAGTAAATAATTTATACTGGGTGATTAATAAGTTAACAGAAATTCACGAGATTATTTTAGGTACACGTGCGTATTTTGAATAAGTCCGTAATTTTCACAAAAAAATATTGTTAACGTTAGTTGCTTGTTTTAAGTTAGGTATGTTGTTTAGCTCAAATGTTATGAAATTTTGTAGTAATTTACGAATAAGTAATTACTTGTATCTCTATTTACTCTCATTTTCCCTGTTTGTGTAGCGGTTAGCTCAAGTTGCTACCTAAGTGGGTCCGGTGTAGAATCTCGGGTAGGGCCGAAATTTCTTTCTTTGTTTTTGTGCCTTTAAAATATTTGGAAAGAGATCGGAGTCAGGAAGTTGGTGGTGATGTCAGACTCATCCGACATGCCGGACTGCCGTCTCACCGGATTAATGAGAGTGAAGGAACAGAGAGTGCACTTGTGGATTGCGCATTTACGTAATAATAGTAATTTTGCATGTGCCAAAATAATTAGTCATTAAAAATTCGTTACAAAAACGTATGTTATTATACTTCAGTAAAAATAAACGTAGCTTTATGAAAATCATCCTAATCAATAATAGTAAATAGTCATGGCTGCAAAACTTTTTAGAAATGAATTCAATCAACAACAATTCAATATTATAAAGAGATAGATTTCAGTAATGAAATTAATTATGAGAAAATGTTTGACTTATGAAATTTAACGGAATTATCTGAAAATATATATATTTAAACTGGATAATATGTCAATTTAATGAAATAGATAACTTTGTTCCAATTTGCTGCTAAAAATAGATTCAAGACATTCCTAATCAATGTAAGGTGAGTAGCTAAATCAGGAGGAGCTTGTAACTCACGTTTTGCTGATCTTCAAAAACTTGTACTCAACGTGCACGATAATGAATGTGTAATTAACATTGATCTAATTTTAGAATATAACTTTTAAATGCAACTTGAATTGAATGGCTTGAATGGCGCGCGAGTCGGGTGGATCGGTAACTCAATATGCCTATTCTGGCTGACTATGGCGTAAATGTTATCGAATTTGCATGCAATTTATTAATTGTCATTTTCTGTTTTTCTTTTTTTTTTTAGTATGGAGTATATATTGTAAGCACGAGTACGATGACGACTCAACAAGCGCAGCGTTCGGTAAAACCACAGATGGTTTATGTAACGCTGTGAATAGCATAGTTTCCTAATTAAGTTTTTATTGTAAATTCATTATAAATAAAATAAATAATTAATTAATGTACTCAAATAATTTTTACAGTAAAATCCATAATAATGATAAAATGAGGCTGTAAATAAAATATCACTGGCAAAAAAATGTTAAGTTGCACACCAAAACAATCAAACTGAATTAATTTCTGTTAAAAAAATAATTTGATTAATATAACTTTTTACTACGAGAAGGTTCGTCCTAAAATAACCTGATAAAATATTTACTAATATGTACCTTTGCTTTCGTGTACAGTAAATTAGTGTATTTTCATAGGGTTTTATTATGCTGGCAAAATAAAATTATTATTTTATTATAAAAATCTAAAGTTTGTCGTCAACAACCGTTACGAATATACCTTATAATATTTAGGTACTCGTAAAGAGCATATTAAATGAACATGTTATTTATTGCTAATCTTTAATAAAAATATCATAATAAGAAATCTTCAATCTATTTTTGTTTAAAAAATCATAAACATCTTTAGTGCTTTTCATGACGCATTAATTGTTTTTCGTTACAAACATTACATGTAGGTGCTAATACAAATTCTACCAATATTTCTATCTAAATAATTCAAAATTATTCCAAAGTGTAATAAGGTTTCACAAAAATATTTAAACAAGTTAATTAACACAAAGTGTATTTAAAAATTTCGGAAATAAGTTAAATTTAACTATTAATATTTATGTTACCTTATGATGTGTTTCTTGCTTCTTGTTTCTTTTTCTTCTTCAAATGTTGTTTAGTTTTATTTGATTTCAAGAGGACAAGAGGACTTTTCTTCTGGGGGCATGGGGGCGTTGTTCAAGGGGACTAAAAACTTTTGGCACGGGGACTCGACATATTTTAGGTTCTCCCGGCTGCGACCCCTTCCGACTCGAACTACTCCCGGCACCCTGCATATTGTTGTTAACCTCATCGGACTCCAACATCTCCCGGCGCCCAGCACACTGTTGTTACCACATCTGACTCCATCATCTCCCGGCGCCCAGCACACTTAGTTCTTCATCCTTACTATTTCTGCTCCATTTTGTCTTGTCTTGTTCACAATAATTTTGATTTGGACACATATAACATATTTTTATTGAAGATTATTTTATTGTCTTTTCACATTTTAGTCCATTATTCACTTTAAACTTCTTTATTTTAAAGTCTTTTTTAATTAAAATTGTCCAATATTCTTATTAATTTCACAAAAAAATATCCCAAACCAGCTGCTCAGCACTGCCAACAGGCAGCACTGGCAGGGTCGCCATGCAGTGATGGGCGTTGGGAGCGGTGTAAATGATAAGACTGACTGCGATCAAAAGGCGTATTTATTACAATCAAATTTCTTATATACTAAAGGAAGAAGTGAGTGTGCGTAGTAATAGGTAGTATACTCGTACATACGTGAGGCGCACACTACAATACATCTGGGCGCTATAATACCAACCTGGTCTACCTCTCTTGAGAGGGACCGCTATTACCGAAAATCGGAAGGAATATCTTATATTTTTTCCAAAGTTTTCAAAAGTAAAAGTCTGCATGGATGCTAAGTTAAGGAAATCGTACAAACTAGCGTTTATTTCAATATCGCGTATATATAATTGCACTTGTAAAAAGCAACTTTGGCTGTGACAGACCAGGAAAAAATAATAATTATCGCGTATATATTTTGACACGCAAATTTTTTGTCTTTACAAGCAGCACTTTTGCTGTAAGTGAGGGTCAAGATGCTGCACAAACACTTAAAGATGATCAAATAAGCATCGCATCAATGCCCAAAGCTGATAAAGTTAATCAGCGGAGCGTGAACGGAGGCAGCCCACAGCGTCCGTTTAACTTCCGAGCCAGGGGCAGGAATTCTAAGGACTCAGCTAGTAAAATTGCTTTCTCTGTCTAACACCTAAACTGTAAGCCTATACGCAACAACTCACTTTGTTTATTATAAATTTCGACCAAACCCTTGCTCAAGGCACTATTATCAAAAGATATTGTATGAAATAATATTTGAATTTACTCCGTTATGATTATGAGTTTCTCGGTAATAATTTACAGACCGGTTTTAATTAAGATTGGCGTTTTGTTATTATGAAAATTGAAGATGATTACCGTTATCAAATTTCGAGCTCATGGTAACGAAAGTTCTAAGGCATTTAAAGTGTAACCCGAAGTTTTAGCGTTTGTTATTTAAGTGGATAATAACAAAAAATATTTGGTTTCATTGAAACATTGAAAATGTATCCTTTTTTCTTTACGTAATTATATTTGACTATTTAGAACAAATGTGGCTTCTTCGTAATCATAAATTAGTATGTCTCATGAATTATACTAGTCCCTAATAAGTCAAGTAGTAATTAACTGAGTGCTATTGATTCGGACGTTACACTAAATCTTATTAAAAGACTCGATGTCGAGGTAGCAACACAACTTTTATGATGCCACACAATATGAGAAGCTTTTCCTTTGCTCTTTCAGAAAAGTTTAGCTATCAAAAGTTTTATTGCCTTTTTTATTAAAGCTACATGAGTATAATTTAGTTGGACACGCTCATTTCCAGTTGACAAACTGTTTGATATGACTGGAGGGTCGATCTGAAGAGCGTTTGCAAATGATTTAGAATTCCCGGAATCTTATGGCGCTTTCAATTTAGACGTTGCGTGTCGGACAGCTGCTGCACGTCTACCGGGCCACTGATTATACGAGTAGCCCGCTGTTGTACGTGCCGTTGCATTACGATAGCATTCCGATACCAGACGCATACATTGTAAGCGTATCTGACTACTGTGCGTTTGTATGTTAGTGAAGTTTTAAATTAATAGACAGAAGTAAAGTCATGGACTCTGATGAAGAAACATTACTAGTGCTTTTGTTGAAAAAAAGACAAACATGTCATCATCATCATCATCATCATCATCATTTCCCTTTCAATTCTGTCCACCTTTGCTAAAATATTTGAAGCTTTGTTGTGTCCCCGAATTCAAAACCATTTGAAACAATTTATTAAAGAAAACCAACATGGATTTATTGCATATAGATCTACAGCCACAAATTTAGTTTGCTTTGTGGAGAACGTTATCCAAGCCATGGACCGAAAAATGCAGATTGACGTATTATATACCGATTTCAGCAAGGCTTTCGATAGGGTGCCCCATGATATCCTTATTGATAAGCTGTCTTGCTATGGGTTCGCTGGTTCATTTTTATCATGGATCATCCTATCTAGAACACCGAACTTTTTACGTCGTGGCCAACGGGATCTGCTCGAAAAAAAAACTATAACTTCAGGCGTACCTCAGGGCTCGCATAACTTTTTTGTCAATGATATACCAGACTATTTAGTAAACTCTCATGTATTTATGTATGCGGATGATTTAAAATTTTTAAGGCCTGTTCAGTCAGTAGTTGATTCAGCATTGTTACAAGAGGATCTAAATAATCTTATTTCTTGGTGCAGAACAAACCGAATGACACTGAATCCCAAAAAATGTCAACACATTAAATTTACTAGAAATCATAACGTCATCCCTTATGTGTATAAAATAGACAACCATGTCGTTCAAGAAGTAGAGGTGATAAAGGATCTAGGTGTATTCTTCGACAAAAAAATGACATTACAATCCCACTATGATAATGTAATTAAAAAAGCATCTAAACTTCTTGGTTTTGTGATTAGGAATACTAAGGGATTTAGCATTAAAACTAAAAAAATGTTATACATTAGTTTGGTTCGTAGTACACTCGACTATTGTTCTGTTGTGTGGCGACCTCACTATGCTGTGCACGATCTGCGCATGGAGCGGATACAAAAGCGGTTCTTATGGCATTTGGCGCGACTAATTGGGAAGGCAAAAAGGAGTTTTTCGTATGTTGACCGATTGAAGGAGTTTAGAATGTTATCTTTAGATAATCATAGAGAACTAACGGACTTACTTTTTCTTTACAAAATTCTCAATAGCAAAATATGCTGTCGTCAATTACTGAACTCTTTCAGTTTTAATGCTCCCTCGAGATATCCTCGTCACTCGGTACTGCCACTGAAGCCTCCATTCAGAAAAACCGTTCTTGGATCTAACTCCCCGTTGCCCAGACTCTGCAAGCTATATATATAGCAACATTACTGATATAAATTTTGACTCCTTCTACAGCTTCCGAAAAAAGCTCATAAATTGTATTATAAGTTCGTCATAGTCTCGAGCGAGCAGTGTGCCATAATGTCATTTCCCGCTTTTCATTGTCGATCTTTTTTTTTATATAGATTTAGAGTAGTTACTACACATAGCCTTAGTATTAGAAATGTAATTGAACTTTTTTGTGTATGTTAACTGTAAGTAACCCATATTTATATAAATAAAATAAATAAATCACTGTCAGCCAAAGGACGTCCACTGCTGAACATAAGCTTCCGCCACGACTTTCCACAACGACCGATCACAAGCGGCCTGCATCCAGTTTAATCCTGCGATCCTTACAAGGTCGTCTGTCCATCTTGTCGGTGGACGTCCTACGCTGCGTCATTGGTACAAGGGTCTCCAATCTAGAACTTTCCTGTCCCAACGGCTATCAGTTCTTTGCGCTATGTGCCCTGCCCATTGCCACTTGCCCTGCCCATTGCCCTACCTTAGTTCTTCTACGTATCTCCTTATTTCTGATTCGATCCCGTAGAGAAACACCCAGCACAGCCCTCTCCACAGCTCGTTGTGTGATTTTGAGCTTCTTTATAAGGCTCATAGTTGTTTCAGATCCGTATGTCATCACTGGTAACACACACAGACAATGAGGTAGATGAGATAAGAAGACACTCTTACACGATTTCCCGAACGCTGCTCAGCCGAGTTGGATTCGTCGATTGACCTCTTTCTCAAAGGACCTACCCAATTGGATCACATGTCCCTGGTAGACGTACTCGTCGACAACTTCGAGATTTGAGTTCCCAACAGATACTGGAGTGGGTACAACAAGGGAGCTCAAACAAACAACTCAGACAAACTTGTACTTACGAGTAATTTTGGTGATTTCTGTAATCTTTGACCTAGGTTAAATCAAGATCCAAGCATGTTTTTACTGACTTCAAAACTCCCTAACGAAGGTGGGGTGTACATCAATCTGTAGAGAGCGAGAAGCAGAAGGGGAAATCGCTTTACTTTACGAATAATTATCAGATGATGATTAAGAATACTAAACATTTTTACTTGAAAGAGTAAAACCAGATGGAACCAAATAAATCACAAGTTTTCAAAAGCCTATATCTCCCATCGAACGATTAGCACTCTGCCTCACTAAGATTTGTCGTTGACAGCTCGGTGGGCGCCCGGGCGCATGTTTATGTTACAACGTTCCTGGGCCGGTCCGTGCCGGTGCCGGGAAACAATACCCAGCGATATGCCAACGCCGTGCCCCGGCCGGGTTCAGGCTGCGCACGGTCGAGGCACGGTCAGGCATGAATCACTTTGTAGACAAAGTATACCATAATTTTTGACCATACCCCGGCTGGGCTGGGACCCGGTCGCGACACGGTGTGGCGTAACGTGAAACATCACTAACAGTCTACACACATCATGACTGACTCCAAAAAAAAATGTGTTTTTCCTAAAAAGAAGACGAATGTGTTTTTTCCTTTTTAGTCAGTTTTAAAAGGCGGTAATGTAGGATATCTAAAGAATGTTCCTATAAATTAGATAAAACTATAATTCAACGGCAAGAAACTATATGCCGACGTATTCGGCTATTTCTTTATCAAAGGCTATTATTTGATAATAAAAGCCTTTGATGAAGAAATAGCTGAGGGCAGACATGTGCAAAACATATTTCGCATCCCGTGCCAGGGTCTAGCTAGCCAGAGGACAAGTACGAGACGAAACAAAAACTAAACTACAGTTATGTAAGTTACGTAAGTCTTATCACCGAAAAACAAGTAGGTCTCAGTAGGTAATTTGTAGACTTGTGGACTTTGTAGTTTGTAGAAGTTTTCAAAGATTAAGTTAAACCTAACGTATTTCTAAAAAATATAGTAACGGGTGTATAAGCTCATCAAGCTGGAGGATGCGAACTGACTAAAAAGTTAAAAAATAACGCTTGTATCTTCAACTAACGGTCCCCCGTGTCCGCTTGTTTTGAGTTTGCTCCCTACCCTTTCGTCACAGCGTTCTGTTTTATGACCTAAAGCCTTTCTCGATAAATAAGCTATCCAACACAAAGATAATTTTTCAAATCGATCGAGTTATTCCTGATATTAGCGCGTTCAAATAAATAAACTTTTCAGCCTTATTACGAGTATTAGTTTAGATTTAGAAGTCACAAATTATTTTGAAGTCGATGATATCAAACTTACGAACATTAACAGTCTACGCGCATCATGCACTAACTTAAAAACTTGTTTCTTTTAAATAGAATACAAATGCCTTATAAGTTAGAAAATACCTAATTAAAATACACATAATCGTCTCGCTATGACTTCTCGTTTTCGAGAAATCCGTGAACAAACATACAAACTTACAGACGTGTTTGGAAGTTCTACAGGATCAACATACTCAAATATTATAAAATTACAACAATATCACATACATACATATAGAATAAAGAATAAGTAAAAGTAAAATGTCATCAGTATTTTCTCTGTTCAGTCCTATGGTTGACTGGTAGGTAAAATCATTGACTCTGCCATATGTAGGTCCAATGTTTTTAGTGCATGAAGTTTAAATTAATATCTACCTACCCATGTCAGCACACAAAAAAGTCTTTGTAATATTTTACGAGTTTTTTGTATCATGTAAGCTTAAATAATTCCCTAATCTCTATGGTAAATGAAATCCTGTCTGGCCGTGACAAATTCACAAAAAAACAATTTGACTTACCTCAGCGAATTTTGTCTGACTTTTTCACGTTGCTATTTTTTGCTTCGGCAATGTTAATGTGACAATTTCATTTTAAACGTAGGTACTAGGCAGCAATAATAATGCGATTAAAGTACGTTTGAATAGGCGGCCGACCTTGCTATATTCCAACCATTTAAGTGACGTATATCACGAGCATCTCCGTGCTTCGGAAGGCACGCGTAATCCGTTGGCGCCGGCTAATATCGGTTGATATTAGTCATTAAGCCTAGTCAGAGGCCTTATGGGCAGCTTGATAACATCTGACAGCAGGATTAGTCGCTCACCTTGTAAACACCCCTTTTTTTTGGTTTCGCTGGAAAATGCTTTACGCATACCTACCGCCCTCGGGGAAAGGCAGCAGGTTATATGGGACTCTCCCCGATTGGGGCATACCCACTAAAAACCAGCGGCGTTCTCGGGAGCCATAAGTTCGGGGCCACGAGTCAGCGCCATAAGCACACATCCGCGGCCACTCACTGACTAGACCGACACACGGTCTCACCCGATCTGAAGAGGGCAAGTGCTCCTGCCTCCAGCGCCGAAGGAGGTTATCCTCCGGCTTGATGTCCCGACGATGCGTAGAACGCGTTACACACCGTCGCACCTCTTAGTTGGAAGCAGACGCCCCCGCGTCCACGACCCGAGGCACAGGGAGGGGCATGTGCAGGTGGTGGAGGTTCCTCCTGCGCCCAGTACGCCTTCGGCGCTTAAGGAGTGCGTCAGCCGCAGCCTCTCGCTCTCGCTCCGCGCTCTCTTTTTCGGCGATCACCCGCTCGCAAAATGCGGCCATGGTTCGCCATGCCTCCCTGTCGTTGACCCTACGCCGGACTATAGGGCCACCTTGCAAACACCCCTCCACCAACCCGCACTGAGACCGCGTGGTGGAGTATGGCTCGAGCTACCTCAAAGTTGAGGTAAGGCCTTTGCCCAGCAGTGGGACATTTCAGGCTAACTTTACCTTTTTTTTACTTGCTTTAAGCGCATAACATGCCCATTTTTAACATAGTCTCATGTAGGTTTTTCTACTAGTTTTACTGCTTCAATTTACAAGGGGGATTATTTCATATCTCGTAGGTCCAGTAAACTACTTTATTGTTTGTTGAACTTTGCATGTCTAGTAAATGAAGATACCTTCAGCAATGCTCTTGTGAACACGGGTGCACCGTGGGTTTAATCCGTCACGAGACATTTTCTTTAGAAAATCGTTCCAATTCAATAAAGTATTTTTACTTGTACTCGTAGTATCCAGACTATTGTAAAAATACAATGGTATTCTAGTCCATTTAACAAGTCTCAAAAGACTTTGAATGACTGAATTCCGATCAGTTTAAAAAAATAAATGTTAGACTATAGTTTTTATTTTTCTGGAAATTTATTTTACGGCTACTGAAACAAACTTCCAAGAACATTGTTGATATGATCGGGAGAGACATTATTTGAGCTTGGGCTGATGAGTTGATTACATGTTGCAGTTACCTGCCTAGCTAGTGAGGAGTCTTTTATATCACAAACCTCCTATAGTCATGAGTAGAATATATTTGGCTTTAATGTTACCTAATTATATTTTTGTTTTTATAGTGTTTGTTATTACACAAATTTAATAATTGTGTGTGGATATTGATCAGATCGCTAAATTGATCAGTTCACGCAGCCTACGCGTTAAAGAAAGCGCAAAATTTAACAGGCTTGCCAATGTGTCGGTGGCCGAGTGGCATCGGCATACGTCCGGATAGCGATACACACGCGGTTCGATTCCTCGTCTGACACAGTTGCTTTTTCAAGTGCGATTAATTTTAATCTTACCTGCTGGAAATCCAAGGCATAAATAAAAAATCTCCGGGTATAATACGCACGGTACTTACGGATATAACAGATATGAATACATATAGTTTTCTGTTTGTGGTTAAATGTAATTTAAATAACATGAAAATAATGTGGCGGCCTTTTTTAAACCACCGTCGCACCCAGTTAAAAAACCGAATTATTCAGTGCGGCGGCGGGTCTATTTTGACACCCACGCTGCCGGACCTGGAGCCCTATTTTTGAATCAATCGCTTGAATATGGCGTGTGATTTTCGTTCCAAAACGAATTAAAAATCAATGGAAATCACGTGAAATATAGACGTTAGCACTCACAAAATTTAGTCATCTTTTTTTAAACAATCCCTTGTGAAATAATACTAACTTTCGTTGAAAATTCGGACATTTATCAATTAAATATTACAAAAATAGAGGCTCTGAATCGACCTGGGTCCCTATTTTTGAATCATTCGCTTGAATATGGCGTGTGAATTTCGTTTGAAAAGGCATATAAAACTCATAAAGATGAAATAAGAAACCAAAAATTTGCGCACGGGCGGGACTTGAACCAGCAACCTTTTGGCAAACCGGGCCAAACGCTCTTACCAATTGAGCTACCGTGCTGTTAGTCCGACCCGGCGAAATTTGTGGTTTCTTATGAAAACGTCAATTGCGTGACGCTTAGCGTCATAAACAGACGGCTAGATGGCGCTAAGCGTCACGCAATTGACGTTTTCATAAGAAACCACAAATTTCGCGGGGTCGGACTAACAGCACGGTAGCTCAATTGGTAAGAGCGTTTGGCCCGGTTTGCCAAAAGGTTGCTGGTTCAAGTCCCGCCCGTGCGCAAATTTTTGGTTTCTTATTTCATCTTTATGAATATAAAATATGACACTGTGAGTGTTAAAAACATTCTAAAGCATTAGATAGCGAAGCGACATCAATTTCCAAGTTGAATTTATTCTGTAAAGAATAACTGCTTGGGCCATCTGTTTCATAAACAGACGGCTAGATGGCGCTAAGCGTCACGCAATTGACGTTTTCATAAGAAACCACAAATTTCGCCGGGTCGGACTAACAGCACGGTAGCTCAATTGGTAAGAGCGTTTGGCCCGGTTTGCCAAAAGGTTGCTGGTTCAAGTCCCGCCCGTGCGCAAATTTTTGGTTTCTTATTTCATCTTTATGAATATAAAATATGACACTGTGAGTGTTAAAAACATTCTAAAGCATCATATAAAACTCATGTAAAAAACACGCGAAATATAGATTTAAGTACTCATAATAATCAAGTATCTTTTTTCTAATCACTCTTGTGTGGAATGGTACTAATTTTCATTAAAAAATCAGTCAATTATCCATGAATATCACACGCCATCTTGACGCGAGTGATTCAAAAATTGAGGCCTTGAATCGAGCTGTTGTCGCACTATGAGGGTGCGTGTGCGCAAGCGGCGTCACTTCATTTAGTGTTGTGCACGCTACCGCATCGTTCAGAGCGAAAATAGTAAAGTTTTTATAACAAATGTAATCAGACGTTATGAAGAAAAAACATTAAAGTCATTTGCGTTTTTGGATTTTTGCCTTTTTTTGCATTCATAAATTGTGTTTTGAGTATATATTTTTTACATGAATAAATAAAAAAGTTATTTCAATCAATATTATTTTAATCAATTAAAAGGTTATTTCTATTTAATTTCCTAATGTGCTCCCAAATAGCAGATATATAACATTGTGTAACACGGTAACATTCTAAAATAGTGTAATTACTTTCTAATTTTAGTACATGTTAGTTGCTCTCTTTAGATTAAAATGCCAGAAACTGAAATATTCGTTAACATCACCTACGTAAATTTTAACTGATATGTGAAAGCACCATATCATAATTTAAAAAAAAACACTATGAAAATAAAATCTAGTGCGGCAACAGTCTGAATCGAATTGACATTTTAATTTGCTAATTTCTCGCTTTCTATGAGTCAGATCCTGGGGCGAAGCTAGATTTAAGTAGAAGCATTCTCGAGTATTCTAACGATATGGAAAAATACATATCACAACACACATTCCCAAAGATATAGAGCTGTATATCTCAAGTAGTGATGGCAGTCTCAAAAAGCCCGCCACGCACCGTCTGGAAAGTTGATTGATTGCATGTAAAAAAGAATTGGACACCAATCACATACATTGTTCTGATCACAAAGTAAGTAGCTCATTGCACTTGTGTTATGGAAATCAGACACAACGGTGGTACCTACCACAACACCCAGACGCGAGACAATATAGATAATTTTGATTTCTATATTGACCCGACCGGGAATCGAACCCGGAATCTCGGAGTAGCGACGCCTTGAAACCAGCGTGCTTTGCCACTACACCACAGAGGTGTTTGGTCCGCCAGCGCACCAGATGAAAGTAGAACATTTTATTGCCGCAGAAAGGGTATTAATGTTATACATACTTTAAATTATACGTGACGTAAACCTTTCTCAAAGCTAATAACGATATTATAAAGTTAAATGAACGTCCCCAAAAAGGATGACATTCCATTACAATTTCCTGAAGCAGACAGTTTTGGTAAAATTAGAAAAAAATTGAAAGTTACAATTCAATTAATCTTGACGAGAGGGAGGACTAAAACCCTTTGTGTCCAGCACAAAGGGTTCAAAAGGATATTATTAATTGTTTTAAATAATTAGCTCGATACATTTATTTAAGAAAAGCTTAGAATAGATAATATTTGAAATCATTGAAGCATATTCCAATACTGCGTATAGTGTAAGTTTCAACAAAATCAGTGCAGTAGTTTTTGAGATATGAGAAAAAAGTAATTCTATGGAATAAATAAATAAAAATATTCTATATGTTCAAACTTTAAAACACACTTCAAAAACTCGATAAAAAGGTTGTAATACCTAACACATTTGTCTTCTGTTACGAAAAAACCTACTCAATTTGTACCTTCTTAGCCTATTAATGGAGTTTTTTGACATCGGTTTAAAAGTTTCTATGTATATTATTTATTTCATAGTATTTCTATTTGCTTATGTCTCAAAAACTACTGAACCGATTTTGATGATACTTAAACTAGTAGCAAATTTTATTTGCTTTCATTTGGTACAAGGTTTAAAGTTGCTAGAACGCATAGTTTATAAGCAAAAAAGCTCAAGGGACTTTTGTATGTGGGTCTCCTGACTAGCCCAAACAGCGTTCCCTTTAGACGGTTTAACGATACTTTATAGACTAACTTATGAGTTACGTAAAACTTTCATACCCCATCTTCAATACTGCAAGCCAGAGATGAAACTGGTAACTTCATAACAGGCTAAATTTAATTTCCTCGGTGCGAAACCTTAATCCCGGGCGTTCTGGCTCTGCATTCATTGCATCGCCGAGTCGAGCGCTCGCAGCAATCAATAGCGGCTTAAACAACCAGCGATACACACACGATGTTGTCATACACTCTGAAACGGAACAATGGTTGCTGAGCTCCATTTCACATACAGCGCCAGCACGAACTCTTGATGTATTTCTTAACGTAAACGTAGCGAGTTTACTACACGATCACGATAGCCAGATTTGGTCTCTTACGATTTTATAAGTCAAATAAAGATTGAACATCATAGGATACCATTACTGCCCAAATAATAGTGCACTATTTATGAAAGTGTTTTATACACACGGGTAATGATTCTTATCAAAATAAATACATTCGTCATTACGTGCATTTCATTTTGAACAAAGTTGCCCTTAACATCATTAAATTTCAGTAAATATCTTAGAAGCTATCACAGTTTTGAAATAACTCCGCATCAAAATAATACTCGAAGCTTAAGTACCCATAACGCCTGTATGTGCTAACTATGGTTGCTGGCCTCTCACTTACATCTTTACTTATATAATTAAGCTGAAGAGTTTGTTTGTTTGCATTATTTAAGCTGAAAAGTTTGTGTGTTGGTAAGCTTATTTATTGAGGAAGGCTTTATCAGGCTGCGTTGGAAGGGGAGAAAGCAAACTTTAAACGCGCGGACGAGGTTGCTGGGGACCGCTAGTATATATACCGCTATATATTACTTTTGGCACTTCATTTGTTACCGTAATTGAGATATAAAACCATTTTTTCTTTAACAGTAAATTTTATTAAATATGGAGGGAGGGGGGGGATTAAATTAGTAAAAGGGTCAGGAGGCAGATTCTCGCGGCAATTGAACTTTTTTCGTGTGGTAAATTCGATTGCGTGTTTAACTGTTTTACCCAAAAAAACAAGTTAAATGTATATATATATATATATATACACGTAAAAAACTATCGCACGGATAAAATGTAAATACATAGAAATCGTGACCCCGAGTTTTTTTTTTTGACGAATAAAATTCGATCGGTGAACTTTTTTCGTATACGAATTGCACGAGAATTCCCTCAGGTCGAGAAACCCTGCCCTAGATGAAAAAGAATGCCAGTATAATCAACTTCGACACATCAACTGCTGATGCGTTGGCGAATAGTATGAAAATTAATTGTACGAACAATTTAGTGCGTTAGGTGGTGCTAAACTTCTGTGACATTTGGAAACAGGTTAATGTGGTACAGAGGCACGTTTTGCTTAACTGAATGCTTAACGGTACGCATTTGTGTTCTGTAGTAAGCACAACACTTTTAGATTCCGATCTGTGATGACATTGTTACTTCTAATAAACTTTTGATCAACGAAAGTTAATGTTTGATATTCGTAAGATAATTTTTTTTTTTTTGTTTAATTTTTTTTGTGATGTGTGTTTTTTATGACGCTTGCTATGTCTATTTTTTACCTCCACAAGTCTACGAAAATTTCGTAGCGCGTAGCAACGTGTAGCTGTAGATTCGTAGAAGCTACGGATTACGTGATATTAGCCCGTAGCAATGGCGCGTTCTGTGGAGGTCGCGATTTTATTACACTTTTGCCTACCCTAAGGTGAAATATAATAATAATAACCTTGGCAAAGATATGAAAAATGTTGCGAATCCCGAGCTATATTCCAATTTTATCTAATCTTACCGTGTCGTCGTGAGATTACCGTAGTAAATTGTGAGTGTACGGCTTATTTATTACGAGAAAAAAGCTGGTATGTCTGAAAGTAAGTAGTACTAAAATTTTCATGGCGTATTTATTTTTTTAAAGCAAAAATGAAGGTACATTCAATATTCAACCGGATTGTGTTTTTTTTTGTAACGAGAAAGTTTCTGCTACCTAAAAACCGTTTTTGTGTAAGAAAAAATAACACTGCGGAGGGAAGTTCTCTCATTAAATAACGTTTACGGTCGCTCCGCCGCTATCGCTAATAACTTCTAGATTTTGTTTTGGGAATATGCGGCGTGATGGCGCGGCAGCTATTTCCTTCCAATATTTGTTCTACTTACCTAGGGCTGAGCTGTAGGCTACTGGTAGGTAGGATGGATAGTGAACGGCCATCAGAGATGGTGGTTAGATGTAAATATGTTGAATAAACAGTCCTCAACAAGTGTAGTGGAGAGTCCAGTGGGTTGGGCTTCCCTGTTAAAAGCTACAATATTCACTGAAGATCCTGTGCCATATCGAGTAAACGCCGCCATTAAATAAGCGTTGTCTGGTGTTGGTAAGCAGCAACACCAGTACGGGTAGAAAGCTGATGGTATTGTATATCAAGAAAGGTTTTTGACTGGGCACTAACCCCGGTTCTTGAACTGCGGAGTGGAAAGGAAGAGTGAAACCTAATTTGGAGATTTTATGAAGATGAAGGAAATAACTCCACCGAAAAGAACATAGCTCCTAAATTAGACGAAGATGATGACTTTCTTTACATTTTTACTTTTGATGAGTCGAAACTGTCCTGATAATTCAATTTCTTTTCTTGTTTTAATATAGACTAAGATCTGTCACTAGAGACTAATGAAAACTTTGCCTCGGGCATGGGCCTGTTCGGACGGATGTCAGCTGTTTAAAATTAAACGCAAATAATACATCGGTTGCTGGTAGAAGAAGTATCTACAACTAGAACATATTTTGACTTAACTTTTCTTTTAACTTCTATTTTGTACACAGTTATACCTTAGCCTTGATATCTAACTAATCCCAAATACCTGAACCAAATATCAGAATGGCTATTTTAATGACCATTGTTTTAGTTATATTTTCTTCAAAACGCACAATTGTAAATATTTAACTGCGTAACGACATCCAACTGTTAGTTGAGTTAACTATCAATTACAGTATTGGACCTAAGTAACGTTATATAAACACATAACGGATGTGCAAAGCCTGCGTTATTGAGAGCCAATAACATTAAAATAGGGATTTATTATGTTTGATATCTAAAGCCCCTTTTGTAATTAATAGGGATATGCTTTAATACTGATCATTATTAGAGTACAATTCAAATTAAATGTAGTATCAGTAAGGAACTAGGACGAAATTGATACTTTAAGTATTGCTGTGCGTCAATTAACTATCAAACACTTTGGAAAATGCCGCTGCGGCATGAGCGGCCATGGCCGATTCTATTATGGTGAATCCACACCGCCCGGCTGCATGTGCCGGCGGCAATAAATTTAAAAAGAATAGATACGTTATACGCTCACAAAGCAAACGAAAAATCTGTGCCTGGCCGAGAGCATTAGCCGCACCGCATACGAGATCTCCTGAGCTTATTTTACTTTTTTATCATAGTTTACACAGTAGAAAAACACGATGGCATTCTATAGGATTTACAATCACTATCAGAGACGTCACACTTGTTGTATAGCTATTCGCAGACGAAGGGTAGGATGCCGCAGCGGCATTTGCCATAGTATCTGACTGTTAATTAACATATGCCGCCAGCAAACCCAACCAAAAAGATTTATTCAAAATGATTGCATTCTTTTTTAATCAGTGTTGATATTTCACGCCTACGTGTAAGTGTAAAACTTGCGAAAATTGTCCCTTAATTGAAATAATTTCGGGACAAAACAAGTATAGCAATTGAATCGAATATATGTTTTTTATCTTCATGTTTAGGTACTGTACAATGTTATTTTGACTAATCAATCTTTTATTTAGATGTTACGACGCTTGGCGAATATTTAAAACGATAACAAGTAATCATATTAATATCAAAATAAACAAAAATAATCAACATAAAACTATCCAGACAAAACTATCCTTTCAAGGAATTAATTTTAAACTGGAATTTCCTAGCCATCTAAATTAAAAAGTTTCTTATTCTTTATATCACTTAAATCACAAAATATACACTTTAAAAGAACTTATTCTTAATCAGCGTTAGTTACTCAGTCCATTTTCCATGTCAGATAAGGGATATTCGTAAAATATAATATAATACGCCTAATTTGAAAACGTCACGTATTTGTCAGCAGTCATATATATAAATAAAATTTCAAAATCGGTCCTTTTTAGGGTTCCGTAGTCGGATGGCAAAAAACGGAACCCTAATAGTTTCGTCAAGTCTGTCTGTCTGTCTGTCCGTCCGTATATCACAACCATTTTATTCTCTAACTATAAGCATCACACTATTGAAATTTAGTAGGAATATGTATCCTGTTAACCGCTTTACGATTGTCATACAAAAAATAAAAAAATATGACATTTAAGGGGCGGGGCTCCCATACATGAAACTAAAACCAAAATAGTACATTATGATACAAGTGTGCTAAGTTGACCATAAAGTACAAGGCGATATTGTGTGCGCACGAGCGAAAGCGAGTGCGCCATAAGAAAGCCGCGTATATTATGGTCACAGGCACACGTGTTTCATACGACGTTTTTCAACACACTTGCGAGGAAAGAACAAGACTAAGTTTATAATTTTAAAAATAGTAAAAATACATTTCACTCGATTTTGATGTCAAAGACTTTCGCACGCGTTTTTCGCCTCGTTGCGTATGTCCCGCGGAGTTAGTAATAGGTTTTCTTCATTTTCTTCACTTGAAGTAGACATTTTCATTAATATTAAACTTCATAATTAATCCAAATTTTGTCACAACCGACAATTATTATTTACGAAAAATGGCGCGTTGTTTTTTTTTCTTGCCGCGATACCGATGCGCGCGCAAGGCTTAGTGGGCGCGAACTGGATCGGCCAAAATCCAAGATTAAAAAATGAAATAATTCGTGTTTAAAACACAAATCACAGAAAATGTTAAATGAATTTGAGCTATTTTTCAGTAATAAATCTGGATTTACCATTTATTGAAATAAATATGTAGATACTGTTATTTTTCGCATAAATACTGTTTGTTGCAAAAGTTTGTTTGTTGCAAAACTTTGTTTGTTGTAAAAGTATTGTATAACCCGACTAAATTATATCGCTTCTTCTTCTAACTTACGACTTGGTACTAGGGCACAAATGTAAATTGGTCGGGTTAATAAACTAAAAGCACTAGTGCAATAATATAATGAAAAAGCATGCGTGTTTAATATCTATGATTATGAGCCAAAAATCGGTGGAATAAAAACGTCGTTTTGAGCAAGTGTGTTGAAATGTTTTTTTAACCAAACCTATGCGTGTGGGGTGTCTAAGGATAGGTCTTTTAAAACGACATTGAGGTTTCTAAAATCATTTTCAGTCAGCTGTTTAATTTTCAATGATAAAACATTTCAAAAGCTATCTTTAATTGTTTCTTCAGAGTATAAATTAGTCCATTGAATGAGTCCCTCCAAAGGGGGTCTAGAGTGCGTGAGTTAGTAACGTAAGATGTTTCTTCGGAAACATGTCAAGAGTCCCTAGGTAATAAACATACTAAAACCCCGGGACACTAGGAGGAGCCCCGGAGTGGGGGGAGGGGGGAAAGGGTCCATTTTTTCATTTTTCGCTTAAATCTCAAAAATGGTACATGTTAGAGAAAATCTTTCAAGGAAAAGTTGGAAGGCCATAAAATTATCTACAAGTTGTACCTACATCATTTTTTTCGATTCGCAGCCGTTTTCGAGCTACATCCCACGAAAGGTGAAAAATTCGAACTCCTAAACTCTCCTAAAGGCTTCCATGGAGCAATGTGTTTTTTTACCAATTATAGACCTAATTAAGGCGCTACCCGGATTTTTACCGCGCACACTAGCGCCACTTTACTAGAAAAATCATAACTCGTTAAATAAAAGACCAATCAAAAATCTGGTAGATACGATTGTAGCTCTGATTATGAGGTTTAGACACAATGTTTAAGTTCAATTAAACACAGTTATCTGCAGTTACAGTTAGCAAAAATGCTAAAAGTGGCCATATTTAGCAGTTTTCCTAACTCTAACTACAGTTAACTACTTTAGAAACAATTTAAACGTACTAAATAAACTATAGAACCTGTACTAAAATCGTATCTACCAGATTTTTGATTGGTCTTTTATTTAACGAGTTATGTTTTTTTTACTAAAGTGGCGCTAGTAAGTGCGCTAAAAATCCGGGTAGCCCCTTAAGAGCAATCTATCAGTACCGGTCACAAGTTGCACTTTTGAGCTTTTTGGAAGAAAAAAAATAAAAAGGTGAAGTTGCGTAACTACCTTAATATAATATTTTGACAATCAATTCCTCCTAAAGGCTTCCATGGAGGAATGTGTTTTTTTTACCAATGATAGACTTAATTAAGAGCAATCTATCAGTACCGGTCACAAGTTGCACTTTTGAGCTTTTTGGAAGAAAAAAAATAAAAAGTTCAAGTATCGTGACTACCCTAATAAAATTCAATTCCACGTAAACGCCTCCGTGGTGGAATCTGGTATTTTTATCAATGATAGACCTAATTATGAGCAATCTATCTGTATTGGTCACAAGTTGCACTTTTGAGTTTTTTGGAATAAAAAAATTAAAAAGATCAAGTTCGGTAACTCAAACTACCCTAATATAATATTTTGACAATCGATTCCTCCTAAAGGCTTCCATGGAGGAATGTGTTTATTTTACCAATTATAGACCTAATTAAGAGCAATCTATCAGTACCGGTCACAAGTTGCACATTTGAGTTTTTTGGAAGAAAGAAATATTTTTTGATCGATTGATGTGATAAACATGGGTATGTAGTATGGGGAAATTGTTCGAGCCAAAATCATTTTTTACTGCGTGTAACTCAAAAATGGTAGGTAATAGGAAAAAATGATTTATGTACAACTTGTAGATAATTTTATGGCCTTTCAACTTTTCCTTGAAAGTTTTTCTCTATCATGTACCGTTTTTGAGATTTAAGCGAAAAATGAAAAAATGGACCCTTTCCCCCCCTCCCCCCATTCCGGGGCTCCTCCTAGTGTCCCGGGGTTTTAGTATGTTTATTACCTAGGGACTCTTGACATGTTTCCGAAGAAACATCTTACGTTACTAACTCACGCACTCTAGAACTTTTTATTCAATGGACTAAATATAATCTCATTTAAGTAACTCAAAATAAAAATAAAATTTAAATAGAGATCCAGTCCAGTGCCTAATTAAATCTACTTCTAAGAAATCAGCTTTTACTTAACACCTACGCTAAAGTATGAAAAACAACTTATTTTTTCAAATTAAAGATTTTCAAGTAGGAATGATAATTATGGATTTCCATGCTAGTGCGTCATCCCACTCAATGATAAAAAACAACGTTTAATATGTAATTTTGTTAAATAAACTGTATCTTTGTTAATGAATACATCGGTTGCGGCAACTCTAAATTAATTAAGGACTGTGCAAACTAAATAATGTTATGCCAATTAATGAAAGCACACACAATCATTCCACATGTTTCGTATCAAAACAATGTAATATTTTAAGTCTACACACATGTAAAAAAGTTAAAAGAAAAATCGCTTTACTTGACACAGTTCCGTGCAAACCCACATATCGGTATGTAAAGTTCGTTTTTCTTTGCTATTCCAATATTGTAAACAATATTTTCAAAACTTTTAAACTAATATCAGCGGAAAAAAAAACAAATTTACTATTTAATTTAAAAAGATTGCTGTGTTCAACAATGAATTGCCCATGTATGTTTTAAGGTTTGTGTTTAACTTATTTTCATAAATATGAAATAAGAAACCAAAACTTTGTGCACGGGTTCTAATATTCCACAATACGATAACTTGAAACTCGTCCACCGGCTGTAAGTAAACGGCTAGTTATTTTTTGTCCTGGGGCTAAATTCATTTTCTTAGTATACTCAATTGGTTCGTTGGTTCGTTCGTACACGGCCGGCTTCAATTATCTAGTCCGATAAATGATTCTCATGTTACCCATGTCCCGAAGATCGAATGCTTTGTTTGACGTTGATAAGTACCTTGTTGTTCAACTGTCCAGCACATTGTTTGCTTTGGGTGGAGCAATCGGACATTACATTCTAACGTAGCGACTGTCAACAGACTGAATTCGTTGTTAAGTATTTACTTATAGGTGTGGAAACTATTCTGTGAATTCAGTTTTTGTATAGCATTGGCAGACTAGCACAGTCTGGAATCGCATATGGTACGGATGGCACGTGAAGGTAAACACTGCGGTATCTTATGCAGTTGTAATAAGGGCTAGTTTGCAACGAAAGTGGGTAACCTGATGTGCTGGCGCTGTACTATAAAAAAATCCAGAATTACCGTACAATTACCATAAAAACTCAGTACGGCTAAGAACTGGTCATTAGGGGGGCCAGAATTTCTGGTTCTGGTGTGTTTTTTTCCACAGTATCGAACAGTTAATTGACGTATGCCGCCGGCAAAGCTGTCGAGCGGTGTGGATTCACCATGTCAAGGTGTTGGCTGACAATGGCATTCCTGTTGGACTAGACGATCTGACACTTATAATTCTGCGATACGTAAACTCTATGAACAAAAATATAAAGGTTTTTACAAACAATCGTCCGCGATAACAAAACAGTAAAATTGATCAAACAAACATTACAATAAAATAAAATAAATAAGCTACATAAGGATAGCAGTACCGTATGTCACCAATAATAAATATATCAGAATAAAATACACATTACATTAAATTTGAGTTTATAAATTCTTGTAATTATCAGGTGATTGCAAGCAAAGCCGTCAGCATCAGCTAATATTGTTTACAGATTTGAAATGTGCTAACATGGCTCTTTCATTCGATACCCCACACGGCACTGGAAATATTTTTTTAACCGACTTCAAAAAAGGAGGAGGTTATCAATTCGACTGTATGTTTTTTTTTGTATGTTTGTTACCTCATATCTCAGTCGTTAGTCGACCGATTCGAAAATTTTTTCGCCTACTTAGAAGATGTGCTTTCTAGTTGGTCCCATTGTTGCCGATTTGGGATCTGACGATAGGATCTTGGTGTAATCGATGGAAACCCTCAAATTTTAAAGGCACGTATAGTGTTGTTTTACTAAAATTTTAATGTTGACGTATTGTTACGTCTGTTAGTCCACATCTTGTGGGGCTGAGCTGATGGTGGAACTCCTTAACGCTTAGGAGTTCAGTAATTATAATGATAGAACTTATGATAGGTAGTTTGTAGCTTCTTAAAGAACAGAGTCAAAGTGCAACTCCCCCCCTTCCCCCCCCCCCCCCTCTGGTAGTCTCTAAAAATGGAGAAATAAAATTAACTTTAAAAAATAAAAAACAGCGTTACAGCGCCCTCTAGGAGATTTAAGTTAAGAAATAAAAAAAATAACTTTAAAAAAGCAAAAACTGACTTCAAAACCAAAATGCACTAAAAAGTCTTAAATAAACTCTTGAACATTGAAAGGACAGGAATCCATTTTAGGGAAACAATTTCTTTTTGGAGTCGGTGCTGCGATAGGTGAGGCTGAGTTTTCAATGTGACGGCACCGACTTTTCAATAATAAAGATTGATTGTCCCTAGCCCGGTATTTTATCTCTATTGAAGCTTGAAAGACTATAATTTGATCAAATTTAACAAAATTTGATTAACCATAAATTCAAGTAAAGATATTGTTTTTTGATTCAAGAGACGCTGCGGTCACAGTATATTTTTACAGACTTTAAAATAAAAATCGGCCAAGTGCGAGTCAGACTCGCGCTGTGATGGTTCCGTGCCAACTTTAACTGAAGTAGAGAATCCACTTACTTCCACTTAGCTAAAACACTACATTATTTTGTTGACATCAAATATAACTTTGTTCGATCCCGTCCAAACCAATTTTCGTTGAAAGTATTTTGTTACATATTTTTTTTCTTCAAAATTTACACTCGCTTAGTTTAGAAGTTAGAGCCTCCTCTAACTAAGGGATGCCCATTTTACCACTTTGGAAGCGTCTATCTAAAAATATTAGACTTTCAAAGAAAATGGTTTTAGGAACATCTATGTCATTTTAAAAGTCTTATCCATGGATCCCACATGCATATATTTGACAAAAACAAAAGTTATTCGGTTTTAATTTAATGTATGAGCCCCCTCTTAAATATCATTACTTTAGTTTTTTGTATAAGAATCGTAAAGCGGTTACTAGGATACATCTTCTTACCAAATTTCAACAGTGTGATGCTTATAGTTTCACAATAAAGTGGCTGTGACATACGGAAGGACATACAGACAAACAGACATAGACTTGACGAAACCCTTAAAAAGAGGTAATCAATTCAATTTGTATGTATGTTATTTGGTTGGAATTTGATAATATTTGAGTATGTTGATCTATAAAGGCTTCTAAACACGTGTCCAAATTTTCGTAAGTGTATGTACGAGTATTTTTGACCACCGATTTCTCTAAAACAGGTAGTCATATTATTCAATCAATCATATTTCAACTGCAGGGCAGAAGTAGAAGAAGAAGAACGGGCAGAGTGAGAATTTCATCAGAAGTTTTTAACCGACTTAAAAAAAGGAGGAGGTTATCAATTCGACTGTATGTTTTTTTATTGTTATTTTTTGTATGTATGTTACCTCATATCTCAGTCGTTTGTCGACCGAATCGAAAAATTTTTTCGCCTACTTAGGGAGTTTACCTTCTAGTTGGTCCCATTTTTCCCATTTTGGGATCTGATGATGGGATCTTGGTGTAATCGAGGGAAACCCTCAAATTTTAAAGGCACGTATAGTGTTTCTTTACTAGAA
The DNA here is from genome assembly GCA_963924145.1 of Pyrausta purpuralis. Lineage (NCBI taxonomy): Eukaryota > Metazoa > Arthropoda > Insecta > Lepidoptera > Crambidae > Pyrausta > Pyrausta purpuralis. Next base: position 20,333,259 of record OZ001649.1, read on the forward strand.
TCTTAATGTTGACGTGTTGTAACGTCTGATAGTCAACATCTTGTGGGGCTGAGCTGATGGTGGAACTCTTTAACGCTTAGGAGTTCAGTAATTATAATGAAGGAACTTATGATAGGTAATTTGTAGCTTCTTAAAAAATGTAATCATAAGGTGCAACTCCCCCCCCCCCAAGGGGGGGGGGGGAGTTGCACAAAAACAAGTAAAAACCGACTTCAAAACCAAAATGCACCAAAAAGTCTTAAATAAACTCTTCACCATTGAAAGGAAAGGAATCCGTTTTAGGCAAACAATTTCTTTTTGGAGTCGGTGCCATCACTTTGACCATCAAACATCAACTATCACAGCACCGGTTTTGAAGTCGGTTTTTACTTTTTTTAAAGTTTATTTTATTGAGATATGGATAAAACTAAAAATAATGAAATGAAAAAATTAAACCACCTTTTTAAAAACTTACTAAGACTCCCGGTTAGCCAAGCAGTTGCTGGTCGAGACCGTGCGCAAATTTTTGGTTTCTTATTTCATCTTTATGAATATAAAATATGACACTCTGAGTGTTAAAAACATTCTTAAACTTACTAAAAGCTTAAAATAACGCATATGCCCTCTACTTAGGAGAAACAAGTTCATTTAGAGTTTGTGCATGATGTCAAGCTTACCTGCACCAACAGTCTACACTCATCATGCAGCGTGAACCCAGACCGAGCGCTCACAAACAATTATCAAACAGTCACCGTGCGAACGGGGCGATACTATAGTAAACGAAGTTACCGGCTAGTTTAATTTTCTTCGGGCTTGTATCAGGATTGCGGAGGGTCTACTAATGAAGATTATTCCAAATTAACAGAGTCAAATTGAAGTTTCTGTTTCGGTCGTAAATAATTGAACCTATTAATTAGGGAGAAACTCAAACAGTTGGAACAGAAACTCCTGAAAAGCTAACTTCATGAGTACTTAGTCTCACAGATAAAATTGTGCACACAGAATGTTGATTTTATTTAGTGTTTTAATTATACGCCACAAAGGAAAGTCATTTGAAGTGTTATTGATACTTTAAACCCAAAATCTGCCAACGCGGCATCCTGTATACCACAGTAATTTTGATTGGGTCTAACCATCTTTGACACTGATATCCATTAAAGTGTCGAACTGCCAGGTTGACGTAGCAGCAATTCGTTTCTGGGTTTTTTCATCATTGGTTTTTTCTGTCTTGAAAATCGGTCGGATTGACGTCTCACCGAATTATTGAAGTAAAGGAACAGTACAGTGTAACAGTGAGTGCACTTTTGTATAGCGTACACAGGGCATTATAATATCATCTGCATGCCTGGCCTATCTCTACTTAGAGAGAGAGTTCACTTTGCCGAAAATCGGTAGGAAAATATTTATTATATGCTAATAAAAGGCCTTCAAGTTTCTAGAATCATGCGTATCTACTGGGTGTCCAAAAATAAGGGTGCCACTGAAAATGGAGATAGCTTAGCCATGAACTTTAATAAAACTCTCATAGTTTGGGAGATAATGCCACATTTTTTATTTTTCTTGTATGAAGAAAAAAAGAAAATGGCATTGTCTCCCAAACCATGGCACTTTCATAAGATTCATGTTATTTTTATTTAAAAGGTCTTTTATAGCTTTTCTAAAAGCTATCTTCAGTGTCAGTCTGCTGGTGTGCCATTTATATGACAAAAGTGGCATAATTTAAAAAAAAAACAAATAATTTTGTAGTATATCTGAAAGGTCCAGTTAGTAGTACTGTACACTTTATAACTTCAGTGTCAGTTTGGCACGCTCATTTTGGGACACCCTGTATATACATTTCTTTGGTCCTACCAAATAGACTAAAGTTGTTTAAGTTGGAACCAGCATCGTCTCAATCGGTAATAATACCCTAATTTCTTGTGATGCTGGCGCGGCTCAGTCTTTGGTGTTCCATCAAATATTAATTAACGTTAACTTGCCACCAAAAGCGGCTGTAACTTTGTCTAGGTTCCCGTTCCAGTGCTAATACTGCGTAAATTGTTCTTATATGATGTCAGAATCACTGAATAGTTAACGTAAACTGTTTCAGTCTAAGTATAAGAAGCACTATCTATACTAATATTATAAAGCTGAAGAGTTTGTTTGTTTGTTTGTTTGTTAGATCCTTCTAATCTCAGAAACTACTGGCCCGATTTGAAATTTTTTTTTTACGTTGGATAGTCCATTTATCGAGGAAGGCTTTAGGCTATATAACATAAAGATACGACTCATGAAACCACAGCAGCAATGAAAAATGTTGCGAAAACGGGAGAAAGATATTCCTTTTGAGAGCTTCCACTGCGTACGCTGCGGAAACCGCTTAAGTTACATAAAAATCATGTATGACAGGATTGTTCAGCATCAAAAGTTCTATACTAAAGTCTGCGACAGCATATGTCTATCTTTTATTGTTGACTTACTACAACCTTTTCTATGTTAATAAATTTGTAAAAAAATAATGCATTATTTTTAGAGGTGTATTATACACACAGGTATTTATTCTTATCAAAATAAATAGATTCATCATCACGAGCATTTCATTTAGAACAAAGTTGCCCTGTATATTATTTGATTTCAATAAATATCTTAGGAGCTATCACAGTTTTAACATAACTCCGCACCAAAATAATGTTCGCAGCTTAAGTACAACGTGCGCTTGCGCTAATTGCTATGGTTGCTGCCTTCTTAGTTACGATAAAACTGCGTATGTTTTGCGTTAAAATATTTTACTATTTTTATTCGAACATTATTTTTGAAGGTGTTTTATACACACGGGTTTTTGATTGATTCTTATCAAAATAAATACATACATCATCACGAGCATTTCATTTTGAACAAAGTTCACATCACTTATACATAGTTTTTTGAGCTCATTATTTTGATTGCAGATATTTTCTATTAGGTAGATTCAGTAATACTTCTGGTTAAAATTATTTCTTCAGATTTATGCAGGTTAAAGTTTTCTTTTCGCCACTGAGTAGGTTTTAATTTTGAATGCATCTATTAATTATTAAGTTTAATAGATTTAGTAGGTAATCACGTTTGTTATTCTTTCTTCTGATTTATGCAGGTATAATAGCTCATCTCAGCATGTAATAAAAGTTTTTCTTTACTTAGTAATAAGTACCATTTAAAGTAGGTAGGAGGTAGGTATTAAATCTAAATGTGCATTATAATTTGATTTTGTAGTAGGTAATATGATTTGATATTGTTCTTCTTATTCTCTGTAAAGTGATTCTCTGCAAAATTTGATTTCATTGTAATTGAGTATTGTTTTGTTGTATCTCTACAAAGCTTTGACGTTTTGGACACTTTTTATGACAAAATTGTTAAGTTTTCTTTATCATCTCACCCTTTATAAATTACCTACCAAATTATAATTTTTAATAAAAAAAGTACCTACTGAATCAATAAGTAGAATGCCTAGAATGGACTCAGCTTTCTCGGCAGTCTGCCACGTCTACAACGTCCATCCGTCTCAAACTGAATGCTATTTTTTGAGAATATTGCTGCAACATATTCGCGGTATATCTTATTTGCAAAATAATTAGCCTGAATAATTAAAAAATCTACCCAAAGTCACTATTTCACGCGGACGAAGTCGCGGGCACAGCTAGTTACTAAATAATTATGAATGTTAATAAACCAAAGGATGTGTATAGCTTGAGTTGTATAAAATTTCTTACCTCATTATTCGGGTTGATAATAATCTAGTTTACCAGATTACCATCATTTTAATGGTAAGCATAAAAACACGAAGGGTAGTCACTGTAGTCAGTGCCAACTTTAACTGAATTAGAGATCCACTACACAATATTTTGTTGACAGCAAATATAACTTTGTTTTTTATAGTATTTGCATGAATAACAAAGTTATGTTTGCGGTTAATGAAAATGTGCTCTATCTTAAAAACGACTACTTAAATCTCGTTCAAACCAATTTTCGTTGAAAGTATTTGTCAAGACCTACATCATGTATTTTTTCAAAGTTTACACTCGTCTAGTATATAACTTAGATGAAGGGGGGGGGGGGGGGGGGGACGCCCATTTTACCACTTTGGAAGCGTCTATCTCTCAAACGTTAGACTTTTAGAGAAAATGGTTTTAGGAACCTCGATGCCATTTTAAAAGACATATCCATAATATTACTTTTTTGGTTTTAGTTTCATGTATGAAATTAAATATGGACATTTCTTCAGAAAGTGTTCTTCGCGTCACCTTCGTGGGGAAAATTTATACTGATATTATTTAAATGAAAAAAATACTGCTTTAAAGAAACTATCAAACTGTAACAAAATCTGTTAGAATCATGAAGATCGGTCCATTATTTATGTAGATATTTAATACTGAAATTTCGTAAGCCGCGAAAGTTACTCACCGTGACACGAAAGTTACGCAGCGTCTTTTTGGATAGATAATTCGGTAATAAAAGTATCAATTACTTGAAACATAATAGATATATGAAACAAAAAGTAATGTGGTTAGGTATTACATATATTTTTAGACATTCATGATGAACACTAACATAATAATAGTTTGTTACCTTCGACATTGCTACTATTATGTACCAAATTATTTATGAGTATCTGATATTTCGACACTGTTGCAAGTTCCATGCTCACAGCGTACCTAAAACTGTTGGGAGTGAGCTGCTTTTTGCAGACTTAATGGTCTACCCTCCTTCGAAGTCTTTAATTGCACTCACTTGCGGTATCACTGACCTCAAATTCACTGTTTACTCGCATTTGTTCTCGACACACAACACTGATGGTATTTGTCAGCGATAGGATACTTTGTTAAATTTTACGGTTTCACACTTTCAAAGCAATGGTATTTTGACATTCGACAGAAATATTCAAGTTTAAAACGTTAAGGCGGTTACTTTAACTGCATTTACAAACCATTTAATATACATTCTAGTGAGATCAGTACACTTTGTGGTTTGTAGACTCATAACCTTTCGTGGTATGATTTGTAACTTTCGTGGGCAATGACCACAAAATTTGTGCCACGCACGTGACGAAAATTTAAAATTTTCAGAATTATTGAATTAAGTTACTAACACTTATGTAATCTAATCAGCTCAAATGAATCTTGACTATGAGTTTTATGATTCAATAGTAGACATTAATTCCTAACGCTGACTTATAATCTTAAAACATCGCCCATGAAGGGTCATATGAACTAGGGTCTGAAGAAAAAAAAAAGAAACAAGGAGCTGTATTAGCTATATCATAGCTTTGAGATATTTATTTGTCTTCTATTGGTGTTTTGACACGTCTGAAGTTTCTGCGGACCTATGGTTTGTGTCGATAGATTGAACCTTTTTGAAGTTATGAGCATTTATATGTCACATTTTCGAAAATGGTAAAATTGTGTGACTGAAACAAAATTAATTTGATTAAATTTAAATCTAAAAACAGATTTTTTCCACCTCAATGTAACTTATCCTGACTATATGTCAAATTTTCTGACATATATTGTGTTAATATAATGTAAAAGCCCAGCAGGATATAAGTGTTTAAACTGAGCGCCAACTCGGTGTGACGCGCGAAGAACAGCAGTTTTACTCCCGATTCCGATGGTAAAATATTTTTTCCTACAAAACTACAAATATAATAACACATTTTAAAGTGAATTAATACATAGAAAGATACATGATAAAACGTACAAAATTTATTCTTAAATTAACATTGAATAAGTTTGGAATTACAAACGTGTGACCATCAAAAATCGGTGCTCAAATAATGGCCCTCATTATTTTTTGTTTGAGAATACTAAAGCGGTTACAGGATACATCTATCTACTAAGTTTCAACTGTGTAATACTAACAGTTTCAGAATAAAGTGGCTGTGACATACGGACGGACAGACAGACAGACTTGACGAAACTATAAGGGTTCCGTTTTTTGCCATTCGGCTACGGGACTCTAAAAAGACTATAAACATTTCTTCCACGTCTATTATACGGTAGTAACCGAATCGTAATCTACACTCTACAAAACATTATCATCCCTTATTTAATTAGAAACATAATTGTGTTACGGTGGCCCCACAAAAGCCTCCATTAGTAAAATCACTCAACCAAATTTAATCGCTCTAGTACACGTCAATGCTAATGTGATAAATTGAACCTAATCCAATGTCAGTTAACCGCATATGCAAACAATGTAATTGAATCTAGCAAACAATGTTTTAAAGTTCTTAATAATATAATATAATATAATAATAAATGCTCAAAGCATGTAGGGTGTTTAAACCTTATTTCTTGAAGTATTTTACTCAAATAAATTACTTAGGTGTTCGAAATCGGCAGTGAATTCAACGTGGTGGGGCAAAAACATAAGGGAGGTTTTGTCTGTCAAGACTCACCTATTATCCGCCAGTAGCTGGTTTCCAGGGTTGCAGGAGGACACAGGTACAGTCACAAAGGTCTTCAGGTAAGTTTTAGGGGAAAACACACGCGAAATTGAGTCCTGGTAGGTCAGTTAGTGTTAAGGGAACATCTTCTCAAAAACGACTACTTTACGGGGTGCTCAAACAAGCAAAAAATAGGTAAGTACGAGTATTCAAAATGATATGCGTAGGAACGTGCGCTGCAAGACCAGGATGGCAACACAGGTTTTGATCAAATTATTGCAGTATACATGAGGTACTATAGCTATGTATGTGACAGCTAAAAGAAAGACATAAATATATTTTTTTAAACAGATGGCTTCTAATTTATCTTTGTTATTAATCTCGACGTCAATCTGCGTTTTTACAAAAGACGGTTAAAAAGAGTTTGTTGATTAGCATTCCTATCAGGAGCGAGCTAACTAAACTACTATTTATGATTAATTATAGACTTTACAGAGTAAATAAGATGGGTTGTTTTAAACATCGCCTTGGTAGCGGCTACATCGAAAAAACTCGTTCGTTGTTTACGTTCAAACTGACTCTTCATTTATCAACCAAAAACAGACTTATAACACTAATAACTTTCGCTGAAAAAATAAATTGCTGGTAACTTAGCTTTAGAAACGGTTGAAAATTTGATGAAATAGTGAAGGTGTATTGTTGATTATTTTCAGAAATTAGCTTACCAGGGAAGAGAAATACTATTAATAATATGTAATGTGTGATAACCATTTAATAAAATCAAGTTATTTTTTAATCTAGATATTTTCATCCTTCTAACCTTCATTCGGTTTGGGAAACTTATATATACTCGTAGTTCTCTGTGTTTGAAGCTTTTGAGACGCAAAAATGGGGGAGCAATTATGTAGGTACGTAGTAAGAGACATTTGCGCCGCGCGTGCTACAGGATACTCATAGGTACTATGAGTACAAGCTAAAAATTTTAAAATCTTTTACTTGTATGTTCGTATGTTTGATATTTGTGTAACTGTAAAAAAATGAGTTTGTTTACTAATATATTGGAAATACGATATTGTGTCGATTTTTTTTTATAAATTAAGTATATTTCAAATTAGGTTACAGTGAAAGTTTCATCAAAATCGGTCTTGTACTTTTTGAGATATGGCTAGCTAAAAATCATGATTTGCGTTAGGATCAAAATCAATGCCTTCAGCCAGTATCGACGGTCAAGTCAATTGATTGTAATTTTCATGAAAAATATTTAACCACCTTCAAAAAACAGTCTTATATGGTTTATATATCGCATTCGACTTCTATTTCGGAGAAACAAATTCTTCTGAAGTCGGTTTATTCACCGACTCCAAGATGTTAGGAAGCCTTAATAGATCAACTTTAAAAAATATATCCAATTATGACGATATGATATCACAGGCATACAGGTCGAATTGATTACCTCCTTGTGCCATATACGTAAAGATCGAAATGATCTCCTCCGTTGTAAATAAATATATGTCGGTAAAAAGAATCATCTCGCTATGACTTCAACTTCACTTTCGAGAATTCTGACTAACATTCAAATATACATACGTACAGATTACCTCCTTTTTTTAAAGTTGGTAAAAAATGTGTCGCAACTCTATGACAACATATTGTGACGTATTCCTTAAGATTTGTCATTCATGGAGCACAATACACAGAGACATATAGACGTAGCACATACATTTCAATAATAATTCTTCGCCTAAGGCTATGCTTACTATTCGTTTCGGTGGGATCGGGATTCGTCAAATTTCTAGTGTCCAGCCCTGTCCGCTAGCACTTCCGTTTCATCCAAAAAAAATATTTGCATATTCTCGCTAGCTTTTTGAGGTGAGAGACGGCACTTTTTAGGGTTCCGTAGCCGAATGGCAAAAAACGGAACCCTTATAGTTTCGTCAAGTCTGTCTGTCTGTCTGTCCGTCCGTATGTCACAGCCATTTTATTCTGTAACTATAAGCACCACACTATTGAAATTTAGTAGAAAGATGTATCCTGTTTACCGCTTTACGATTCTCATACAAAAAATTAAAAAATAGGACATTTAAGGGCATCATCCCATACATGAAACTAAAACCAAAAAAAACTTTTTTAGTCAAACCTAATCGTGTGGGGTGTCTATAGATAGGTCTTTTAAAATGACACCCAGGTTCCTAAAACCATTTTCTTTTAAAGTCTAACGTTTCATAGCTAGACGCTTCCAAAGTGGTAAAATGGGCGTCCCCCCCCATCTAACTTCTAAACTAAGCAAGTGTAAATTTTGAAAAAAATATATAATGTAGATCCTAACAAATACTTTCAACGAAAATTAGTTCGGACGGAATCTAACGAGAAGTTTTTGAGATATAGCACATTTTCCACAACCGCAAACATAACTTTGTACTTCATACAAACACTATGAAAAACAAAGTTATATTTGCTGTCTACAAAATATTGTGGATTTTACTAAGTGGAAATAAGTGGATTCTCAAATTCAGTTAACGTTGGCACGGAACCCTCAGTGCGCGAGTCCGACTCGAACTTGGCCGGTTTTTTGTTAACATTTTAATGTGTGAATCCTAAATCTAGTAGCTCCAGCATTTTTGTATTATGAGGTGTATTAAGTACACAATGCTCGCTAGGCGATTTTTGTACTTATTGTTATGTAGAATCGTTTCTCAGTGTTTGATAATCCTACCTTAAATCCGTCGTTGGTCGAGGAATTGTAAGAAATAGTTATTACAAATACTATGCATAGCGACATACCATACAAAGTTGGCAGGCTATAGCAAACGGAGCTAGCGGTGCGCACGTGGCAATCCCTGGAAGATAAAAAAACTGGTACCTAGGTAAAAAAAGAGTAGAAATAGATATTTATCTAGCGTCTAGGATTTTTATCGGGTAAGCGCCCGTCTATAGTTAAAGTTATAATGTGCCTGTGTGTGGTATCGTAACTCCCCAACGGATAACCGAGCCAGATGAAAATATGTTCAGCGGTTTGTTTTATTTGCGTAGTTTTATTATTATTTTTTAATTTTATTTTTTCATTATTATTTGTTGGTACTAATACTATCGCTGGTTGGCACCGTGTGTTTCTTAATTTTGTCAGTTGTTCTAAACTCGTTACACCCACACTAGAAAATAAATTAGTCCATCCTGCTCCTGGCTGTTTGTTTATGTAGCGTTTCTCTGTTTGTCTAGTCCGAGTACCTATTCATTTGTGTCCGTTCTTAGAAAATAGCCGGGCGGGCGCAGTCACAAATTAAGTAACAGTAAAAAAGGGACAGAATACAAAAACAGTACCAAGCTTGCTTTAATAACGTACTTACTTTGTAATAATAAGCTGACGATAATAGGTCAGGCGTTATGCGATAGTTTTTCATTTATAAGGTCACTTCGTTTTATGTGATAATATTTAAAAGTTTGATTCAGCAAAACAAATTGTTGAAAACACTTTTGGATTTTTAGGCAAGTTTTTGAGAAAATTCAAATTTTAATTTTTTTCCAGTTTTCTGCCATATACTATATTTTCAAGTACAATAATTCTTATTCTCATTATATTTGAAATGGATCGGAGAGATGGCAATGGCAGTCATTTAAATTTAAATTTTTATTTTATTTGACAGGATTGTACTTTTTTTTATTCATTTGTCATGCGATTCCGCCCACCATGACCCATATCAATGTGAATGTTAATCAATTCAACACATCAAACTGGTCTGAATTTTTCACATAATACAAGATACTATTGCCCTGCCACTGGTGCTATTAGCTTTTCTATGCCGCCAATAGTGCAAATATTAAATCTTTTTACTCGATACTGCAATGTTGAACGCTTAGCGGCAAGTTTTGCTGACCTGACTTCTTGAATCACATTATCGTACTGTTCCTCACTCAAATAAAAACTATTATTACTTCGTTTTGATGTTAGTAACTCCCGAAACTGTCAAACTTCGTTTTAAGCGTTTCGAGATTGTGCAACGCCAACATTGCAAATACGTTGTCTCCCCACCGTCACCTCAAGCCCTCCGCCGGCCCGGCGCGCCCATCGAATACATGTTTAGCCATTTCGTTTCGGTTAATGTGCACATTAACCGGCTAAAGATGGAATATAATGACGGAAACTAACGTGTTATCGAACTTTAGCCGCCTCTCGAAAATAAACATAAGTTTAGCCGGCTTATCTTAAGTTTATGTTCACACCTACCTAACCTACCTTCAGCCGTAACATATATAGATATATATATACTAGCGGACCCAGCGAACTTTGCTTCGCCCCTAACACCGTCCCGCCCCGGCCCCGTCTCGCCCAGCCTCGTAATTTTAAAAGTTAAGAAAAACACTATAGTTGATCGGTTATCGAGCGGGATGAAAAATGTTCAAATTACTAAAATGGCTATAAAAAATAGGGGTTGGTGATAAAAAAGTAAAAATTTAGGGTTGTAGGTATGTATTTTTTAATGCCACATTATAAAAAAATGAAAACAAAAAATGTCGTTCAAAAATTAAAAAAATATATTTAGGTTGAACAACCCTTATCACTTAGGGGTATGAAAAATAGATAGTAGCCGATTCTCAGACCTCCTGAATACGCATATAAAATTTGGTAAGAATCGGTAGGTAAAACCGTTTCGGAGGAGCACGGGAACGAACATTGTGACACGAGAATTTTATATTTAAGATATTAATCTGTTATATTTTATAAACATGCATTCTTTTCTTGTATTTAATTTTTATGTAATTATATTTATTATTATTTTATTATACAGATATATTTCTATTTTACTTATTCAGCTCTTCATTTTCTATGTTCAAAATACCCCTTCCTATAAAACTCAAAATTTCTTTACCCAAAGGTCTGGTAGATATCGCTTATATCAGACCGCCTAAATTGTATATTTCCTTAAAACTAATTTGTAAATCAATTTATGTTATGTGCAATAAAAAGTTATCTATCTATTTACTAGGCACCGTAAAGGCGAAAAAAATCAGACAACAATCGGCGGTGGATCGCATGGCTCAAGCAATTTCTTGCAAGTGTGAACGCCTATATTGACAAACTTAATTTTATTTCAGAGCGATAAGCACGCAGAACCCGGAGAGTCAGAATACCAACATAAATAAACATATAATTAATTAAGAGTAAATCCGATTAGCTAATAACGTTTTTTTTTCAGTTAAAGCTGTTTAATATACAGTCTTGGTCAAGTAATTAGGGTCACTATCAAAAAATAAGCAAGGCCTTCCCTTAACATCGATAAATGTTCACGAAGCTCTGAAGATTTTTCTTAATGAACAAGTAAATTGTTAGCGAGCAGAAAATCGAGAAACATGAGAATAATATACAGCTTCAATATTACATTTTTAATAACTTTTGTGGGTTAAACCATTATAAAATCCGCGTGATTTAATCTAACGGTTTAAATACGTTAAATTGTAATCTCTCTCGATATTGTGAACTGTACCGAACTTCATACATTGTAACGTAATCTGAAATGACGAATGCCTGGGCAAAGTGCCTGACCTAGGTCAGGCTGGTTGATATCCGTTAAGATACCGTTTATCCTGCGTGTAAGGTTGACATGCAATTACCAATAAAAACGTTATTCTAAACCATATAGAGCTTAAAATATTACGGTGACAGATGCCTATCATAGTAGGTAATAAGTGATAAATGTAATTTTACTAATACAATATATTAAAAAATAGCAATATATATTTTGGGAGATGTGTTCGATTAAGAACCTACATTACCTAAGTACCATAGTAACCATGTAAGTTATTAACGTTCAGCTAATGCGATTGATATCTAGCGACTTTAAAGTTTGAATCTATCAATATGATATTAAACGTTATTTGATTTTAAGTCGCTGTCCAAGCGTGAACATAACTTTTCTCATCTATCATCAGATAATTCGATAGTAAAGTTACCAGCTACAAAGTGTAGTTTCCCCAAGTTCGAGATTAAGTAGGCTTTGATTAATTATATCATCTAGTTTTGTTGCTATTCTGCGGATCTTTAGTTGTTTTTTATAAGTATAAGATTAAAAATACACTTAAAATATCCGTAGAATAGTACTTTACGTTTCAACGATTACCTCGATGTAATGGTCTTTTTTTCTTAATAAGGGATTGCGCATTCCGAAAGCAACATATGATTTTGTTTAAAATCTTCATTTGACGTATCTAACTCATAGAATACTACTTTATGTAATACCCTTGAAAATATCAGATGTTTTGAAATGCTTTGGCACACATGTCGTTGTCGAGGTAGTCATGATGATGCTCAAATATTAAGTCTGAGGGCAATGGGAGCCCAAACAAAATTCAACAAATTTAAGTACTAAAACGCATAGTCAAAGTTGTGGATTGGTTTGCAACATGAATTCTGGGGTTGTAAAAAGTTATAAGAGTGTGGGCTCTCACTAAAATCATTGACCGTTCGGCTTCTTGGCTAGTGTCATTTTAGTACCTACTATCTGTCAGTAAAATATCTAATTAACGTAAACGAAAAGTTAAAGTTGTATTTGGTTTGCATAGGTACAGTACAATGCTCTTTCTATGGTACCTGAGGGACTACGTAAAATTGCTTATTATCTTAATAAACCACAGTCAAATCACAAAATATATAATTCCTGGTATTTAAAAGTAGAAAAACTGGCCAATTTCGAAATTCATGTTGATTTGTGGTCCCTGAGACGTAATAGTAAACTAATGAATACACCCTAAAATAAGTACCTTTGCTGAATTTGTACCTTATTTTTAACACTAGCCCAGAGGCAGAATGATTTAAATGAGAGCCCACATCTCTGGCCTTGTACCTTTTTGTAAATAGTGTTACAGAAACCAGAACTCGTGTTACAAACCAATCCACAACTCTATAGATACGTTTAAGTACTTTGAAGAAACGTTGTTCGATGATTTGTCGTTTGGGCTCTCATGGCACACAGACGTCAAATATTGTGTAAATGTAAGCAGATGTCCATCAAACAAATAATCAAGCCTGAGAGTTCACAGTTCAAGTTGTGCCAACTTTCGTTAAATTCGCTCAAATTGGTTGTTTACAGCAACGATAACGAAGTAACGTCCCTCAGTGGGCAGAATTCAATCACGTAGGTGGTGGTGTTGCTAACTCAATATATGTGACTAACGACCCGTTACAACTTACTTTGTAATAAATTTAACACCGAGAAAAGTACCCATTCCTATGTCGTAATATACCTAGTTACACCGGAGCTACATTGTGTTTCATTGTTCTTTTTAGCAGATTTTAACCCTGTAGAGTTGAACGTAAAGAAACAATTTTGAAAATGTGGACATTACATCCCAGATATTAACTCGGACGGGGATGCCTAAATAATATCCTTCTTTTAGCGCTACTCTTGCACTTTACTTATTAGTCCAAGTTCACACAAAAATTACAGTTACACTAGCGTTCTGTCTAAAACACAACACGATACTTGCCAAAGTAAATTAGGGAAAACACTTTCTTGTAAGAAACACTTTCTTGTAAGAAAGTGTTTTCCCTATAATAGTTAGCTATTGGTCAGGATGTGTAGTAATCTTCTAATTCATTGTTTTTGGGCATGTAAGGTGAAAGCTCAATGAAAAGTAAGGTTATTTCGCGGCGAAATATGTAAATCAATAAAACCTTTGCTTATAACTTCATCTTGGCACTATGAATCCGCTGAGTCTTACCAAAATTGAGGCGTCCTTGCCTATCAAACAAACACAAAAACACATCACATGTTATAAGTGAGCTAACATTTTCAATGTTTTTTCTTGCGTTGAATCGAATAAGATCATACAAATATCAATCGAAATTTAAATAAATTGCAATTGGCGAGTAAGATGACATTTGCTATGAAATATTTTGCTATATTAATCTCATAAAACTAGTCGTCAATAAATTATTTTTTTTCATCGCGACGATACCTTGCTGCGTGCTCTGGGGACGACAGACAGTAGGTTATATAGGACTTTCCTGGCGAGTGACAACTAAACACGATCGAGGCCATACGAGGCATTGTTTATTTTGTGTCTCCTACAGCTTTTACGATGGCCTGTGAGACACACTGAAAGTTTTTTACGCTTATAATTAAAAAGGGGCTTGAAAAAAAACCATCTCTATACGTTAGACTAATAAATTGTAAGAAGGTTGTCCTTGTCAGTTTTGAACTTTTCTCTGAACTTCAACATGTCTCACAAAATAGTCAAGTTGTCTGAGTAATATCTATTTACTTTTTAGCTAATTTTTTTCCACGCTATTTGGTAATCACTTCGAATGATTGATGACAATCTCTTCTAAAAAAACATCTCAATTTTGACTGGGACGGTCCAACGAGAGAATAATCATAAAAATCAGCTCATTTGTCTTAGTGCTACAATTACACGCAGTTGCTGCATTTTTAGTGGGAATTTCTTACAAAACATTTATTATTCGCATTACTATCTCCAAGGTATCCACGGAATTAAAGATTATCGTAACGAAGAACGAAGAAGATTACCGAAAAAAATGATCAATTCATTCAGTGTTCCTTTTTTTTGTTCATACTCTCTTAAATTAGAGCCTGTAATTTCAGATCGTCAAATTTCGTATTTAAAGTTTTACTATTAATTTCTTATGCTCACTCCATCCACACGCTATTGTATCTCTATGAACCAACCAACTATAGATTCGCATTCCACCGTTTACATTGTATGAATTGGCTAGAAATAGGATTATTCAGCATAAAAACAAACCACTTTTACTATGTGTTCATGAGTAAAACGGATCACTGGTGCTCACTCCGTCCGCCATCGCCTAATACTTAAATCTTTTTTGCTAAGTTAGCTTAAAAGTAAGAGCGAACATATGATTTTTTTGTACAAAATACTATAAAATATTCGGCAGTACACATTTTGATATTACCTTTTACTTTTAGAGATATGCAAAACTTAATTTTTGGTTTGAATGGCATAAAATAGGGTGTCTCCACGTGACTATAATAAGAGGACATTAAAAAAGACTGGATAAATTAAGACGGTTTAACCCTTAACCAGGCTGCGAAAAACCGCTGGTAGAAATTAAGAGTTGCATATAGATTTAGGTTTTAGTAAGGTTTTTGATAATGCCCTTTTTCATTCCTGATTAACAGATTCCTGAAAAAAAAACTGATAACCCTCAATAATTAATGTGGTGAAACATAATCACTGTGCCTCGGTAACGAGTACCTTTTTCTTGTCGCTACATGTATTATTGGTAAATTAATTTAAATTATGTTTATTTATACCGTATTCAAAATAAGGAGGTAATTTAATTGAAGTGTCACAAGTATACAATAGATAAACATGTCAGAAAAAATACCTAGATTCAAAAGAAAGTTATTTGATGATGACATAAATAGGCAAAGAAAGTATAATTCCCAAAAATCGTTTCGCTCTAACAAGATAAATATGTTCCCTTTATGTTTATTTTCCTAATATACTGCTGAACATAGGCCTCCCTCACGGCTTTTCACAGCAACCGATCACAAGCGGTCTGCATCGAGTTTGATCCTGCGATCTTTACAAGGTCGTCTGTCCATCTTATCAGTGGACGTCCAGCCCTACGTTGCGACATTGGTCGAAGGGTCTCCAATCTAGAACTTTCCTGCCACAACGACCATCAGTTCTTCGCTCTATGTGCCCTGCCCATTGCCACTTGAGCTTACTGATTCTCAAGGCTATGTCCGCGTTACCATAGTTCTTCTACGCATCTCCTCATTTCTGATTTTCCCGTAGAGAAATACCCAGCATGGCCCTCTCCATCGCTCGTTGTGTGATTTTGAGCTTCTTTATGAGGCCCATAATTAGAGACCATGTTTCAGATCCATATGTCATCACTGGTAACACACACTGGTTGAAGACTTTTGTTTTCAAACACTGAGGTAGATGAGATGAGAAGACGCTCTTGCGCAATTGAAGGATAAGCGTATAGATGTGGTCTATGGTAATATATAGCCTTTTCGGAAAACGGCTTATTCGGGAGGCTGGAAGTCATCAAATCTATGTGCGAGACGATTTGTGATGACTCCACCTCCACCTCTTCATCCGGGTGTTTCGAGGTCGGTGCCTGTATCACCTTCAGCGAAAACCTCTTGGATATTCTGAGTATAAGGTATATTACCCTGCTCGACACACTCTCGATGGTCTCGATATTGTTGACGAGGGACTTGTGAACGAGAAACTCGACAGTACCTTGGGACTTTTGTTGCTTGCCTTCCCGGTAGTAGAGCAGGTTGCCAGACTGCAGAGTTATCGTGTCCTTGCCCACTCTACGGACTTCTGATAAACCCATTATGTCCCAGTGTAACCTGCCTGGAGCTGCTCACTTGGTGGAAACGCAGACCCTTGTTGGACTGCGAATCTTTAAAAATAAATGTAAGATATTTCAAAGAACTAATGACATTTAAATCAAAATTGGCGTTAAAAAGGAACTATGTATTAGCAAAATATGATATGACTTTCATAAAAGGTACCTTATAAGAATTTTTAACAGTTGGCTGGATTACAGAAGCTAGTGCACCTAGGTCATACCGCTTACGGGAAAGTTTGCTCTTGGTAGGTTTATGCGGAGAAACTTAATCTCAACTCGTGAAGTGGGGAGTGTAAACTATCTACATTTAATAATATTTTAGTAAGCTATTTTAATTAAATGTAAGAACTAGCGTGGAGCTTGTTATTTTGCTCTTCATCACAATCAACAAACAACGTAATATAGCCGAGGGCGGTTTGGTCGATGTTCGCAAATAACCACAAAAAAAATTAATTAGTATTTTGTGGCTGAGTTACAACTCTGTCGAAACAAGCACGATCATCAATTATATCCAGCGTTCAGAAACGCTACAAAATGCGTATAAACACTATAATTTGATATAACGTACCAGAGAACCCACATTTGCGTTGCGTAACCAACGCGATACCACTTCGAAGCGGTGTAGCTCTGTTGTTTTGTAAGAACGTCATGTCATACTGTGCGTTGCGTTGTTGGAACGCGCGTGCAAAATAGATGAGTTAGATGGACCAACGCAACGCAACGGAACTGGCTTATTACAAGGCCTATTGGCTTTGTTTTGCGTCTTATAATGTAAAAATGTTTTCATTAGTACGATAGATGATGAAGGGCTGAAGAGCGTAAGAGTAGAAATATTTCGTACTTAGTCAAATCATTTGGGTGAAAGTCTTGAAAAGGCCGTCCCCTGTACCTACTATTGAAGTGGCGTCTGCGGTAGAAGAATGCACTTTGTATCAAGCTTGTAGGTGGCATCTTGTGCTGCTGGCGCCTCGCCAATATCGTTTTTTTGGACTTAAGACTTTGATTAAAATCGCCCGTTGGCAAGCATTTTAGTGTGACAATTATTGTCGATATTTACTAACACCTTCTCTTACCTACATAGTCCGTATTTGTCAAAAAATAAAATACACACATTCAAAAAAGTTTGCGGTCTCTCGTTCGCTTATGTGCGCCTTCACATTAGAGCGACAGCAGCGCCGTCGCTCTAGTGTAAAGGGCTATTATTCTATTTTTCAGTATTATCGCAAACTTTTCTTGATGTGTCTATGTACCTAAAGTAGCAATTCTGTATCATTTACAAACTATTCTAATGTTAGTAACCGTGGAAGTTACTAACATAACTGGTGAACTCAGGTATTTATTAACTTTAACCTTCGACTTCTTCCGCGCGTTTTGAGTTTGCTCCCTCCCCTCCCGTCGCAGCGTGATGTTTTATAGCTTTAAACCTTCCTCAATAAATAAGCTATCCAACAAGAAAATATTATATATCTATATATATATATATTTTTAATCAGTCTAGTAGTTCGTGAGATTAGCGCGTTCAAACAAATAAATAATCAAACAAACTCTTCAGCAGCTTTGTAATATTAATATCGACGGTTAAAAGGAAATAGGAGATAAGCGACAAAAGATGAAATGTTCAGGAGAGCCGTTTAAAGTTTTAAATTTTAGAAAAACTGACGAATTTTTGTCATTTATTAAGATATTGTCAAAAGAGAAACAGTTATAAAATCAAATAAAAATGGAACAGTTACTGGTATTCTTAGTTTTAGTGATTAGACGTTATTTGAAGTAGTTTTTGTCGCTTATAACCACAGCGTTTAATTTTTGAATGAGGAAATATGGCATAAGATACAAATAACAAAATTAAATATTAAAGGATAAGAAGCATAATGTGACATACCAATTTATCATTTCGCAAGGTAAAAGGGTATAAGCGACTAGACCGTTCAATCAATATCATAGGAAAAGAAGGATAAGGTACTTTTCATAGTGGTTGTATAAATGATAATAGGGCACAAGAAACAGACAGCATTCAAAACTGCTGAACATAGGCCTCCCCCACGGTTTTCCACTGCGACCGATCACAAGCGGTCTGCATCCAGTGTGATCCCGCGATCTTAACAATTACATTCCTTCCTTTAACACGAATAGTGTTAAAAAAACGATACGAAGGCTCCAAAGCGGATAGCGGCTCCAAGATATCAAGCGGAACCAAGGCTCCAAAGTGTTTGTAAGGAACATGTCTATTGGGCAAACCCGGTTGACGAAGCTTAAGACGGAGAACGGCAGTGTAGCGTCGACGAAAGCAGAGGTTTCGAGGGAGATTAAGAATGAAAATGAATAAAATGGGCAGTTGTACACCTCAGTTGCCAAACCCGTTAACAGCTCGGTCAGAGACCCAAGAGCTATCCTGACTCCACACTACACCGAAGACATCCCAGACATCAGCCTCTACGAGATTAGGATGACCCTGAAACAGCTTATAAACAACTAAGCACCTGGCCAGGGCGGAATCACAGCAGAAATTCTGAAAGCGGGTGGAACACTGGTTCTCAAAGTCCTTCACACACTCTTTAATTCCATGCTTGAAAGCCTTGAGCAACACCGTGGTCTCTACATGTGCTTTGTAGATCTAGAGAAAGCGTTCGATAGGGTTCCAAGGGCTGCCCTGTGGACAATACTAAAGAAGACCGGATGTCCCAAAAAAATCACAAACCTTGTGCGTCAGTTCCATGAAGGGATGATGGCACGGGTTCGACATGAAGCTGAATTTACGGAACAGTTCCCGGTTACCAGCGGTGTTAAGCAGGGCTGTGTCATGGCTCCGACGCTCTTTGCTCTCTATTTCGCTGCAGTTATGACAGATGCTTCGAAAAACTGCAATGGACAGATCGAAATCAATGTAAGGTCCGATAAGAGTGTTTTTGATTTAAGTCGCTTCAGATCAAAACGTAAGACTCGGACGATGACCTTGCTCGAAGTCTTATATGCCGACGATTTCTGCCTTATGGCTGACAGTATTGGAGCCCTGCAGCAATACATGGTCAATCTCGACGAATCATGCCACAAATTTGGCCTGGTGATCAGCTTGTCTAAAACAGTAACCTTAAAGCAGCCCGCAAGAGGAACATCTGCGCCCGACACTGCTGTTTACCTAGGTGGAAAGCCGCTGGAAGAGGTACAAAAGTTCCGGTACCTCGGAACGCTGATACGCGACGATAACCGCCTGGAGTCCGAGATAGCTGCCAGGATCGCTAGCGCTGCCGCGGCCTTTGGTGGACTCAACCAGAGGGTTTGGAAATCCCACGACCTCCATCTACGAACGAAGATATCCGTATTTAAGGCAATTATACTACCCCTTCTGCTGTATGCTTCGGAATCATGGTGTCTATACAAAGCTGATATTAAGCGTTTGGACACCTTTCACTTAAAATGTCTTCGTGCGATATTACGGGTGAAATGGCAGGATCGGGTCCCAAATTCTGAGGTTTTCCGTCGTGCCAATGTCTCCGGCATGGAATGTCTCCTGATGAAGGGGCAGTTAAGATGGTGTGGACACCTTGTACGCATGGACGCCGCTCGTTTGCCTAAATGCGTTTTCTACGCGGAACTTTCCAGTGGTAAGCGGAAGTCTGGAGGGCAGTATCTTCGATACAAGGACGTCCTGAAGCAACATCTAACGTCCTGCGACATGTCGCATAATACGTGGGAGAAAGACGCATTGATGAGGCCAGAGTGGCGTAATGCAGTCAAAACTGGAATTGAGAACTTTGAAGCAGCCCGTCTCAATGAACTCGACGCCAAACGCCACGCTCGAAAGACACGCCCCAAGGTCTCCTACAACTATACCTACAACACAAGTGGTCAACTGCAGTGCAGCTTATGCAGTCGCACGTTCAAGACCAAGTTCGGGTTTGCAAGTCACCTCCGAGCTCATGCTCGAAACTGACAAGGTGTCGCCGTCGACGGACACGTCGTGGAGGACATCATCATCATCAATTCCATGCTGCTAGAGGGCATCACGCCTGAGGCATGGAACAGGAGTGTGGTGGTGTTGTTCTTCAAAAAATGAGACAAATTGAAGAGCTATAGACCCATCTCACTCCTGAGACATGTCTACAAGCTGTTCTCAAGGGTCGTCATAAATCGTCTCGCACGTAGGTTTAATGACTTCCAGCCTCCCGAACAAGCTGGATTCTGAAAAGGCTACAGTACCATATATCACATCCATACGCTAAGACAAATTATACAGAAGTCCAAGGAGTATAATACGCCTCTATGTTTAGCTTTTGTGGACTCTGAGAAGGCCTTTGGTTCGATCGTAACTTGGGCGGTGCTTCGATCTCTTCAGCGGTGTCACATAGACTATAGGTATACAGAGGTGTTTAAGTGTCTGTATAACAACGCCACCATGTCAGTCCGAGTACAGGAGCAGAACACGAGGGCGATTCCACTGCGAAGAGGTGTGAGTCCAAACTTTTAGAATGGGAAGGAATCGGCATCAATGTTAATGGCGAATACAAAACACACCTCCGGTTTGCCGATGATATAGTCACTCTAGCAAAGACGCTGGATGATTTTGGCAGTATGCTCGAAGACCTTGACCGAGTCTCCCAACAAGTGGGTCTTAAAATGAACATGAAGAAGACGAAAATTATGTCGAGTTCTCTCGTTGTACCCACTCCAGTATCCATTGGGAACTCAACTCTCGAAGTTGTCGACGAGTACGTCTACCTGGGACAAGTGATCCAATTGGGTAGGTCCAAATTTGAGAAAGAGGTCAATCGACGAATCCAACTTGGCTGGGCAGCGTTTGGGAAACTGCGCAAAAGCGTCTTCGTGTCTCAATTACCTCAGTGTCTGAAGGTCTTCAACCAGTGTGTGTTACCAGTGATGACATACGGATCCGAAACGTGGTCTCTAACTATGGGCCTCATAAAAAAGCTCAAAATTACACAACGAGCGATGGAGCGGGTTATTCTTGATGTATCTCTACGAGATCGAATCAGAAATGAGCAGATACGTAGAAGAACTAAGGTAACGGACATATTCCTAAGAATCAGTAGTGTAATAAACATTATACAAAAATAAAGACAGCTTAGCGACTTAAAATTTAAAGGCACCGTTAACCAAAGCATGGTATTTTTGTCAAACAACAACGTTTCAAGAAACGTGGGAACATAGGACTGCAAAAAAAACATTGTTTTCACTTACAACTAAGGACGCTTACTATATACTATTAATTTTAAAATTTCTAATTCTGTACCACTCTTTTCAGCTTCCCATTTCAGGGTCCCGATATTATTTAATATAGCGAGTCACGCGTGTTCACGCTGTTACAGCGTGCGGCTGAGTGTTGCGGGGGGATAAGTGGCGCGTTTAAAACTGTTTTTTGTGGTGTCTAATGGCATAAGCCCCGACTCGTATTTAAATCCTTATTTGGTGTTGTGGTGTAAGCGACGTAAAAATATGATTGTAGAATGCGGAAATATGTTTTGATCGACACCATGATATCTTATTTAATTTAAGTAATATGGAATTAGCAACAATCGTATTTATATTAGTAAACGAAAGTAAGGTATAACTACCAGAGTCATGTTAAAAGCAATTTAGGTAATAAGGCATAAACGACTTGGCTGTCATTAATAACTGAATAAAAATAGGGGATAACCGCTAGAGTAATATAAGTATTCATTTTGTATATAGGGCACAAGCGCCATAGCTCTGTTAAATTACGAAATGGAAGTAAGCTTTAAGCACCATTTGTACTTTTCAATTGAAATGCTTAAAAGGCATAAACAAGCAAAAACTTGGCACCCTTGTGAAGAAAAAATGGATTACCGACAACAAACCCAAAATAATGCTTTAGAATGTTTTTAACACTCACAGTGTCATATTTCATACTCATAAAGATAAAATAAGAAACCAAAAATTTGCGCACGGGCGGGACTTGAACCAGCAACCTTTTAGCTGACCGGGCCAAACGCTCTTACCAATTGAGCTACCGTGCTGTCAGACAGCTACCGTGCTGTCAGACAAATTGCAGACAGCTACCGTGCTGTCAGACAGCACGATAGCTCAATTCGTAAGAGCGTTTGGCCCGGTCAGCTAAAAGGTTGCTGGTTCAAGTCCCGCCCGTGCGCAAATTTTTGGTTTCTTATTTCATCTTTATGAGTATGAAACCCAAAATAAATCATTTTTGTAAGGGTACAATCACCTTTATAGCAAAAATGACCAGAATATTCGTCCGTTAGCGAAAGTAACACTATGAAATGTTTTATTTTTGCTTGGGCATAAACGCCAAAAATGTCATCGTAGAGCCATGAGAGTAAGCGCATTCGAAAGAGCAGAAAAATTTAAATCCAATGGCATATATAACTCATTTTTGACCAAAATGTCGCTTATGCCCTATTTCCTTTTAACCGTCGATATAGATTTTAAAACCAAACATCTTAAGATAACTTCCGTTATAAAGATGAAATAAGAAACCAAAAATTTGCGCACGGGCGGGACTTGAACCAGCAACCTTTTGGCAAACCGGGCCAAACGCTCTTACCAATTGAGCTACCGTGCTGTTAGTCCGACCCTGCGAAATTTGTGGTTTCTTATGAAAACGTCAATTGCGTGACGCTTAGCGCCATCTAGCCGTCTGTTTATGAAACAGATGGCCCAAGCAGTTATTCTTTACAGAATAAATTCAACTTGGAAATTGATGTCGCTTCGCTATCTATGCTTTAGAATGTTTTTAACACTCACAGTGTCATATTTTATATTCATAAAGATGAAATAAGAAACCAAAAATTTGCGCACGGGCGGGACTTGAACCAGCAACCTTTTGGCAAACCGGGCCAAACGCTCTTACCAATTGAGCTACCGTGCTGTTAGTCCGACCCTGCGAAATTTGTGGTTTCTTATGAAAACGTCAATTGCGTGACGCTTAGCGCCATCTAGCCGTCTGTTTATGAAACAGATGGCCCAAGCAGTTATTCTTTACAGAATAAATTCAACTTGGAAATTGATGTCGCTTCGCTATCTATGCTTTAGAATGTTTTTAACACTCACAGTGTCATATTTTATATTCATAAAGATGAAATAAGAAACCAAAAATTTGCGCACGGGCGGGACTTGAACCAGCAACCTTTTGGCAAACCGGGCCAAACGCTCTTACCAATTGAGCTACCGTGCTGTTAGTCCGACCCTGCGAAATTTGTGGTTTCTTATGAAAACGTCAATTGCGTGACGCTTAGCGCCATCTAGCCGTCTGTTTATGAAACAGATGGCCCAAGCAGTTATTCTTTACAGAATAAATTCAACTTGGAAATTGATGTCGCTTCGCTATCTATGCTTTAGAATGTTTTTAACACTCACAGTGTCATATTTTATATTCATAAAGATGAAATAAGAAACCAAAAATTTGCGCACGGGCGGGACTTGAACCAGCAACCTTTTGGCAAACCGGGCCAAACGCTCTTACCAATTGAGCTACCGTGCTGTTAGTCCGACCCTGCGAAATTTGTGGTTTCTTATGAAAACGTCAATTGCGTGACGCTTAGCGCCATCTAGCCGTCTGTTTATGAAACAGATGGCCCAAGCAGTTATTCTTTACAGAATAAATTCAACTTGGAAATTGATGTCGCTTCGCTATCTATGCTTTAGAATGTTTTTAACACTCACAGTGTCATATTTTATATTCATAAAGATGAAATAAGAAACCAAAAATTTTGCGCACGGGCGGGACTTGAACCAGCAACCTTTTGGCAAACCGGGCCAAACGCTCTTACCAATTGAGCTACCGTGCTGTTAGTCCGACCCTGCGAAATTTGTGGTTTCTTATGAAAACGTCAATTGCGTGACGCTTAGCGCCATCTAGCCGTCTGTTTATGAAACAGATGGCCCAAGCAGTTATTCTTTACAGAATAAATTCAACTTGGAAATTGATGTCGCTTCGCTATCTATGCTTTAGAATGTTTTTAACACTCACAGTGTCATATTTTATATTCATAAAGATGAAATAAGAAACCAAAAATTTGCGCACGGGCGGGACTTGAACCAGCAACCTTTTGGCAAACCGGGCCAAACGCTCTTACCAATTGAGCTACCGTGCTGTTAGTCCGACCCTGCGAAATTTGTGGTTTCTTATGAAAACGTCAATTGCGTGACGCTTAGCGCCATCTAGCCGTCTGTTTATGAAACAGATGGCCCAAGCAGTTATTCTTTACAGAATAAATTCAACTTGGAAATTGATGTCGCTTCGCTATCTATGCTTTAGAATGTTTTTAACACTCACAGTGTCATATTTTATATTCATAAAGATGAAATAAGAAACCAAAAATTTGCGCACGGGCGGGACTTGAACCAGCAACCTTTTGATAAGAAACCACAAATTTCGCAGGGTCGGACTAACAGCACGGTAGCTCAATTGGTAAGAGCGTTTGGCCCGGTTTGCCAAAAGGTTGCTGGTTCAAGTCCCGCCCGTGCGCAAATTTTTGGTTTCTTATTTCATCTTTATGAATATAAAATATGACACTGTGAGTGTTAAAAACATTCTAAAGCATAGATAGCGAAGCGACATCAATTTCCAAGTTGAATTTATTCTGTAAAGAATAACTGCTTGGGCCATCTGTTTCATAAACAGACGGCTAGATGGCGCTAAGCGTCACGCAATTGACGTTTTCATAAGAAACCACAAATTTCGCAGGGTCGGACTAACAGCACGGTAGCTCAATTGGTAAGAGCGTTTGGCCCGGTTTGCCAAAAGGTTGCTGGTTCAAGTCCCGCCCGTGCGCAAATTTTTGGTTTCTTATTTCATCTTTATGAATATAAAATATGACACTGTGAGTGTTAAAAACATTCTAAAGCATAGATAGCGAAGCGACATCAATTTCCAAGTTGAATTTATTCTGTAAAGAATAACTGCTTGGGCCATCTGTTTCATAAACAGACGGCTAGATGGCGCTAAGCGTCACGCAATTGACGTTTTCATAAGAAACCACAAATTTCGCAGGGTCGGACTAACAGCACGGTAGCTCAATTGGTAAGAGCGTTTGGCCCGGTTTGCCAAAAGGTTGCTGGTTCAAGTCCCGCCCGTGCGCAAATTTTTGGTTTCTTATTTCATCTTTATGAATATAAAATATGACACTGTGAGTGTTAAAAACATTCTAAAGCATAGATAGCGAAGCGACATCAATTTCCAAGTTGAATTTATTCTGTAAAGAATAACTGCTTGGGCCATCTGTTTCATAAACAGACGGCTAGATGGCGCTAAGCGTCACGCAATTGACGTTTTCATAAGAAACCACAAATTTCGCAGGGTCGGACTAACAGCACGGTAGCTCAATTGGTAAGAGCGTTTGGCCCGGTTTGCCAAAAGGTTGCTGGTTCAAGTCCCGCCCGTGCGCAAATTTTTGGTTTCTTATTTCATCTTTATGAATATAAAATATGACACTGTGAGTGTTAAAAACATTCTAAAGCATAGATAGCGAAGCGACATCAATTTCCAAGTTGAATTTATTCTGTAAAGAATAACTGCTTGGGCCATCTGTTTCATAAACAGACGGCTAGATGGCGCTAAGCGTCACGCAATTGACGTTTTCATAAGAAACCACAAATTTCGCAGGGTCGGACTAACAGCACGGTAGCTCAATTGGTAAGAGCGTTTGGCCCGGTTTGCCAAAAGGTTGCTGGTTCAAGTCCCGCCCGTGCGCAAATTTTTGGTTTCTTATTTCATCTTTATGAATATAAAATATGACACTGTGAGTGTTAAAAACATTCTAAAGCATAGATAGCGAAGCGACATCAATTTCCAAGTTGAATTTATTCTGTAAAGAATAACTGCTTGGGCCATCTGTTTCATAAACAGACGGCTAGATGGCGCTAAGCGTCACGCAATTGACGTTTTCATAAGAAACCACAAATTTCGCAGGGTCGGACTAACAGCACGGTAGCTCAATTGGTAAGAGCGTTTGGCCCGGTTTGCCAAAAGGTTGCTGGTTCAAGTCCCGCCCGTGCGCAAATTTTTGGTTTCTTATTTCATCTTTATTGAATTTATTCTGTAAAGAATAACTGCTTGGGCCATCTGTTTCATAAACAGACGGCTAGATGGCGCTAAGCGTCACGCAATTGACGTTTTCATAAGAAACCACAAATTTCGCAGGGTCGGACTAACAGCACGGTAGCTCAATTGGTAAGAGCGTTTGGCCCGGTTTGCCAAAAGGTTGCTGGTTCAAGTCCCGCCCGTGCGCAAATTTTTGGTTTCTTATTTCATCTTTATGAATATAAAATATGACACTGTGAGTGTTAAAAACATTCTAAAGCATAACTTCCGTTACTTAACGATAACCTTAACTGTACTCTAATTAACTGTAGCTAAACTGTACCTACAGCTTAATTTTCCGTACAACCCATTACATTAAGCAGTTAGTACGAGTAATTGACAGGGGTACATTCTGACTTTCTCTAATGACTATATTATATTTAATGTGTATCTGCTTGCCTTCAACTCTAAACTACAACCATCGGCAAGATGTTGAAATGATAGTTAAACATAGTTGAAGCTCTTGCCCGGAGGTCCACGTCAACATAAGTCAGACTAAAGTTAACGCAGTCTGTGGCCCAATTGGCAAACAGTTTCCAGGCGGTGAACTTAAATTTATCAACAGTCTACAAAAAGTAGCAAAACCTGGGTTGAATTTCTGAATCAGACAACAAGACTGTCTAAATGTTATTAAACGGAAGTCTATAATGCAATGCTGCATGTAATGTTCTGAACATGTTACATATTACATGTATATCAGTCGAGTTCTAATAGCAGATGAGAATGTTGATGATAAGAACTTTACAAAAATTAAAAAACTACAACAATTTAAAAAATCCATATCACAAACAGCTCCAGCTCAATATAAAACTAGTCTGACAGGCCGGCCATTTGTTAGCCTGCCGACGGTCTGCAATTTGTTATACTCTATTGTTGCAAAGATTTATTCGTTTACAACTATTACGTCCTAGCATAGAAATGAGGATATATTTAAGGCACCAGACAGTTCAGTGCTCAACAACTAAGATTACGTGTATAGAGCAGCAAAGACAATGTGAGTACCTCGTCGGGTAACTTTGACTAAATTTGCTATTGGCCGCTGTACTAAAAGAAAGTAAGTATGATTATGATCAAAGTTTGAATGTGTTAGTTGATAAATGAATCCATAGCTCTCCAAAACGTGTCTCGCATTGTATTTTTAAGATTTTTTTTTAACTTATAAAAAATTTACACAAAAGTCAACACAGCCAAAGTTGATTTTTACAAGTGAAATTTATATTATTAAGTTTGTATAGTGACAAAAAACTATGAAAACAAAAATGAAATTAATATCGTAATCCTAATAATAAATAGGTACATCAATTGTCAACTGAGTTTGATACTGTTATGGCGTGCCTCAGAATAGGAAATGAATGTTTTATGTTTGTAATATATACGGCATTATAACGGCTTTGTTTAAAACACGTTAGCGACAATGGATGGCGGCTGCAGCCCTGCGAACGCTCGGCGATGAGGGATAGAGGTGTGGATTGCGGATCCTCGTTACTGATAACGCGTATTTATCAGTGTCGCACCAACCGAAGTGCGGCCACAAATCGTGCAGAACAGCCAAAAGGTGCCATTAACTCATCTACCCTAACCTCTCGTTTGCAAATACCTTACATTCCATCATATACATACTTACCCGCTTATTCATGAAGACGAACAGTCTAACAAACCTGTTTTAACTATTAAACTGTTCTGTCTCGTTCTTTAAAGGCGCTGTCATCATTGGTCAGAAAGTGACAAAAAAGTGCTATAAATAGCTAAAATTTGTTTAATTGACTGTTTGAGTTTTTACTGAATAAGGGGGTGAACGTACATTTCCCTCAGCAAATATAGGGTTGTTATGAGTTTGACCGATATTTAAGTATGACTTTGTCCGTCTATGGCACGGTAGCTCTACAATTTGACGTTTATTATAGTCAGATAAGTTGGTGCAACCGAACATGCAGCACTCATTACTTCTAACAGAACCGCTATAAAATGCAAAATGTCTCGTATGCCGCGTCAAAATCCGCTTGTGTAATTTAAATTAATTTATATTTATACCTAGCACTCCTAATTTCTACTTTGGTAAATAAAGTAATGTAATTTTTACCCACCGGCCAATCTACAGTTGTGCTTCATACAGCCAAATACTGATTTCTCTCAGAAGCTTTATCTACGCTACAAGTTACGAATTGATTGAAAAAACTGTGCAATGCTACGAACTACGAAATGATGAGACTGCTACGTCTACTACGACGCTACGGATGTAGCAGCCGTGAGATGCTACGAGAAACGAATAGATTATACTGCTACGGAGTTATGGATGTAGCTTAAACAATGTCGCCATTTACGCAGAAACCCTCTCTACAGGCTGTTGTCGTTAGGCTGTGGTGTGGGCGCGACCACTTCTCTACTTTGGCCGACCACCCCCCTCCTCGCCAATATCTCCTCATGCCAGTCAATATTATTAATCGCCGGATAATTTTAATATCAGCCTTGGAAGTATTGAATTTGAGTTATTTCAAGCATTTAAATAAATATTTTTGGCTTTCTATCTCCTTTTGAAAAGAGTGTATTTTGCAATAAAACTTTATTACCAATAACTTTTAAATAAATATGTTTCCATAAATAATTCCTAGAGGTAGTACCATTGAGTAGGTACTTATTTAGGTAGAACCTATGCATTTTAAATACGAAGTGATTAAAAACATCACAAAGGAACAGCCATTCCATAATGATTCAAAATAGAACATTAAATAACATTGTCAGCAAAGAAATTAGCATCTTTTTTTATTGATTTTTAGTTTTTATATATTAATATAAACTTAACCATAATATATCTTAGCGCTCAATGCTCGCATTCTGCAAAGTTAGGTTTCGATTCTACGAAAAATAAAAGATAGTCAAGATACGTCTTGCTAAAGTGAAGTGAAACTACATGTAAACAATATGGTATCGTTCCTTAGCAAGCCACTTTACATGTTTCGATACTTGGAATTTCATTTCTCAAGTAGAGCCGCCGACGGGCAAACATCAAACGCATATTTGGTACATTTCTACTAGGAGCAGTGACACCTGAAATGTATTGGCTTTTGGTATTCGTAGAAAATGCGAGGAAATTCGTGAAAAAGGTTCGCTTCAGAGTTTCCTTTTAATGGTATTGAATATCGTTTACAATCCCGTCCCAGAGATGCTAAAATATTTAGTTTTTTTTTTGTAACTACTATTGATACAAATACCTAAATACTATTGATAAAGTGGTAAAAGGTTCATTATTTTAAAGGTACATATATTAATCAACAGCCAGCTATCGGCGATTAAACTAACAATCCTTTTTAGAGTTCCGTAGCCGAAGGGCAAAAACGGAACCTTTATAGTTTCGGTAAGTCCCTTATAGTTTCGGAGCCTCCCTTAAATATCATTTTTTATAAGAACAAAAAAATAATGTTTAAGGGGAGGCTTCTAAACATGAAACTATGACCTATGAAATATGAACATGACTTTGTTCGTCATACAAATACTATGAGAAACAAAGTTATTTCTGCTGTAAACAAAATACTACGGTAGTTTAGCTAAGTGGAAGTAAGTGCATTCTGTGATTCAGTTAAAATTGGCACGGAACCCTGAGTGCGCGAGTCCGACTGGCACTTAGCCGGTTTTTTAATGTAATAATATAAATACACATTGTTTGTCTTTTAAAGATTGTTATTACTTGCTGTTTAAAAAATGTTCAAGCCATAGTTTGAGGATTCAGTCAATATCACTATTAATTGCATAAAAAAGGTTTGCTGACGTTAAAGCGCTTTGTAAAATAAAAAGTTTTTCATATTTCGTTCTGCTTACCGCGGTCCTATATAAACTCAGAGCTGTTTTGTGTAGGCGAAGTCATTATTTAGTCATACTGGCCCCATCGCATGATAGGGGTCGTTAAGCCGTGTCATAAGGCGACAATAATGGCTCGAATATCTCCACAATTAAGTGCATGATGACCTTAAAAGCATTGGGAGCGTGGTGGGTAAATGACTCCTGAATGATTTAGCTAGGTTTATGAGAATCTTGTGAAATAGTCCATTGAATAAAAAGTTCTAGAGTGCGTGAGTTAGATGTTTCTTCGGAAACATGTCAAGAGTCCCTAGGTAATAAACATACTAAAACCCCGGGACACTAGGAGGAGCCTCGGAGTGGGGGGAGGGGGGGAAAGGGTCAATTTTTTAATTTTTCGCTTAAATCTCAAAAACGGCACATGTTAGAGAAAAACTTTCAAGGAAAAGTTGAAAGGCCATAAAATTATCTACAAGTTGTACCTGAATCATTTTTTCCTATATCCTACCATTTCTGAGTTACACGCAGTAAAAAATGATTTTGGCTCAAACAATTTCCCCATACTACATACCCATGTTTATCACATCAATCGATCAAAAAATATTTCTTTTTTTCAAAAAACTCAAATGTGCAACTTGTGACCGGTACTGATAGATTGCTCTTAATTAGGTCTATAATTGGTAAAATAAACACATTCCTCCATGGAAGCCTTTAGGCGGAATCTATTGTCAAAAAAATATATTAGGGTAGTTTGAGTTACTGAACTTGATCTTTTTATTATTTTCTTACAAAAAACTCAAAAGTGCAACTTGTGACCGGTACAGATAGTTTGCTCATGATTAGGTCTATCATTGATAAAAATACCAGATTCCACCACGGAGGCGTTTACGGGGAATTGAATTTTATTAGGGTAGTTACGATACTTGAACTTTTTATTTTTTTTCTTCCAAAAAGCTCAAAAGTGCAACTTGTCATTGGTACTGATAGATTGCTCTTAATTAGGTCTATCATTGGTAAAAAAAAACATTCCTCCATGGAAGCCTTTAGGAGGAATTGATTGTCAAAATATTATATTAGGGTAGTTACGCAACTTGGCCTTTTTATTCTTTTTCTTCCAAAAAGCTCAAAAGTGCAACTTGTGATTGGTACTGATAGATTGCTCTTAATTAGGTCTATCATTGGTAAAAAAAACACATTCCTTCATGGAAGCCTTTAGGAGGAATCGATTGTCAAAATATTATATTAGGGTAGTTTGAGTTACTGAACTTGATCTTTTTTATTTTTTTCTTCCAAAAAGCTCAAAAGTGCAACTTGTGACCAGTACCGACAGATTGCTCATAATTAGGTCTATCATTGATAAAAAAACCAGATTCCACCATGGAGGCGTTTAGGAGGAATTGAATTTTATTAGGGTAGTGACGATACTTGAACTTTTTATTTTTTTTCCTCTAGTGCCTCTCATATGACATCAATGTCCCAACATTATCCGTTGTTTGGATTTTTTCTATGAAGTTTCACACGTAGCATGGGAAGGGGTCCGCCCTCGTTAAGCTTATGCTAAAGTTTGCTTATGTTTTCGAATTTTTCACCTTTCATGGGATGTAGCTCGAAAACGGCTGCTAATAGAAAAAAATGATTGAGGTACAACTTGTAGATAATTTTATGGCCTTTCAACTTTTCCTTGAAAGTTTTTCTCTAACATGTACCGTTTTTGAGATTTAAGCGAAAAATGAAAAAATGTACCCTTTCCCCCCCTCCCCCCACTCCGGGGCTCCTCCTAGTGTCCCGGGGTTTTAGTATGTTTATTACCTAGGGACTTTTGACATGTTTCCGAAGAAACATCTTACGTTACTAACTCACGCACTCTAGACCCCCCTTGGAGGGACTCATTCAATGGACTAAAAGTGGAACAAATATTGAGGAAAAGGTCATGAAGATTAAGTTACCAACTATTACCCAACTTATTTATATTTCTGAGAAGAAATAAGTTTGTATGGTATCGATTGGAGTTGGAGTTCTAAAATGATATTATCAGAGCTGGGAACTGGATTCTGAATTGTAGCTAATTTTATGAAGCTTTCTATAACTTTTGCGCTGCAAAAGAGTTATAAACTACTAGCGGTCCCCCGCGGCGTCACCCGCGTAAATTTTGGATTTCACAAAAATATTTCAACGCAAAACACAAATTTACATTAGATGTAAGAGGCCAAAAAACCTTAGCGCAAGTGCGTGTTTTTCTTAAGCTGCGAGCATTATTTTGATGCGGTGGTATTTTAAAACTGTGATATTTTCTACGATACCTATTTATGCAAATTAAATGATTTAAAGTCCAGTTTTATTTAAAATTAAATGTTCGTGATGATAAATATGTTTATTTTGATAAGAATAAATACCCGTCCGTATCAAAACACCTTTGGAAATAGTACATAATTTTGTATCAAATGTATGAACATAAAAAAGTTTGTAGGGAGTAAACCATATCAGATAGACGTATGCTGCCGCGGACTTTATAGAACTTTTAAAGTGGAACAATCCCGTCATACATGATTATGATGTATCTTAAACGGTATACGCTACGTACGCAACGGAAGCTCTCAATATTTCCCTCCCCCCCCCTTTTGCAACATTTTTCTTGTTACTCTTCAGCTTTATAATATCAGTATTCATAAATTGAAATGCCAACATTTTATTTAAGGGAAATGTATCCTATCCTTTGTTGGCAAGGAATAAGAGTTGATACGTTAGATAATAGTTCTTTTTGGCGTTTCGCCATTCTCAGCAGTTCAAGATTAGACCGAATTCTTTTGACGGAAACTATTACAGCCTGCGGTTTGACTACAAGCTTGGGTTTAAGACTAACGCAGTTACAATTCCTACGTGAAGCTGAGATTGATCAAACTAATATTTTTATGCGATTTCTGCTGAGTGCTGCAGGCTTAGTTACTATTAGTTCCATTTTCACAGGTATTTCTCATTTAGAGTAGTATTTGATTCGTAGGGTCTTTGAAGAAAATATTTCTCTATAAATAAACGAAAAGTAAATAATGTTTGAAATGATAAAGTTACATAGGTTCAGAAGCTGAATTCCATACGCCTACGATGGCGGTTGGTGAAGTTAAAGATACCTTTATTTGAAATAGCGGGCCCCCGCGACTTCGTCTACACGTTTTCAGCTTGCTCCTCACCTCCTTCGCGTGATGTTTTATTCTTATTCGATATTCTAGAAAATTCTAATTCTAGCAGATTTCTTATAAATATTCTTCCACGATAAATAAGCTAACCAACACAAAAATATTTTTTTTAAATTGGTCCAGTCGTTCCTGAGATAAGCGCGTTCAAACAAAGAAACTCTTCAGCTTTATAATATTAGTATAGATAGTACAACACAGAGCTACAAGAATGAAAGTTTCAATAAGTAACTACGATAAATAGAGCGTCTTTAACGAATGTCAAAAAGTACACTTGTGTTTTGTGTTAAGCTTGCATCCTTTGTTTTCGTCGTATTTTCGACGCGAAGCTAGTGAGGTGTCATACTCACGCGAATGTCGTGCTAATTAGTATGAGGAGTCGAGGCGGTAACGAGGTCGTTACTCACATTGTGATTGCCTCCTCCGGGACAGCCTATAGTACAGTCGCTATCACATCAAGTTAACCCATTTTTATTGAAAACTAACCCTTATTACATATGCATAAGATACCACTGTGTTTTGGTTGACCTGCTGTTGTTCATACCATCTCGCGCCCCAAAGCGCACTTAGCAAATTGTATTACCTCATTGTTACGACTACGAGCCTGTTTCTCGACGAAACCGGGAAACGCGATTATATACATCAAACACATTTATCGGAAATGAAACGAATGCGCCAGACGTCAAAGGTAAGCGTTTGGTACTTATGAAATCAACTTATTGATTTACAATTGTAAGTTGTAGCGCAGATGTTGTTGGTTTGTTGAACGTACGGACATATCTTGTATTCGTATGTATGGTAGGCATACGACATACGTCTAATTTCAGTTAAATGTACACTTACCTATTAAGTTTTCGCAATAGAACGCATACATAAACGAGTGGGTAGGTATGCCTATACTAATATTATAAAGTTTAAAGTTTGTTTGTTAGTTTGAACGCGCTAATCTCAGAAACTGTTAATAGACCTAGATAGCCTATTTATCGAGGCAGGTTTTTAGCTATATAGCATTAAAATACGACTCATAAGTCCAGCGCCGCAACGAAAAATGTTGCGAAAACGGAGGGCGAGGGGGGGGGGGGAATATTCCTTTTGAGAACTTCTGACTGGTAGAGAACGCCATATGGCGTTAAGTCCACCTTTTGTACAAAATTTTATTATTGTGCAATAAAGTATAAATAAAAACTTCCGCTGCGTACGCTGCGTAAACCGTTTAAGTTACACAAAAATCATGTATGACGAGATTATTTTGCATTAACAGTTCTACAATTAAGTCCGCGACGGCATATGTCTATCTTAAATGGTTTTCTCACTACAACCTTTTTTCTATACTAATATTATAAAATCTGAAGAGTTTGTTTTTTGTTTGAACGCGCTGTGGAACTACTAGACCGATTTGAAAAAATATTTTTGTGTTAGATAGCTTATTAATTTGGAAAAGCTTTAGGTTATATAGTTCATCACGCCGCGAAAGGAGGGAAGGGAGCCAACTTAAAACGCGCAGACGAAGTTGCGGAGGACCACTAGTGTGTATTAAAAATATATTAGGATATAGGTAGTAGGTACATATAAATAAAATAGCAATCCCTTTATCAAATATATTATATATACAACTGTAGTTTAAGAATTAAATAAAGGATAATAAACATCACATTAGGAGTAAGTAACATTGCATTTTTAAGATGTGAAAACAAATGTGTCCACATGACTATGTTGCAGTAACTCGTAACATAATGGCTATCTCCAGCTACTACGGTATGCACTTAGTAAATTGTGTGGCTACCCATTTATTAGCCTTCTAAAACGCCGTTAAACATTTTAATGTCAACAGTAAACTTCAAGACCCTTTACACAATGTGACTTCAAGCATCGACGCAGTCGCGCGTTTTGAAAACGCGCTTTAGCATCGCGACCAACGCAATGAACAGATTTCATTTAGCATCGATGCAGTCTCGCGTTAGTAGTAGTAGTATGCAGTCGCCAAAATTCAATACATAATTTCTCAATTTTCAGCGTCTGTATCGCGACTGTATTGATATTTAAAGTAGCGCAGTGTGTAAAGATTGTAATTTTGCGACTGTATCGATGCTAACGCGCGTTAGCATCGCGACTATATCGCTGCTTAAAGTCGCAGTGTGTAACTGACGTTTCGCATCTAACGACCACTGTATCAACATACTTAGCCAATTCGTTACAGCAAAAGAAATTAAAATAAGAAGCTTTTATCACGAATAAATTTCATTTCGTGGGTATATTTTCAATAATCCAGAATATTTTTAAAAATATAAAGTGGGAATAAGTCTAATATTATACCTATACCTAAGTTCAGAAGTAGGTAACTTACTAATCTTATTTTAACTTACCCGTGCGAATGATGTATGAGTAGTGAAATAATACTTAGAAACTAGAGTAAGTAAGAACGTGATCAATTAGGAAACTTATTGTGTGGCGATCGCCCGCTGCAACATTGTGTAACAATTTTTTACAAAAACGCTTTTAGAACAACTATAAGATCTTCAAACATATAACAAAAAGTATTATGTAACTCATTTAACCAGTACTAAAAATTTCGCAAGAAATTATGCCTCCTTAAGTAATATTTTTATACACTGTAATGCTAACAACACGTGTGCTTACACGTTCTATGAATTTAAAGGGCCCTTTCTTGGAACTGAAAGACATTATCGTCGCCAAGTACTGGGGCGCCGCTACCAGTAATCTATGGAGACATACATATTCAACAGAGTCCGAAACGAGCCCTGGCCCTTATAACAGGTAATCATTCCTCAAGGTACATAAGGACGTTGTAAATTAGCCTGAAGCGGGCCATAAAAACTCCAAAGCTCATGGGCACCCATTAATTAAGAAAACTTTTGAAATTACCCTCACTCTTTCACACAATTATGAGAGCATTATTAAGCCAGGTAAATATAAAGGCTCGGTGTGTTTGTACAAATTTTTCCTTCCATTAATCTTGCTGTAGGTATTCATGAAAATGAATGTGCTCTTATCGTAAATTCCCAAATTCTCGACGATATTTCGACGTGAAATTACGTGTGATGCTAAAGTAGTGGTACAAAAGCGGGCACGTAATATCTGCAAAGCAAAGCAAATGCATACAGTATTCATTGCAATTCATGCCGTTGTGCGACGCAAAGCTGATTCCATGAGTTTGTTGCGACGTTGCATAGTTTACTGCGACGTCAATGGAAATCGCTATGTTTTTTATTTTGTCGATATATGGTAGACCGCAGGTACATATGTGAATTGACATAAGGCGTCATATCAGGTTTTAAATATGATTCGGATTTTCAACAAATATAAAGAGAGCCATCTGATTAAATATCCAGGCATTTATTCGGTATCACATAGTAAACACAACTAGCAATTAATAGAATTCCTAAGATAACTCGTTTTGAGATAAGAGTAAACTTAGGTTAGTAATGTATCTTCTCGACTTATATTTAGTTATGGTTCGTCAGTAAATAATTTATACTGGGTGATTAAAAATTCACGAGATTATTTTAGGTACACGTGCGTATTTTGAATAAGTCCGCAATTTGCCCCAAAAAAATATTGTTTACGTTAGTTGCTTGTTTTAAGTTAGGTATGTTGTTTAGCACAAATGTTATGAAATTTTGTAGTAATTTACGAATAAGTAATTACTTGTATCTCTATTTACTTTCATTTTCCCTGTTTGTGTAGCAGTTAGCTCACTGGTTGCTACCTAAGTGGGCACGGTTTAGAATCTCGGGTAGGGCCGAAATTTCTTTCTTTGTTTTTATGCCTTGAAAATATTTGGAAGGAGATCGGATGCTTTAGAATGTTTTTAACACTCACAGTGTCATATTTTATATTCATAAAGATGAAATAAGAAACCAAAAATTTGCGCACGGGCGGGACTTGAACCAGCAACCTTTTGGCAAACCGGGCCAAACGCTCTTACCAATTGAGCTACCGTGCTGTTAGTCCGACCCTGCGAAATTTGTGGTTTCTTATGAAAACGTCAATTGCGTGACGCTTAGCGCCATCTAGCCGTCTGTTTATGAAACAGATGGCCCAAGCAGTTATTCTTTACAGAATAAATTCAACTTGGAAATTGATGTCGCTTCGCTATCTAATGCTTTAGAATGTTTTTAACACTCACAGTGTCATATTTTATATTCATAAAGATGAAATAAGAAACCAAAAACTTGCGCACGGGCGGGACTTGAACCAGCAACCTTTTGGCAAACCGAGCCAAACGCTCTTACCAATTGAGCTACCGTGCTGTTAGTCCGACCCTGCGAAATTTGTGGTTTCTTATGAAAACGTCAATTGCGTGACGCTTAGCGCCATCTAGCCGTCTGTTTATGAAACAGATGGCCCAAGCAGTTATTCTTTACAGAATAAATTCAACTTGGAAGAAGAGATTGGAGGACATCGGAGTCAGGAATTTGGTGGTGTTGACAGACTCATCGGACATGTCGGACTGCCTTCTCACCGGATTAATGAGAGTGAAGGAACAGAGAGTGCACTTGTGCATTGCGCACACATCTGGGCACTATAATATCTAATGGGTACCTGGCCTTCCTCTTCTGAGAGGGGCCGCTAATACCGAAAATCGAAAGAAAAATATAACTTTTCCTAAGTTTTCAAAAGTAAAAGTCTGCATTGATGCTATGTTGAAGAAATCGTACAAACCAGCGTTTATTTTAACATTGCATACAGAGATTATATAAGGTCACTTTGTTTTAAGTGATAATAGTTAAAGTGTTAGTTAGTTCTTTTTTTGTAGAAACACTTTGGGTTTTCATATGCTAGTTTTTAAGAAAATATGTATTTTTTGTCACGCAAAATTTTATGCCTTTACAAGCAGCACTTTTGCTGTAAGTGAGGCTCAAGATGCTGCACTAACCCTTGAAGATTATCAAATGAGCATCGCATCAATGCCCAAAACTGATAAAGTTAATCAGCGGAGCGTGAACGGAGGCAGCCCACAACGTCCGTTTAATTTCCGACCCAGGCGCAGGAATTCTCAGGACTCAACTAGTAAAATTTCTTTCTCTGTCTAACAGCTAAATTGTAAGCCTATAGGCAACAACTCACTTTGTTTATTATAAATTTCGACTAAGCCCTTGCTCAAGGCACTATTATCAAAAGATATTGTATGAAATAATATTTGAATTTACTCCGTTATGATTATGAGTTTCTCGGTAATAATTTACAGACCGGTCTTAATTAAGATTGGCGTTTTGTTATTATGAAAATTGAAGTTGATTACCGTTATCAAATTTCGAGCTCATGGTAACGAAAGTTCTAAGGCATTTAAAGTGTAAACCGAAGTTTTAGCGTTTGTTATTCAAGTGGATAATAACGAAAAATATTTTGTTTCATTGAAACATTGAAAATGTATCCTTTTTTCTTTACGTAAGTATATTTGACTATTTAGAACAGATATGGCTACTTCGTAATCATAAATTTGTATGCCTCATGAATTATACTACTCCCTAATAAGTCAACTAGTAATTTACTGAGTGCTATCTAAGATCCGGACGTTACACTACATCTTATTTAAATACTCGATGTCGAGGTAGCAACACAAGTTTAATGATACCACACGATATCAAAAGCTTTTCCTTTGCTCTTTCATTTTTTCTTTGACTTAGAAAAGTTTAGCTATCAAAAGTTTTATTGCTTTCTTTAATAAAGCCACATGAGTATAATTTAGTTGGACACGCTTATTTCCAGTTGACAAACTGTTTGGTATGGCTGGAGGATCGATACGAAGAGTGTTTGCAAAAATGTTTTAGAATTTCCGGAATCTAATGGCGCTTTCAATTTAGACGTGTCGTGTTCGACAGCTGCCGTACGTTTAATGTCCCGCTGGTTATAGCCCGCTGTCGTACGTGCCGTTGCAGTACCTACGTAAGAAGTCCGATACCAGACGCAAAGCGTAGGTATCTGACTACCGCGCGTTTGTATGCTAGTGAAGTTTTAAATTAATTAGACAGCAGTTAAGTCATGAACTCTGACAAAGAGACATTACTGTTATGGGCATTTCTACAGAAGCGACGGATTGACCGACTGGAGCAAAAAACCTACCTTTAAAATTGAATAACATGTCTGAAAAAAATCACACGTATTTATACAACTCTTGGCCTGATGGAGAGCATATCAAGAAGACCACCAGGTTGTACATATGGTCTAAAAAAAATCGGAAAGTTCAAAAACGGGCAGAATTTGGCCTAAAATGGAGTGTCCGGTTTCCAGAATTTACTCGTTTTCGTTTCATAACTTTTAAAATAATAAGTTGCTGATTATTATTTCTACATTCCTATAACAAGGAATAAATAATGAAGCCATATACGTGCTTACATATATCGTGAATCCTTTAATTTGAATACAGTGACACATTTAAATTTTGTCCGAGGCTTGTGCCTCAATTCAGTGAAATTTACTTTTATGTACCTGTAGCACTAACTATGCATAATAGGAACGCGTACTACTTGTTCCCGTCATCTGACAGTTGCGCCTAAGCGGACAAACAGTATAAACAGGAGATCTGTAGCACTCAGGAGCAATTTTCAATGGTACGAAATCGTTCGGTGTTTTTGGTACAGGGTAATTTCTCAAATCGGTGTGCCACTTCGATTATGTATCTAAAGTATTTTATGAGATTTGTGCTAAAACTATTGAGTGTTTAACAGCTTTCTATCGTTAGGTTTAATAGAAATTACTGTAACTTATAACATTTTTGGGTAATTTGATGTATTGTGTTATTTTCTCAATTCCATGGATCTCAATTCCGTGGAAAATGGTGCACCGAATTGAGAAAACTTACACCGAATTGAGGTTTTACTTTTATATTATTAATTTAGCTAATTGTTGTTGTTGATTATTGTTGTTTATCGAGAAAATCAACAGCACATTCATTGCTATAACTCACGTTTTAATACATTGGGTATGGCCAATTACAGATCTCCCTATAAATTATCAGTAAGTTAGTACAAAAATACTAACAAGTGTCTTAAAATTGACAAATTAACAATTCAACAATACTATATTACGAACGTACCAAACATATTCAATTTCCTATTTTATGTGATTAATTGTATTTAAATATTAAATTATTATAAAATATTTTATGTGATTAATTGAATTTAAATATTAAATGTAACAAAATATTATGAAGTAGAACATAATTTACTAACAAACATGCTGCACCAAGTAGCTAGTTATGGAACCCCCTCACCTTTCTGTCTTAGATTAGGGTTGCCTCAGCATATTTAAGGACAAGCTCATGTATTTTATTATCGACTTAGCCGTTTCAGCATCAACGGCCCGTGCCTGTATTTAGAATTAGTTAGCCAGTAATAAATCATCTTCGAATCGGTGCAGACATTACTCGCATTTTAATTTTAATTAATTTAGTTACTTTTTAAAAACTCCCCACCCGGCTCCCGATACGTAACTGGCGCAGCCGGATCGGATTTTTCAAGGAGTTTCCGCGTTTTCCCTGTGTGTCTAAATTCACAATTAAGGGAGATTGAAACAGCTCTAGCCTTAAGTAAATTGTCAGTTTTACATCAATCCATAGTTAATTCGAAAGAATTACAAAATCATTTAAAATCGATAGCTCAATTTGCAAATCTTATATATTTACCTAACGAGGTATTAAATTAGAGGATTTTTTTTTAAATTAGAGGAAACAATTTATGTCAAATCATACGTTAAGAAAGACAAGATAACATTTATAATGGAGATACCAATAACTGATAATCATACTTATAGGTATTATAAGATTTATTCCTTACCAATATTCCACGACTCACAAAACATCACAATATCAATCTTTCCTGAATTTCCTTACCTATTGGCGAGACAGTCTAATTACTTACCAATTTCCAAGCCATGCCGCGCGTTCGCTGCTGGCGACCACTTCTTATGTACGACAGACAACCAAGCTGTCTACCAAGAACCTACCTGTGCGGAGCATCTTATGGAGTTTAACAATACTCTCACACATTATCACCAGCATCAAATTCAAATCGAAGAAGTAAGAATCCAGAGGGTTAATACCAACAATTGGAACTTGTATAGTCGAAGACCAACAACGATAACTAGTCTGTGTGATAACCACGACCAGAACAGTAAGCAGCCTATTTTTGGGACTTACCTCGTTACTATTGATGAACCCTGCAACCTAGAAGTCCTTGGACTCAAAATCAATCACCATATCTACGAGTCGCTAGATACCGCGAAACCGATCCCGATCATAAACTTACCTGTGATGCACGGTCATACAAATCTATCAAGGACACACGCACTAAACATGGTTGGAGTTAACCTGGATGAGTAAAAAATATATGTCATATGCTCTAAAGCACAGTGCAAAAGTAGAAAGTGTTTTGAGTGATAAAAAAGACATTAACTTCAGTGTTAATTTAGGTTATTTTGTCATATTATGTTTAATTGTATTCCCTTTATATGTGTGGCGTAAAAGGTTATTGAAAATTTTGCGAAATGATCGGAATGATATTGAAAATGATCGTTCTGATAGTTTCACTCTTAGGGAGCAGGAGTTATGGAACCCCCTCTTCCTTCTGTCTTAGATTAGGGTTGCCTCAGCATATTTAAGGGCAAGCTCATGTATTTTATTATCGACTTAGCCTTTTCAGCCTCAACGGCCCGTGCCTGTATTTAGAATTAGTTAGCCAGTAATAAATCATCTTCGAATCGGTGCAGACATTACTCGCATTTTAATTTTAATTAATTTAGTTACTTTTTAAAAACTCCCTACCCGGCTCCCATGTGGTGAATTTGAACTTTCGTTCAGTTAGCAGAATGATTCCTTTAGCGCTTCAATTAAGTAAAGCAATAAAGAATAAGATGAGAATAAGATATAAATATATACAATAAAGACAATAAAGATAAAAAGACAAAATAAATATATATAACAATAAAGATATAAATATATCGATAATAAATAGTATTGTGTTATCCTCTTTGAAAATTTTAATGTTTAAATTGTTTGAGTTTTAAAAAAAAGACTGATTATTGTTATATCGAAAAATAAACATGTTGATCAGTTTTTTTTTATTATTAACATTACAAAGAATTATTGATATAGATAGGCACATAAACTATTAAACCGATAAACCAGCAGTCAGTTAACATAACGCTTTAGGTATGTTTTTGATCATTCAAATACAT
This sequence comes from Pyrausta purpuralis, assembly GCA_963924145.1. NCBI lineage: Eukaryota > Metazoa > Arthropoda > Insecta > Lepidoptera > Crambidae > Pyrausta > Pyrausta purpuralis. The sequence goes on from OZ001649.1 coordinate 20,376,236, forward strand.
TATATATACACAATAGAATGCAATACAATACAATACATTAGATAATGTTGCATCTATTCTCAATTCGGTGCTTTCTCAATTCGGAGCCTAACTTTTCTCATAGATCAATCAACAAAATTTAGGCAAATCGTTATTTTATGTTTCAGGATGGAGTAAACTTCATTTTTTATTATTTAAACTACAACAAAATCCAAATTAAAAATCAACCACCGAATTGAGAAAAAAAGTGCCCTTCTGTAGAAATGTCCTTATCTTGTATCTGTGATCTTGTTGAAAAAAAAGACAAACATGTAAGAGTAATTTTGGTGATTTACATAATCTTTGACCTAGGTTAAGACAAGAGCCAAGCATGTTTTTACTGACTTCATAACTGCTAAAAGAAGATGGGGGCACATCAACCTGTAGGAAACGAGAAGCAGAAGAAGAATTTGCTTCACATCACTAAAAAATATAAGACGACGAGCAAGAGTGTTGGTGAATTCAGGATGTCTAAACAATACTTAACATTGTTACTTAAAAGAGTAAAACCAGATCAAACCAAAAAAAAACCACAAGATTTCAAAAGCCTATATCTCCCATCGAACGTTTACGAGTATAATTCTGCTCGGTAGGCATGTTACAACGTTCCGAGGTCAGACCACGGTAATAACAATACCGTGACCGGACCGTGCCGGAGCCGGGAAACGGTCAGGCATGAATCACTTCATAGACAAAGTATACCATAATTATTGACCGTGCCCCAGCTGGGACCCGATCGCGACACGGTGTAGCGAGACGTGAATGATTCACACACAGTAGGACTGACTCCAAAAAAATTGTTTCTTCTGAAAAGAAGACTAATGCGTTATTTTAAGCCTTTTAGTAAGTTTTGAAGGCAGTTTTTAATGTAGAAAATTCAAAGTATGTTTCTATTATTATATTACTTAAATTAGATAAAACTATCATTTAACGGCAAGAACGGCCGACATATTCGGCTATTTCTTCATCAAAGGCTAATATTATCAACTGAGGGCAGACATGTGCAAAACATATTTCGCATCCCGTGCCAGGGTCTACTTAGCTAGAGGACAAGTACGAGACGAAACAAAAACTAATTGTAAGTCACGTAGTCTTATCACCGAAAAACAAGTAGGTCTCAGTAGGTAATTACTTTGTAGTTTGTAGAAGTTTTCGGAGATTAAGTTAAACCTAACGTATTTCTAAAAAATATAGTAGGACAGATGTATAAGCACATCAAGCTGAAGTATGAAAACTGACTAAAAAGTTAAAAAATAACGCTTGTATCTTCAACTAACGGTCAGTCGCGACTTCGTCCGCGTGTTTTGTGTTTGCTCCCTACCCTTTCGTCACAGCGTTGTGTTTTATGACCTTAAGCCTTTCTCGATAAATAAGCTATTCAACACAAAGATCATTTTTCAAATCGGTCGAGTTATTCCTGAGATTAGCGCGTTCAAATAAATAAACTCTTCAGCTTTATTATTATTATAGATTTAGAAGAAACAAATTATTTTGAAGTTGATGATATCAAACTTACGAACATCAACAGTCTTCGCACGTCATGCACTAACTCAAAAACGCTTTGTTTCTCATAAATAGAAGACAAATGCCTTATAATTTACAATATACCTAATTGTAATACAAATAATCGTCTCGCTATGACTTCTCGTTTTCGAGAAATCCGTGAACAAACATACGAGTACAGACGTGTTTGGAAGTTATACAAGATCAACATACTCAAATATTATAAAATTACAACAATATCACACACATACACATTGAATTGATAACCTCTTTTTTTTTGGAGTCGGTAAAACAACATGTCAACAGTATTTTCTCTGTTCAGACCTATGGTTGACTGGTAAAGTCATTGACTCCGCCTTATGTATGTCCAATATGTATAGTGCATGAAGTTTAAATAAATATATACCTACCCATGTCAGCACACAAACAGATCTATATGATACTCGTAATATTTTACGAGTTTTTTGTATCATGGAAGCTTAAATAATGCCCTAATCTCTTTGGTAAATGAAATCCTGTCTGGCCGTGACAAATTCACAAAAAACAATTTGATTTACCTCAGCGATTTTTGTCGGACTTTTTCACGTTGCTATTTTTTGCTTAGGCAATGTTAATGTGACAATTTTATTTTAAACGTGTAGGTACTAGGCAACAATAATAATGCGATTTAAATACTTACGTTTGAATAGGCCTACCTTGCTATATTCCGACCATATAAGTGACGTATATCACGAGCATCTCCGTGCTTCGGAAGGCACGTTAATCCGTTGGTCCCGGCTAATATCGGTTGATATTAGTCGTTAAGCCTAATCAGAGGCCTTATGGGCAGTTTGATAAAATCTGACAGCAGGATTAGTCGCTCACCTTGCAAACATCCCTCCACCAACCCGCACTGAGCCCGCGTGTGGAGTATGGCTCGAACTACCTCATAGTTGAGGTAATGCCTTTGCCCAGCAGTGGGACGTTTCAGGCTTACTTTACCTTTTTTTACTTGCTATAAGCGCATAACATGGCAACCTTTTAACATAGTCTCATGTAGGTTTTTCTACTAGTTTTACTGCTTCAATTTAAAAGGGGGAATATTTCATATCTCGTAGGTGCAGTAAACTACTTAATTGTTTGTTGAACGCTTGCCTGTCTAGTAAATGAAGATACCTCCAGCAAAGCTCTTGTGAACACGGGGGCACCGTGTTTTTAATCCTTCACGAGATATTTTCTTTAGAAAATCGTTCCAATTCAATAAAGGGGTTTTTACTTGTAGTATCCAGACTATTGTAAAAATACAATGGTATTCTAGTCCATTTTACAAGACTCAAAAGACTTCAAATGACTGAATTTCGATCAGTTTAAGAAAATAAATGTTAGACTATAGTTTGTATTTTTCTGGAATTTTTTTATACGGCTACTGAAACAGATTTCCAAGAACATTGTTGATAAGATCGGGAGAGACGTTATTTGAGCTTGGGCTGATGAGTTGATTACATGTTGCAGTTACCTGCCTAGCTAGTGAGGAGTCTTTGATATCACAAACCTCCCATATTCATGAGTAGAATATATTTGGCTTTAATCTTACCTAATTATATTTTTGTTTTTATAGTGTTTGTTTCTACACAAACTTAATAATTGTGTGTGGATATTGTGAGAGTAATCTCGCTAAATTGATGAGTTCACGCCTACGCGTTAAAGACAGCATTTGCAAACAAAACTTATAATAATTAACAGCATCTTATAGTGACGCATATCAATATTAAAATTATTTAATGTTTTATATAAATATATTGAGACTTGGCCATCGCACTAACTAATTGAATTTACATGTGTATTCAGGCGATTGAATTTACACGTGTTTTCAGGCGATGGCTAAGTCACAATATATTTATATAAAACATTAAAGAATTTTAATATTGATATGCGTCACTATAAGATGCTGTTAATTATTACGTAACAACTTAATGCTTCGACGGAGCGTACGGAGCTTCCAGACACAATTGATTTTCAATTGTTATGGACCACGATTGTGGTCCTAGAGACAGGACGTATTAAGACAGAAAGTCGCTTAAGTAGAGACTGAATAAATTAATAACCGACTTGGTATTACATGGATCTCACAACTTTTTACCGCAGAACAACTGAGTTGCGAGACTTGGTTTTTTTGACAAGTATTGTTTTTGATGGGATATAGTTTTCTGTTTGTGGTTGCAAACGTAGTTTAATAACATGAAAATAATGTGGCGGCCTTTTTGAAACCACCGTCGCACCGAGTTAAAAAACCGAATCATTCAGTGCGGCGGCGCACAGTGGTCGATTTGAATTATCTAGGAATTAATAAATAGTGTCATCGTAAAAAAATCATATCTGATACGATGTCGTTATATGACTGACTTTTGGTAACTGATGTGTATACTATAATGTTAAACCTAACACATGTATGTACTAAATACGATTTTAACAAATTTAAAAAGAAGGGGTTCTCAATTGAAATGTGAAGAAATTCAAAGATTTATTTTATTGATATATAATGTTCAGTTTAATATATAATTAATTTTAATCTTCATCGCACAAAACTAATGAATCAGGCTCGCTTTTCATGTATTGCCATCAACTAATAATGATAGGGCTCCTTCAGGTGTATACTTAATAGGCAATGAGTTAGGTGATACTAATACCTTCTTTATTTCTGTGGCATTATTGCATTATGTAATTTATTGAAATTATTTGGCAGCGTCTTTCTTACCTGATGCTTCAAGACTTTTCATAAATGCAAATGCTAGCTCTTGGGTGGAGTAGTTTTCGATTAATGGCAATAGCTTTTTTAGTTTAGTTAGTAACATCACTAAATGATTTCAGTGGTCGACCACGATTTGTACCTGTTTCCTTACACTCAGTAATGTTCTCACCTATACTACTGCCAGCAACATCAACGGTGTCACCACAAGAAAAAGTTTCATCCAACCACTGATGTTGTTTTTCTTCAAAAACTTTAGATATTCGCCTAGATTTCTGCCATAATTAAGCAAGTTAACTGTTAAAATTTTTATTTTCTTGATCATTTTGTTCCCCAATATCTTCATCTCTTAATCTATTAGTCACTAATGATAAAACTGCCGAATTCTTCTCCTTACTTGTTTTTCCTAGTCGCCAAACCTCTTACAAGTCTCTTTTTGTCAGTGTCATAATACCTAAAAAAAACATTACTATGTAATTAAAATTTTTTAGCAGCTAAAAATTTGTGTCTGAATAGGTAATACTATGTAAAAAGTATCACTAAGAATAAACCAGAATCCAGGTATTGCAGATCGATTTTCTAAATAATAAATGAAATATTGGAACGGCAGCATATAAAAACAAAATACGTTTGATTGCAACTCGTAACTTCGTAAAAGATACTGTTAAAATATAGACGTACCTTTGAGAAACAATAATCACAACCTTTAACAATCTACACGTAATACTTTTTTCACAGGATTATTTTATTAAGTCGCGGTAAATGTAACAAATTCACTGAGTGCACCGTTAACGTTGATTCACTTTGTGCTTGAAGATTAACGCGTGAGGATAAGGTAAAAATATTTATGTTACGAACTACCCACATCATTATCATTATTTAAAAACCCTACAGGTCGTGATCTAGGCTCCATATTATCTAAAGTATTTGAGAAGGCCATGCTTGACAGACTAAATAGCTTTGTGACTGCTTGTAACATACTGCAGCCTCAACAGTATGGTTTTCGTAAGGGAAGTTCAACTACCTTAGCCTGCTTTGACCTGGTAAAGTACGTCACGGAAAGTATAAATGACGATACACCAGTGATGTCAATATTTCTCGATATGAGTAGTGCATTTGATTTCGTGAATCACGATAAGCTATTAAACAAGCTGGAATCGTATGGTATAAGGGGAAACGCTTATAATTGGATTGAAAGCTACCTTAGAAACAGAAAACAATGCATAGAGCTTACAAAAATTGCGAAAATCAAACATAATTTAGTCAAAGAAACATATAGGTCTGAAATGTTGATAAAGAAATCCGGAGTCCCCCAAGGCAGCATTCTAGGGCCATTGCTGTTCTTATTATATATAAATGACCTCCCAAATGCTACCACACATAAGTGTGTTCTCTTTGCAGACGACACGACAGTCGTAATAAAGGGAGATGGAAATAATCCGATGGACTCAATTGCAAATAGGGCTTTGGACAGTATTATAAGCTGGTTGAGGGCTAATGACTTGAGAATAAATTTAAGTAAAACTGTAGTTATGCAATTTCATTCATATCATACTCAAAAACAATCACTAAAAATTGAATATAATGGCGAAAAAATTGACGACATTGATAATTTTAAATTTTTGGGACTATATATTGACACAAATCTTAATTGGAAAAAACACATTGACATTATATGTAAAAAGCTAGAGCGATTTGCTTTTGCTATAAAACGATTGCGACAAACGGTATCAATTGAGGCTGCACTCACGGGCTACCACGGATACGTGTCGTCGGTACTGAATTATGGCATTGTTCTGTGGGGCAATTCAGTAGATATAGACAGAGCCTTCAAAATACAGAAAAGATGCATTCGCGCTTTGTGTAACGTCTGGTATCTAGACAGTTGTAGACCTCTCTTTAAACAGCTTAAGTTGCTTCCACTTCCTTGCATCTACATCAGAGAAGCTTGTCTTTTTGTAAGGTCCTTTCCCAGCTATTACAAAACAAGCAGAGAAATCGCGGGTAGGCAATTAAGGCAGCAATACATTAACCTAATGCATCAACCCCCCTGTCGCAAGGATATATATAAAAGAAATGCATATAATAAGAGTATTGTTTTATATAACTTACTGCCGGCAGAGCTAAAATCACTTCAAGGACCAATATTTAAGAAGCGATTGAATAACTGGCTTTTGGAAAAATGCTTTTATAGTAATAATGAATATTGTAATTGGCGACAAAGTTCGAATATTTAATTAAAAATACTTAATATTATTTAAACTAATGTTATGTTAATTAATTGACATCAATAATATGTATCTTTATGTAATAATAACTATAATTAAGTTTTTGCACGTCTGCGAGCAGACTGAACACACATGCTACTTACTTACTTTAATTGTCATCTTTGTTAACTGTGTTCTTGGCAAATAAAATTTTGAGTTTGAGTTTGAGTTTGAGTTTGATCGGAAACTTGTAATTAACTTAATTCCTAGAAAATTCAAATCGACCACTGTGCGGCGGGTCTATTTTGACACCCACGCAGCCGGACCTGGGGTCCTATTTTTGAATCACTACGCCTTTGTGTTGTGCATTAATAAATTGTGTTTTGAATATATATTTGTTATATGAACAAATAAAAAAATATTTCAATCAATATTATTTTAATCAATAAAAAGGTTGTATCTATTTAATTTCTTAATCTGCTCCCAAATAGCATTTATATATAATATATTTAACATTGTGTAACACGGTAACATTCTAAAATATTGTAATTACATTCTAATTTTAGTACATGTTAGTTGCTCTCTTTAGATTAAAATGCCTGAAACTAAAATATTCGTTAACATCACCTACGTTAATTGTAACTGATATGTGGAAGCACCATATTATTATTTAAAAAAACACTATAAAAATACAATTTAGTGCGGCAACAGTCTGAATCGACTTGAAATTTTGATTTGTTAATTTCTTGCTTTCCATGAGTCAGATCCCGGGGCGAAGCTAGATTTAAGTAGAGGCATTCTCGAGTATTCTAACAATATATAAAAATATATATCACAACACACATTCCCAAAGATATAGAGCTGTATATCTCAAGTAGTGGTGGTAGTCTCAAAAAGCCCGCCACGCACCGTCTGGAAAGTTCATTGATTGCATGTAAAATAAAATTGGACACCAATCACATACATTACTCTGATCCCAAAGTAAGTAGCTAATTGCACTTGTGTTATGGAAATCAGACACAACGGTGATACCACAACACCCAGATCCGAGACAATATAGATAATTTTGATTTCTATATTGACCCGACCGGGAATCGAACCCGGAACCTCGGAGTGGCGATGCCTTGAAACCAGCGTGCTTAGCCACTACACCACAGAGGTGTTTGGTCCGCCAGCTCACCAGACGAAAGTAGATATATCATTTTATTGCCGCAGAAAGGGTGTTAATGTTATACATACTTAAAATTATACGAGACGTAAACCTTTCTCAAAACTAATAACGATATTATAAAGTTAAATGAAACGTCCCCAAAAAGGATGACATTCCATAAAGATGAAATAAGAAACCAAAAATTTGCGCACGGGCGGGATTTGAACCAGCAACCTTTTGGCAAACCGGGCCAAACGCTCTTACCAATTGAGCTACCGTGCTGTTAGTCCGACCCTGCGAAATTTGTGGTTTCCTATGAAAACGTCAATTGCGTGACGCTTAGCGCCATCTAGCCGTCTGTTTATGAAACAGATGGCCCAAGCAGTTATTCTTTACAGAATAAATTCGACTTGAAAATTGATGTCGCTTCGCTATCTAATGCTTTAGAATGTTTTTAACACTCACAGTGTCATAATTGTATCCATAAAGATGAAATAAGAAACCAAAAATTTGCGCACGGGCGGGATTTGAACCAGCAACCTTTTGGCAAACCGGGCCAAACGCTCTTACCAATTGAGCTACCGTGCTGTTAGTCCGACCCTGCGAAATTTGTGGTTTCCTATGAAAACGTCAATTGCGTGACGCTTAGCGCCATCTAGCCGTCTGTTTATGAAACAGATGGCCCAAGCAGTTATTCTTTACAGAATAAATTCGACTTGAAAATTGATGTCGCTTCGCTATCTAATGCTTTAGAATGTTTTTAACACTCACAGTGTCATATTTGTATCCATAAAGATGAAATAAGAAACCAAAAATTTGCGCACGGGCGGGATTTGAACCAGCAACCTTTTGGCAAACCGGGCCAAACGCTCTTACCAATTGAGCTACCGTGCTGTTAGTCCGACCCTGCGAAATTTGTTTTGGTTTCTTATTTCATCTTTATGGATACAAATATGACACTGTGAGTGTTAAAAACATTCTAAAGCATTAGATAGCGAAGCGACATCAATTTTCAAGTCGAATTTATTCTGTAAAGAATAACTGCTTGGGCCATCTGTTTCATAAACAGACGGCTAGATGGCGCTAAGCGTCACGCAATTGACGTTTTCATAGGAAACCACAAATTTCGCAGGGTCGGACTAACAGCACGGTAGCTCAATTGGTAAGAGCGTTTGGCCCGGTTTGCCAAAAGGTTGCTGGTTCAAATCCCGCCCGTGCGCAAATTTTTGGTTTCTTATTTCATCTTTATGGATACAAATATGACACTGTGAGTGTTAAAAACATTCTAAAGCATTAGATAGCGAAGCGACATCAATTTTCAAGTCGAATTTATTCTGTAAAGAATAACTGCTTGGGCCATCTGTTTCATAAACAGACGGCTAGATGGCGCTAAGCGTCACGCAATTGACGTTTTCATAGGAAACCACAAATTTCGCAGGGTCGGACTAACAGCACGGTAGCTCAATTGGTAAGAGCGTTTGGCCCGGTTTGCCAAAAGGTTGCTGGTTCAAATCCCGCCCGTGCGCAAATTTTTGGTTTCTTATTTCATCTTTATGGATACAAATATGACACTGTGAGTGTTAAAAACATTCTAAAGCATTAGGATGACATTCCATTACAATTTCCTGAGACAGCAGAGAGTTTTGGTAAAATTAGAAAAAAATGGAAAGTTACGATTCAATTAATCTTGACGAGAGGAGGGACTAAAACCCTTTTTGTCAAGCACAAAGGGTTCAAAAGGATATTATTAATTGATTTTAATAATTAACTCAAAACATTTGTTTAAGAAAAGCTTAGAAAGGAAAATAATTTAAATCATTGAAGCATATTTCAATTCTGCGTATAGTGTAAGTTCCATCATAATCAGTTAAGTAGTTTTTGAGATATGAGAAAAAAATAATTCTATGGAACAAATAAATAAAAATATGCTCAAACTTCGAAACAGTCTTCAAAAAACTCGATAAAAAGGCTGTAATAACACATTTGTCTTCTGTTACAAATAAACATACTCATTTGGTATATTCTTAGCCTATTAATGGAGTTTTTGACATCATCGGTTAAAAAGTTTTTATATTTATTATTTAACTACTCTCAAAAACTACTGAACCGCTTTTAATGATACTTTAACTAGTAGCAAATTTTATTAGCTTTCATTTGGTAGAAGGTTTAAAGTCGCTAGAACGCATAGTTTACCTATAAGCAAAAAAAAAGGCCTAGGACTTTTAATATGTATGTGGGTCTCCTAACAAGCCCAAAAAGCGTTCCCTTTAGACGGTTTAACGATACTTTATAGACTAGCCTATAAGTTACGTAAAACTTTCATACCTCATGATCAATACTGCAAGCAAGAGATGAAACTGGTAACTTCATAGCAGGCGAAATTTAATTTCCTCGGTGCGAAACCTTAATCCCGGGCGTTCGGGCTCTGCATTCATTGCATCGCCGAGTCGAGCGCTCGCCGCAATCAATAGCGGATTAAACAACCAGCGATACAGACACGATATTGTCATACACTCTGAAACGGAACAATGGTTGCTGAGCTCCATTTCACATACAGCGCCAGCACGAACTTTTGATGTATTTCGTAACGTAAACGTAGCGAATTTACGACACGATCACGATAGCCAGATTTGGTCTCTTACGATTCTATCTATACTTATACTTATTACTTATCTATACTTAATATTATAAAGCTGAAGAGTTTGTTTGTTTGTTTGATCGCGCTAATCTCAAAAACTACTTGCCCGATTTGAAAAATTATTTTTACGTTGGATAGTCCATTTATCGAGGAAGGCTTTAGGCTATATAACATAAAGATACGACTCATAAGACCACAGCAGAAATGAAAAATGTTGCGAAAACGGTAGAAAGATATTCCTTTTGAGAGCTTCCGCTGCATACGCTGCGGAAACCGCTTAAGTTACACAAAAATCATGTATGACAGGATTATTCAGCATTAAGAGTTCTATAATAAAGTCCGTGACATCATATGTCTATCTTTTATGGTTGACTTACTACAACCTTTTTTACGTTAATAAATTTGTAAAAAAAATAATGCATTATTTTTAGAGGTGTATTATACACACAGGTATTTATTCTTATCAAAATAAATACATTCATCATCACGAGCATTTCATTTAGAACCAAGTTGCCCTTTATATCATTTGATTTCAATAAATATCTTAGGAGCTATCACAGTTTTAACATAACTCCGCACCAAAATAATGTTCGCAGCTTAAGTACAACGTGCGCTTGCGCTAATCTATACTAATATTATAAAGCTGAAGAGTTTGTTTGTTTGTTTGTTTGTTTGTTTGTTTGTTTGAACGCGCTAATCTCAGAAACTACTAGCCCGATTTGAAAAATTATTTTTACGTTGGATAGTCCATTTATCGAGGAAGGCTTTAAGCTATATAACATAAAGATACGACTCATAAGACCAAAGCAGCAATGAAAAATGTTGCGAAAACGGGAGAAAGATATTCCTTTTGAGAGCTTCTGCTGCGTACGCTGCGGAAACCGCTTAAGTTACACAAAAATTATGTATGACAGGATTGTTCAACATTAAGAGTTCTATAATAAAGTCCGCGACAGCATATGTCTATCTTTTATGGTTGACTTACTACAACCTTTTTTATGTTAATAAATTTGTAAAAAAATAATGAATTATTTTTAGAGGTGTATTATACACACAGGTATTCATTCTTATCAAAATAAATACATTCATCATCACGAGCATTTCATTTAGAACAAAGTTGCCCTTTAAATCATATGATTTCAATAAATATCTTAGGAGCTATCACAGTTTTAACATAACTCCGCACCAAATAATGTTCGCAGCTTAAGTACAACGTGCGCTTGCGCTAATCTATACTAATATTATAAAGCTGAAGAGTTTGTTTGTTTGTTTGTTTGTTTGTTTGTTTGTTTGAACGCGCTAATCTCAGAAACTACTAGCCCGATTTGAAAAATTATTTTTACGTTGGATAGTCCATTTATCGAGGAAGGCTTTAAGCTATATAACATAAAGATACGACTCATAAGACCAAAGCAGCAATGAAAAATGTTGCGAAAACGGGAGAAAGATATTCCTTTTGAGAGCTTCTGCTGCGTACGCTGCGGAAACCGCTTAAGTTACACAAAAATTATGTATGACAGGATTGTTCAACATTAAGAGTTCTATAATAAAGTCCGCGACAGCATATGTCTATCTTTTATGGTTGACTTACTACAACCTTTTTTATGTTAATAAATTTGTAAAAAAATAATGAATTATTTTTAGAGGTGTATTATACACACAGGTATTCATTCTTATCAAAATAAATACATTCATCATCACGAGCATTTCATTTAGAACAAAGTTGCCCTTTAAATCATATGATTTCAATAAATATCTTAGGAGCTATCACAGTTTTAACATAACTCCGCACCAAATAATGTTCGCAGCTTAAGTACAACGTGCGCTTAAACGTGCGCTTGCGCTAATATATTATAAAGCTGAAGAGTTTGTTTGTTTGAACGCACGCAAAAAATATTTCTGTGTTGGATAGCTTATTTATCGAGAAAGACTTTAGGATATAAAACATGACGCTACGACGGGAGGGGAGGGAGCAATCTCAAAACGCGCGGACGAAGTCGCGGGGGACCGCTAGTATATATTATTATAAAGCTGAAGAGTTTGTTTGTTTGCTTGAACGCGCTAATCTCAAAAACTACTGGCCCTATTTAAAAATATTTTTACGTTGGATAGTCCATTTATCGAGGAAGGCTTTAGGCTATATAACATAAAGATACGACTCATAAGACCACAGCAGAAATGAAAAATGTTGCGAAAACGGGAGAAAGATATTCCTTTTGAGAGTTTCCGCTGCATACGCTGCGGAAACCGCTTAAGTTACACAAAAATCATGTATGACAGGATTGTTCAGCATTAAGAGTTCTATAATAAAGTCCGCGACAGCATATGTCTATCTTTTATGGTTGACTTACTACAACCTTTTTTATGTTAATAAATTTGTAAAAAAATAATGCATTATTTTTAGAGGTGTATTATACACACAGGTATTTATTCTTATCAAAATAAATACATTCATCATCACGAGCATTTCATTTAGAACCAAGTTGCCCTTTATATCATTTGATTTCAATAAATATCTTAGGAGCTATCACAGTTTTAACATAACTCCGCACCAAAATAATGTTCGCAGCGTGCGCTTGCGGTAATCTATACTAATATTATAAAGCTGAAGAGTTTGTTTGTTTGTTTGTTTGTTTGTTTGTTTGAACGCGCTAATCTCAGAAACTACTGGCCCGATTTGAAAAAATATTTTTATACTGGATAGTCCATTTATCGAGGAAGGCTTTAAGCTATATAACATAAAGATACGACTCACAAGACCACAGCAGCAATGAAAAATGTTGCGAAAACGGGAGAAAGATATTCCTTTTGAGAGCTTCCGCTGCGTACGCTGCGGAAACCGCTAAAGTTACACAAAAATCATGTATGACAGGATTGTTCAGCATTAAGAGTTCTATAATAAAGTCTGCGACAGCATATGTCTATCTTTTATGGTTGACTCACTACAACCTTTTTTATGTTAATAAATTTGTGAAAAAATAATGCATCATTTTTAGAGGTGTATCATACACACAGGTATTTATTCTTATCAAAATAAATACATTCATCTTCACGAGCTATCACAGTTTTAACATAACTCCGCACCAAAATAATGTTCGCAGCTTAAGTACGTGCGCTTGCGCTAATTATTATATTATAAAGCTGAAGAGTTTGTTGGTTTGAACGCGCTTATCTCAGGAACTGCTGAACCGATTTGAAAAAATATTTCTGTGATAGATAGCTTATTTATTGAGAAAGGCTTAAGGATATAAAACATCACGCTGCGACGGGAGGGGAGGGAGCAAACTCAAAACGCGCGGACGAAGTCGCGGGGGACCGCTAGTATATTATAAAGCTGAAGAGTTTGTTTGTTTGAACGCGCTTATCTCAGGAACTGCTGGACCGATTTGAAAAAATATTTCTTTGTTGGATAGCTTATTTATCGAGAAAGGCTTTAGGATATAAAACATGACGCTGCGACGGGAGGGGAGGGAGCAAACTCAAAACGCGCGGACGAAGTCGCGGGGGACCGCTAGTAAGTCAAATAAAGATTGAACATCATAGAATACCATTACTGCACAAATAATAGTGTACTATTTACGAAAGTGTTTTACACACGGGTAATGATTCTTATCAAAATAAATACATTTATCATTACGTGCATTTCATTTTGAATAAAGTTGCCCTGAACATCATTAAATTTCAGTAAAAATCTTAGAATCTATCACAGTTTTGAAATAACTCCGCATCAAAATAATACTCGAAGCTTAAGTACCCATAACGCCTGTAGCGCTAACTATGGTTGCTGGCCTCTCACTTACATCTTTACTTATATAATTAAGCTGAAGAGTTTGTTTGTTTGCATTATTTAAGCTGAAGAGTTTGTGTGTTGGTAAGCTTATTTATTGAGGAAGGCTTTATCAGGCTGCGTTGGGAGGGGAGAAAGCAAACTTAAAACGCGCGGACGAGGTTGCTGGGGACCGCTAGTATATATACCGCTATATATTACTTTTGGCTCTTCATTTGTTACCGTAATTGAGATATAAAACCATTTTTTCTTTAACAGTAAATTTTATTAAATATGGAGGGAGGGAGAGGATTAAATTAGTAAAAGGGTCAGGAGGCAGATTCTCGCGGCAATTGAACTTTTTTCGTGTGGTAAATTCGATTGCGTGTTTAACTGTTCTACCCAAAAAATCAAGTTAAATATATATATACACGTAAAAAACTATCGCACGGATAAAATGTAAATACATAGAAATCGTGACCCCAAGTTTTTTTTTCGACAAATAAAATTCGATCGGTGAACTTTTTTCGTACACGAATTACACGAGAATTGCCTCCAGGTCGAGAAACCCTGCCCTAGATGAAAAAGAATGCCAGTATAATCAACTTCGACACATCAACTGCTGATGCGTTGGCGAATAGTATGCAAATTAATTGTACGAACAATTTAGTGCGGTAGGTGGTGCTAAACTTCTGTGATATTTGGAAACAGGTTAATGGGGTACAGGGGCACGTTTTGCTTAACTGAATGTTAAACGGTACGCATTTGTGTTCTGTGGTAAGCACAACACTTTTAGATTCCGATCTGTGATGACATTGTTACTTCTAATAAACTTTTGATCAACGAAAGTTAATGTTTGATATTCGTAAGATTATTTTCAGTTTTTTTTTTTAATTTTCTTTGTGATGTGTGTTTTTTGCCTCTTTATGACGCTTGCTATGTCTATTCTTTTACCTCCACAAGTCTACGAAAATTTCGTAGCGCGTAGCAACGTGTAGCTGTAGATTCGTAGAAGCTACGGATTACGTGATATTAGCCCGTAGCAAAGGTGCGTTCTGTGGAGGTCGCGATTTTATTACACTTTTGCCTACCCTAAGGTGAAATATAATAATGATAACCTTGGCTAAGATATGAAAAATGTTGCGAATTCCGAGCTATATTCCAATTTCATATAATCTTACCGTGTCGTCGTGAGATTACCGTAGTAAATTGTGAGTGCACGGCTTTTTTATTACGAGAAAAAAGCTGGTATGTCTGAAAGTAAGTAGTACTAAAATTTTCATGGCGTATTTATTTTTTTAAAGCAAAAATGAAGGTACATTCAATATTCAACCGGATTGTGTTTTTTTGTAACGAGAAAGTTTCTGCTATCCAAAAACCGTTTTTGTGTAAGAAAAAAAAACACTGCGGAGGGAAGTTCTCTCATTAAATAACGTTTACGGTCGCTCCGCCGCTATCGCTAATAACTTCTAGATTTTGTTTTGGGAATATGCGGCGTGATGGCGCGGCAGCTATTTCCTTCCAATATTTGTTCTACTTACCTAGGGCTGAGCTGTAGGCTACTGGTAGGTAGGATGGATAGTGAACGGCCATCAGAGATGGTGGTTAGATGTAAATATGTTGAATAAATAGTCCTCAACAAGTGTAGTGGAAAGTCTAGTGGGTTGGGCTTCCCTGTTAAAAGCTACAATATTCACTGAAGATCCTGTGCCATATCGAGTAAACGCCGCCAGTAAATAAGCTTTACCCCGGTTCTTGAACTGCGGAGTGGAAAGGAAGAGTGAAACCTAATTTGGAGATTTTATGAAGATGAAGGAAATAACTCCACCGAAAAGAGCATAGCTCCTAAATTTGACGAAGATGATGACTTTCTTTACATTTTTACTTTTGATGAGTCCAAACTGTCCTGATAATTCAATTTCTTTCCTTGTTTTAATATAGACTAAGATCTGTCACTAGAGACTAATGAAAACTTTGCCTCGGGCGTGGGCCTGTTCGGACGGATGTCAGCTGTTTAAAATTAAACGCAAATAATACATCTGTTGCTGGTAGAAGAAGTATCTACAACTAGAACATATTTTTACTTTACTTTGCTTTTAACTTCTATTTTGTATACAGTTATACCTCAGCCTTGATATCTAACTAATCCCACATACCTGAACCAAATATCAGAATGGCTATTTTAATGACCATTGGTTTAGTTATATTTTCTTCAAAACGCACAATTGTAAATATTTAATTGCGTAACGACATCCAACTGTTAGTTGAGTTAACTATCAATCACAGAATTGGACCTAAGTAGCGCTATATAAACACATAACGGATGTGCAAAGCCTGCGTTATTGAGAGCCAATAACATTAAAATAGGGATTTATTATGTTTGATATCTAAAGCCCCTTTTGTAATTAATAGGGATATGCTTTAATACTGATTATAATGAGAGTACAATTCAAATTAAATGCAGTATTAGTAAAGAACTAGGACTAAATCATAAAATTATTATAGGGGATAGTACTTCTATGGACGAAATTGATACTTTATGTATTGCTTGCTGTACGTCAATTAACTGTCAAACACTATGGAAAATGCCGCTGCAGCATGAGCGGCCATGACCTATTCTATTATGGTGTATCCACACCGCCCGGCGGCATGTAACGGCAGCAATGATTTTAAAAATAATAGATACGCTATACGCTCACAAAACAAACGCAACAGCTGTGCCTGGTCGAGAGCATCAGCAAAAATGCATAATTCTTATTAGTACATTCCTAGACGATGTGGGAAAGAGATTGCATATTTTTTACAGCAAGTAAAAAAGGGATTCTCTGTTACAATCCAGTGTAAACAAAAGGTCACCCTTTGACCAATCACTGCTCTCCACTGCACACTTGATTTACTAATAGCCAATCAATGCTCGACTTGGTGTCGAGAACATTGCATCCTTTTCACACTTTTAAAAATAACAATTTACTTGTGTGTCGTGGTACCACCGTTGTGTTTGATTTCCATAACACAAGTGAATTAGCTACTTACTTTGGGATCAGGGCAATGTATGTGTTTGGTGTCCAATATTACTATATTACAATACTACTTTCCTTTTCACCGTTGTAACTGTATTGTGAAATGGATTTTAAGTAAAAATATTTAATGATTTATGCGTAATTCTTGTTTACATACATGTCATACATAAGAGATCTCCTGAGCTTATTTTACTTTCTTATCATAGTGTACACAGTAGAAAAACACACGATGGCATTTTGATAGGATTTACAATCACAATCAGAGACGTCAAACTTGTTTTATAGCCATTCGCAGACTAAGGGAAAGAGGTCCTAACTAGGATCTTTTCGCGTCTTTACATTGCGCGCCGGAGTTACAGATCTATTATTACCTACTCAAATCATTGGCCGGCGACCATGCCGCTCATACCTCAGCCGCTACCACCGATGCGGCAGCGGCATTTGCCATAGTACCTTACTTGTAATTAACGTATGCCGCCGACAAAGCCAACAAAAAAAGATTATGTTTTTCAAAATGATTGCATACTTTTTTGATCTGTGTAGATATTTTACGCCTACATGTAAGTGTAAAACTTGTGAAAATTGTCCTAATTGAAATAATTTCGGGACAAAACAAGTACAGCAATAGAATTGAATATATTTTCTTTATATTTAGGTATTGTGTAATGTTATTTTGACTAATTATTTTTTTATTTAGATGTTACGACGCTTGGCAAATACTTAAAAGTATAACAAGTAGGTAATCATATTAATAACAGATAAAACTGTCCTTTCATGGATTTTTTTTTCTGCCTGCCTGATATGATTCTACACGTCAGATGGGATATTTGTCGAATAAAATACAATACGCCTAATTTGAAAACGTCACCTATTTGTCAGCAGTCATATATGAAAATTTAATTTAAAAATCGGTCGTTTTTTACTTATTCAGTTGGATAAGTCTTTTCTGACGTTGGTAAAATGGGCTCTTTGTAAATTAGTAAGTGATAAGGGCATAAGCACATTTTTTATATTTAGTTTCTTTATAAAATCAACTACATAGAGAAATTAAGCAGACACATAACTTTTTCCTTAATAACGCCTTTGTTAATATAAAAAATAAAATGTTTCATTTTGCTGAAAACGTTCTATAACGTTTTCGCCGTCGACGAACGTCGAGAAAAATGTGTTTTCTTTTTAACTCAAACATTTGAATCGATATGGGACAGTTTTGATAAAAATGTTAAAAAAACAAAAAAGAGAGAGGATAGAGTAACAAATTGTCTTCATTATGATGATACTTACTCAAACGAAATTTCTAAAGTCATCTATCTCCGCTTAGAGGGAGGTCACTTGGCCGAAAATCGGTAGGAAAATATTTATTATATGCTAATCAAAGGCCTTCAAGTTCCATGTATCATGCGTAGGTATACTGGATGTCCCAAAATAAGGGTGCCAAACTGAAACTGGAGATAGCTTAGCCATAGACCTTTCAAGTAAAAATAACATGATTCTAATAAAAGTTTCATAGTTTGGGAGATAATGCTACTTTTTTGTATTTTTCTTGTATGAAGAAAACAAGAAAGTGGCATTATCTTCCAAACCATGACAGTTTCATAAGATTCATTTTTTTTATCTAAGAGGGCTTTTGCTAAGCTATCTCCAGTGTCAGTCTGGTTTGCCATTTATAAGACAAAAAATGGCATAATTGAAAAAAACATATATTTTATGGACTATAGATATACTTTCAGATGAAAGGTCCAGTTAGTAGTACTGTAGAGTATATCTAAGCTAACTTCAATGTTAGTTTGGCACACCCTGTATACACATATACATTTGTATGGTCCTACCAAATGGACTAAAGTTGTTTAAGTTGGAACCAGCATCGTCTCAATCGGTAATAATGATCGGTCTACCCTAATTTCTAGTGATGCTGGCGCGGCTCAGTCTTTGGTGTTTCATCAAATATTAATTAACGTTAACTTGCTACCAAAAGCGGTTGTAACTTTGTCTAGGTTCCCGTTCCAGTGCTAATACTGCGTAAATTGTTCTTATATGATGTCAGAATCACTGAATAGTTAACGTAAACTGTTTCAGTCTAAGTAAGAAGCACTATTACTAAATAATTATGAATGTTAATAAACCAAAGGATGTGTATAGCTTGAGTTGTATAAAATAACTTACCTCTTATTATTCGGGCTGATAATAATCTAGTTTACCAGATTACCATCATTTTAATGGTAAGCATAAAAACCGGCCAAGTGCGAGTCGGACTCGCACACGAAGGGTTGTCACTGTAGTCTGTGCCAACTTTAACTGAATTAGAGATCCACTACAAAATATTTTGTTGACAGCAAATATAACTTTGTTTTTCATAGTATTTGCATGTATAACAAAGTTATGTTTGCGGTTATTAAAAATGTGCCCTAAAAACGACTACTTCGATCTCGTTCAAACCAATTTTCGTTGAAAGTATTTGTTATTATTTTTTCAAAATTTACACTCGTCTAGTTTATAACTTAGATGAAGGGGGGGGGTTTTAGTTTCATGTATGAAATTAAATATGGGCATTTCTTCAGAAAGTGTTCTTCGCGTCACCTTCGTGGGGAAAATTTATACTGATATTATTCAAATGAAAAAAGAAACTATCAAACTGTAACAAAATCTGTTAGAATCATGAAAATCGGTCCATTATTTATGTAGATATTTAATATTAAAATTTCGTAAGCCACGAAAGTTACTCACCGTGACACGAAAGTTACGCAGCGTCTTTTTGGATAGATAATTCGGTAATAAAAGTATCAATCACTTGAAACATAATAGATATATGAAATAAAAAGTAATGTGGTTAGGTATTACATATATTTTTAGACATTCCTGATGAACACTAACATAATAATAGTTTGTTACCTTCGACGCTACTATTATGTACCAAATTATTTATGAGTATCTGATATTTCGACACTGTTGCAAGTTCCATGCTCACAGCGTACCTAAAACTGTTGCGAGTGAGCTGTTTTTTGCAGACTTAATGGTCTACCCTCCTTCGAAGTATTTTATTGCACTCACTTGCGGTATCACTGACCTCAAATTCACTGTTTACTCGCATTTGTTCTCGACACACAACACTGACAGTATTTGTCAGCGATAGGATAATTTGTTAAATTTTACGGTTTCACACTTTCAAAGCAATGGTATTTTGACATTCGACAATTTTAACCCATACTCACGATCGAATTTTTAGTATTTTGTAACTTGGTCGCTTCCTTGACCAATCTTGGTAAGTAGTCGCATTCGATACATAGTGGCAAATCTGTAGCGATCAACTCTTTACCCTCCAAAATAGTGCCTCAAATTACATATAGGTAACCCTGCATTTTAGTAGTAAGATATTTACCAGCTATTATGAAGAGATTAACTCTTTTCAAAGTCAAATGCATAAGGTTATGCCCTTCATAAACTTTATAAGCAATAAATAGGTTTTCCATATATTTTTCTTGCCTGGAGTGACACTATTTAGACAACTAGCTGCTGGATCATATAAGAAAATAGAAATAGCAGAATTAATTAAATAAACTAACACTTATGTAATCTAATCAGCTCAAATGAATCTTGACTATGAGTTTTATGATTCAATAGTAGACATTAATTCCTAATGCTGTCTTATAATCTTAAAACATCGCCCATGAAGGGTCATATGAACTAGGGTCTGAAGAAAAAAAAAGAAACAAGGAGCTGTATTAGCTATATCATAGCTTTGAGATATTTATTTGTCTTCTATTGGTGTTTTGACACGTCTTAAGTTTCTGTGGACCTATGGTTTGTGTCGATAGATTGAACCTTTTTGAAGTTATGAGCATTTATATGTCACATTTTCGAAAATGGTAAAATCGTGTGACTGACACAAAATTAATTTTATTAAATTTAAATCTAAAAACGGATTTTTTCACCTCAATGTAACTTATCCTGACTATATGTCAAATTTTATGACATATATTGTGTTAATATAATGTAAAAGCCCAGCAGGATATAAGTGTTTAAACTGAGCGCCAACTCGGTGTGACGTGCGAAGAACAGCAGTTTTACTCCGTATTCCGATGGTAAAATATTTTTTCCTACAAAACTACAAATATAATAACACATTTTAAAGTGAATTCATATAGATAGATACATGATAAAACATACAAAATTTATTCTTAAATTAACATTAAATATGTTTGGAATTACAAACGTGTGACCATCAAAAAACGGTGGTCAAATAATGGCCCTCATTATTTTTTATTTTTTGTTTGAGAATACTAAAGTGGTTACAGGATACATCTATCTACTAAGTTTCAACTGTGTAATACTAACAGTTACAGAATAAAGTGGCTGTGACATACGGACGGACAGATAGACAGACTTGACGAAACTATAAGGGTTCCGTTTTTTGCCATTCGGCTACGGGACCCTAAAAAGAGTCGTTAGAATCGTTATCTGTGAACACACTCTTCAAAACATTATTATCCCTTATTTAATTAGAAACATAATTGTGTTACAGTGGCCCCACAAAAGCCTCCATTACTAAAATCACTCAACCAAATTTAATCGCTCTAGTACTCGTCAATGCTAATGTGATAAATTGAACCTGATCCAATTTCAGTTAACCGCATATGCATACAATGTAATTGAATCTAGCAAACAATGTTAAAGTTCTTAAATGCTGAAAGCATGTAGGGACATGTAGGGTTCTTAAATGCTGAAGACAAGTAAAATACTTCAAGAAATAAACCTTATTTCTTGAAGTATTTTACTCAAATAAATTACTTAGGTGTTCGAAATCGGCAGTGGATTCAACATGGTGGGGCAAAAACATAAGGGAGGTTTTGTCTGTCAAGACTCACCTATTATCCGCCAATAGCTGGTTTCCAGGGTTGCAGGAGGACACAGGCACAGTCACAAAGGTCTTCAGGTAAGTTTTAGGGGAAAACACACGTGAAATTGAGTCCTGGTAGGTCAGTTAGTGTTAAGGGAACATCGTCTCAAAAACGACTACTTTACGGGGTGCTCAAACAAGCAAAAAATAGGTAAGTACGAGTATTCAAAATGATATGCGTAGGAACGTGCGCTGCAAGACCAGGATGGCAACACAGGTTTCGATCAAATTATTGCAGTATACATGAGGTACTATAGCTATGTATGTGACAGCTAAAAGAAAGACATAAATCTTTTTTTTTAAACAGATGGCTTCTAATTTATCTTTGTTATTAATCTCGACGTTAATCTGCGTTTTTAGAAAAGACGGTTGAAAAAGAGTTTGTTGATTAGCATTCCTATCAGGAGCGAGCTAACTAAACTACTATTTATGATTAATTATAGACTTTACAGAGTAAATAAGATGGGTTGTTTTAAACATCGCCTTGGTAGCGGCTACATCGAAAAAACTCGTTCGTTGTTTACGTTCAAACTGACTCTTCATTTATCAACCAAAAACAGACTTATAACACTAATAACTTTCGCTGAAAAAATAAATTGCTGGTAACTTAGCTTTAGAAACGGTTGAAAATTTGATGAAATAGTGAAGGTGTATTGTTGATTATTTTCAGAAATTAGCTTACCAGGGAAGAGAAATACTATTAATAATATGTAATGTGTGATAACCATTTAATAAAATCAAGTTATTTTTTAATCTAGATATTTTCATCCTTCTAACCTTCATTCGGTTTGGGAAACTTATATATACTCGTAGTTCTCTGTGTTTGAAGCTTTTGAGACGCAAAAATGGGGGAGCAATTATGTAGGTACGTAGTAAGAGACATTTGCGCCGCGCGTGCTACAGGATACTCATAGGTACTATGAGTACAAGCTAAAAATTTTAAAATCTTTTACTTGTATGTTCGTATGTTTGATATTTGTGTAACTGTAAAAAAATGAGTTTGTTTACTAATATATTGGAAATACGATATTGTGTCGATTTTTTTTTATAAATTAAGTATATTTCAAATTAGGTTACAGTGAAAGTTTCATCAAAATCGGTCTTGTACTTTTTGAGATATGGCTAGCTAAAAATCATGATTTGCGTTAGGATCAAAATCAATGCCTTCAGCCAGTATCGACGGTCAAGTCAATTGATTGTAATTTTCATGAAAAATATTTAACCACCTTCAAAAAACAGTCTTATATGGTTTATATATCGCATTCGACTTCTATTTCGGAGAAACAAATTCTTCTGAAGTCGGTTTATTCACCGACTCCAAGATGTTAGGAAGCCTTAATAGATCAACTTTAAAAAATATATCCAATTATGACGATAAAACATTGATGGTAAAACTATTTCTTCTAAGAGTTGTACTCCATACTCATAGAAGTGTCCTATTGTCGGACGAATACAAGAGATTGCTTACTAAGCGTCTATTCAGGATACCCGTTCCCGCTACCAGGACTACTTTCGTACAGCGTTTCTGTAGGTTTCTGATGCCTCACATCTACAACAAATTGTCTGCTCTGTTAGACTTTAGGAACCAACCTGTACATAAAGTCAAAGCGATGGTAACTAAGCTGCTCTTGGGTTGGTGTTATGATGAAGCAGAAAGAATCATTAAAGTTGTTAAATAGTCAATTACTTGCCTCATTAACACACACCACACAACATAAACACACACACACACACACACACACACACACACACACACACACACACACTAGATTTGCCCGCTGTAAGTTTGGACCCGTTTGAATTAGTTTAACATGCAAAAATGTTTATGTTTTTGTTCTGCTTAACAAGTGCTGTGAAAATCACATGTAAATCGTACACTGTTCCCCATAGGACAGGCATGCCTAGTATGGGGACCGGTAAAATCCTGTTTGTATATTTGTACTGTCAATAAACATTTTTCATTTTTCATTTTCATTTTTCATATCACAGGCATACAGGTCGAATTGATTACCTCCTTGTGCCATATACGTAAAGATCGAAATGATCTCCTCCGTTGTAAATAAATATATGTCGGTAAAAAGAATCATCTCGCTATGACTTCAACTTCACTTTCGAGAATTCTGACTAACATTCAAATATACATACGTACAGATTACCTCCTTTTTTTAAAGTTGGTAAAAAATGTGTCGCAACTCTATGACAACATATTGTGACGTATTCCTTAAGATTTGTCATTCATGGAGCACAATACACAGAGACATATAGACGTAGCACATACATTTCAATAATAATTCTTCGCCTAAGGCTATGCTTACTATTCGTTTCGGTGGGATCGGGATTCGTCAAATTTCTAGTGTCCAGCCCTGTCCGCTAGCACTTCCGTTTCATCCAAAAAAAATATTTGCATATTCTCGCTAGCTTTTTGAGGTGAGAGACGGCACTTTTTAGGGTTCCGTAGCCGAATGGCAAAAAACGGAACCCTTATAGTTTCGTCAAGTCTGTCTGTCTGTCTGTCCGTCCGTATGTCACAGCCATTTTATTCTGTAACTATAAGCACCACACTATTGAAATTTAGTAGAAAGATGTATCCTGTTTACCGCTTTACGATTCTCATACAAAAAATTAAAAAATATGACATTTAAGGGCATCATCCCATACATGAAACTAAAACCAAAAAAAACTTTTTTAGTCAAACCTAATCGTGTGGGGTGTCTATAGATAGGTCTTTTAAAATGACACCCAGGTTCCTAAAACCATTTTCTTTTAAAGTCTAACGTTTCATAGCTAGACGCTTCCAAAGTGGTAAAATGGGCGTCCCCCCCCATCTAACTTCTAAACTAAGCAAGTGTAAATTTTGAAAAAAATATATAATGTAGATCCTAACAAATACTTTCAACGAAAATTGGTTCGGACGGAATCTAACGAGAAGTTTTTGAGATATAGCACATTTTCCACAACCGCAAACATAACTTTGTACTTCATACAAACACTATGAAAAACAAAGTTATATTTGCTGTCTACAAAATATTGTGGATTTTACTAAGTGGAAATAAGTGGATTCTCAAATTCAGTTAACGTTGGCACGGAACCCTCAGTGCGCGAGTCCGACTCGAACTTGGCCGGTTTTTTGTTAACATTTTAATGTGTGAATCCTAAATCTAGTAGCTCCAGCATTTTTGTATTATGAGGTGTATTAAGTACACAATGCTCGCTAGGCGATTTTTGTACTTATTGTTATGAAGAATCGTTTCTCAGTGTTTGATAATCCTACCTTAAATCCGTCGTTGGTCGAGGAATTGTAAGAAATAGTTATTACAAATACTATGCATAGCGACATACCATACAAAGTTGGCAGGCTATAGCAAACGGAGCTAGCGGTGCGCACGTGGCAATCCCTGGAAGATAAAAAAACTGGTACCTAGGTAAAAAAAGAGTAGAAATAGATATTTATCTAGCGTCTAGGATTTTTATCGGGTAAGCGCCCGTCTATAGTTAAAGTTATAATGTGCCTGTGTGTGGTATCGTAACTCCCCAACGGATAACCGAGCCAGATGAAAATATGTTCAGCGGTTTGTTTTATTTGCGTAGTTTTATTATTATTTTTTAATTTTATTTTTTCATTATTATTTGTTGGTACTAATACTATCGCTGGTTGGCACCGTGTGTTTCTTAATTTTGTCAGTTGTTCTAAACTCGTTACACCCACACTAGAAAATAAATTAGTCCATCCTGCTCCTGGCTGTTTGTTTATGTAGCGTTTCTCTGTTTGTCTAGTCCGAGTACCTATTCATTTGTGTCCGTTCTTAGAAAATAGCCGGGCGGGCGCAGTCACAAATTAAGTAACAGTGAAAAAGGGACAGAATACAAAAACAGTACCAAGCTTGCTTTAATAACGTACTTACTTTGTAATAATAAGCTGACGATAATAGGTCAGGCGTTATGCGATAGTTTTTCATTTATAAGGTCACTTCGTTTTATGTGATAATATTTAAAAGTTTGATTCAGCAAAACAAATTGTTGAAAACACTTTTGGATTTTTAGGCAAGTTTTTGAGAAAATTCAAATTTTAATTTTTTTCCAGTTTTCTGCCATATACTATATTTTCAAGTACAATAATTCTTATTCTCATTATATTTGAAATGGATCGGAGAGATGGCAATGGCAGTCATTTAAATTTAAATTTTTATTTTATTTGACAGGATTGTACTTTTTTTTATTCATTTGTCATGCGATTCCGCCCACCATGACCCATATCAATGTGAATGTTAATCAATTCAACACATCAAACTGGTCAGAATTTTTCACATAATACAAGATACTATTGCCCTGCCACTGGTGCTATTAGCTTTTCTATGCCGCCAATAGTGCAAATATTAAATCTTTTTACTCGATACTGCAATGTTGAACGCTTAGCGGCAAGTTTTGCTGACCTGACTTCTTGAATCACATTATCGTACTGTTCCTCACTCAAATAAAAACTATTATTACTTCGTTTTGATGTTAGTAACTCCCGAAACTGTCAAACTTCGTTTTAAGCGTTTCGAGATTGTGCAACGCCAACATTGCAAATACGTTGTCTCCCCACCGTCACCTCAAGCCCTCCGCCGGCCCGGCGCGCCCATCGAATACATGTTTAGCCATTTCGTTTCACATTAACCGGTTAAAAATGGAATATAATGACGCAAACTAACATGTTAACGAACTTTAGCCGCCTCTCGAAAATAAACCTAAGTTTAGCCGGCTTATCTTAAGTTTATGTTCACACCTACCTAACCTACCTTCAGCCGTAACATATATAGATATATATACTAGCGGACCCAGCGAACTTTGCTTCGCCCCTAACACAGTCCCGCCCCGGCCCCGTCTCGCCCAGCCTCGTAATTTTAAAAGTTAAGAAAAACACTATAATTGATCAGTTATCGAGCGGGATGAAAAATGTTCAAATTACTAAAATGGCTATAAAAAATAGGGGTTGGTGATAAAAAAGTAAAAATTTAGGGTTGTAGGTATGTATTTTTTAATGCCACATTATAAAAAAATAAAAACAAAAAATGTCGTTCAAAAATTAAAAAAATATATTTAGGTTGAACAACTCTTATCACTTAGGGGTATGAAAAATAGATAGTAGCCGATTCTCAGACCTACTGAATACGCATATAAAATTTGGTAAGAATCGGTAGGTAAAGCCGTTTCGGAGGAGCACGGGAACGAACATTGTGACACGAGAATTTTATATTTAAGATATTAATCTGTTATATTTTATAAACATGCATTCTTTTGTTGTATTTATTTTTTGTGTACTTATATTTATTATAATTTTATTATACAGATATATTTCTATTTTACTTATTCAGCTCTTCATTTTCTATGTTCAAAATACCCCTTCCTATAAAACTCAAAATTTCTTTACCCAAAGGTCTGGTAGATATCGCTTATATCAGACCGCCTAAATTGTATATTTCCTTAAAACTAATTTGTAAATCAATTTATGTTATGTGCAATAAAAAGTTATCTATCTATTTACTAGGCACCGTAAAGGCGAAAAAAATCAGACAACAATCGGCGGTGGATCGCATGGCTCAAGCAATTTCTTGCAAGTGTGAACGCCTATATTGACAAACTTAATTTTATTTCAGAGCGATAAGCACGCAGAACCCGGAGAGTCAGAATACCAACATAAATAAACATATAATTAATTAAGAGTAAATCCGATTAGCTAATAACGTTTTTTTTCAGTTACAGCTGTTTAATATACAGTCTTGGTCAAGTAATTAGGGTCACTATCAAAATAAGCAAGGCCTTCCCTTAACATCGATAAATGTTCACGAAGCTCTGAAGTTTTTTCTTAATGAACAAGTAAATTGTTAGCGAGCAGAAAATCGAGAAACATGAGAATAATATACAGCTTAAATATTACATTTTTAATAACTTTTGTGGGTTTACCCATTATAAAAACCGCGTGATTTCAATCGAACGGTTACGTTACGTTGTAATCTCGTTAAATTGACATCTCTCTCGATATTGTGAACTGTACCGACCTTCATACATTGTAACGTAATCTGAAATGACGAATGCCTGGGCAAAGTGGTGGGTCAGGGTGGGTGATATCTGTTAAGATACCGTTTATCCTGCGTGTAAGGTTGACGTGAAGGATGTAATTACCAATAAAAGCGTTATTCTAAACCATATAGAGCTTAAAATATTACGGTGACAGATGCCTATCATAGTAGGTAATAAGTGATAAATGTAATTTTACTAATACAATATATTAAAAATAGCAATATATATTTTGGGAGATGTGTATCGATTAAGAACCTACATTACCTAGGTACCAAAACATAATAAACATGTAAGTTATATGTAGCTTATTAACGTTCAGCTAAAGCAATCGATAGCGACGTTAAAGTTTGAATCTATCAATATGATAAAAGCGTTATTCAATTTTAAGTCGCTGTCCAAGCGTGAACGTAACTTTTCTCATCTATCATCAAATAATTCGATAGTAATGTTACCAGCTACAAAGTGTAGTTTCCCCAAGTTCGAGATTAAGTAGGCTTTGATTAATTATATAATCTAGTTTTGTTGCTATTCTGCGGATCTTTAGTTGTTTTTTATAAGTATAAGATTCAAAACACACTTAAAGTATCCGTAGAATAGTACTTTACGTTTCAACGATTACCTCGATGTAATGGTCTTTTTTTCTTAATAAGGAATTGCGCATTCCAAAAGCAACATATAATTTTGTTTAAAATCTTCATTTGACGTATCTAAATCATAGAATACTACTTTATGTAATACCCTTGAAAATATCAGATGTTTTGAAATGCTTTGGCACACATGTCGTTATCGAGGTAGTCATGATGATGCTTAAATATTAAGTCTGTGGGCAATGGGAGCCCAAACAAAATTCAACAAATTTAAGTACTAAAATGCATAGTTAAAGTTGTGGATTGGTTTGCAACATGAATTCTGGGGTTGTAAAAAGTTATAAGAGTGTGGGCTCTTACCAAAATCATTGACCGTTCGGCTTCTGGGCTAGTGTCATTTTAGTACCTACTATCTGTCAGTAAAATATCTAATGAACGTAAACGTAAAGATAAAGTTGTATTTGGTTTGCATGGGTACAGTACAATGCTCTTTCTATGGTACCTGAGGGACTACGTAAAATTGCTTATTATCTTAATAAACCACAGTCAAATCACAAAATATATAATTCCTGGTATTTAAAAGTAGAAAAACTGGCCAATTTTGAGATTCATGTTGATTTGTGGTCCCTAAGACGTAATAGTAAACTAATGAATATACCCTAAAATAAGTACCTTTGCTGAATTTCTACCTTATTTTTAACACTAGCCCAGAGGCAGAATGATTTAAATGAGAGCCCACATCTCTGGCCTTATACCTTTTTGTATATAGTGTTACAAAAACCAAAATTCGTGTTACTATTTACTTTCTAGCTACAAGTTTTTCTACGCTATTTGATAACCACTTCGAATGATTAGTACTTTGTGGCATTATTCTTATTAAATAACGATCTCTTTTAAAAAACATCTCAATTTTGACTGGGACGGTCCAACAAGAAAATGATCATCAAAATCATCTCATCAATCGGCTTGTCCATTTTAGTGCTACAATAACACGCAGTTGCTGCATTTTTAATGGGAATTTCTTACAAAACATTTATTATTTGCATTACTCTCTCCAAGGTTTCCAAGGTATTAAAGATTATCGTTAATTTCAATTACGTGGCACGTCTGACTGAGGCTAATTTGGAGTTAGATCGGCTTTTCCTCGATACGTGGGATCCACATACTGTTACGTAAAAACAATCAACTCAGTAAGAGAAAATTACTATATACTTGTGTGATACATAAGCAAAAACTTCTCTGACAATCGCTTTGGTTTTTTTATGAGGGCCAACAGTAGAAGGTATGATGAGGCTAAAGATGTATAGCTAAGTGAATCTTAATATCCCTCCCATGTATGTGAATGAGTGGTGATTGAATGAACGTATGATAAAGTGAACGTATTAACGTAAACATAAAAACTGATCAAGTGCAAGTCAGACTCGCGCACAAACGGTGCCACAGCTGCTAACTATGTATATGTATGTAAGAATTTTTATTGCCCTAAAATTTCCCGTTAAACATGATTAGCGGGCTTTATAAGTTTCGACCCCTTTTAAATAACAAAATATCTGAAATTATGAAACAAAAACAGTTTATCTTTTTGATGACACTGCATTCACATTTACAATTTTGCTTATTTACAGCCTTGGACGAATAAACCACTGGACGCGCAATGACGGGCAATTTCGCTGGTGCCCCCTAAGCCTCGAAGCGGGCTTTTTGGCCTCACTTACAGGTGACGTCTTGTGAGTAATGTGATAGAGCTCAGTGAGAAACATTGACGAAAATAATGGGTAAATGTGGCTTATTATTGTGTAAAAATTCTAGCGGCTAGACAAAAAATATTTATTTTCATCCGTAAGTAACGTTTTATCCCAAAAAAAGCTATTATTTTTCATGAAAATAGTAAAATGAGTTTTCCAAGAGAAAAGTAACATTGCCATTTAAAAAAGTGGTGCAAAATCAACAAGATAACGTATACTGTATACGGTATTATCGTATGTTTATCATTCGTTTCCGTTTAATTTCAGTTTAATTTTAATTGTGCTTGACAATTGTCGATAAATCATATCGATAAACATTGATTATTTTTTTAAATATAAATTATTTTAAAATAAAATGATAAATCTGTAAAATGTTTCACTCGAGAGTAGATTAAGGTAATCTTAAAAATACAACAGTTTGGTTTAAAATTTTAAACTATATACTTGACAAGACAATACATCTTTATAATATAATTTCAGATTTCCTGTCGATCCATTAAGGAAAATAAAGTAGGTAGAAGCACAACACATCACCGAAGATGTGGTATCCATTTTACGCCAAGCGTAATTGAATGCCAACGCAAAAAATCTACTGCTTAATTATCGCATAGGAGGATTTTAATGGTGCAAGGCTATATTGTGTTCTTACGGGCTGTTTCAAAATGTCTTAGGAAGTTAACACTAAGTGATACTTGCTAGACCGTTCATATAAAATGACGTTCTATGTTTCAATTGTTCATTTTTGATGGTTTGTGCATTACATGCCCATAAAGTAATTTATTGTTTTGGTGATAAAATTCAATATAATTTTACAAAAGATTCGTTCATTCCTTCGTTCAACATATATCGATAAAAATATCGCCACTATCATGCACTAAATGTCAATAATTGACACGACAAGCTCCCCCCGCCCCGCAGAAATTAGCTAATGATGTTTTTATACATTCGCTCTTGCGTTTCATATCCAGTGGTTAATTCATCCAAGTTTACAGCTAAAGAGGCAATCAAAATCAATAAATGATAGTTTCAGTTTCGAAGTTTCTTTTGTTGCGAAAATTAACATTTAAAGTAATTTTATAATGAACTAAAACTTTGAAAATAGTTTAAATATCATAGCCGTGAATGCTTATCTTCTAAATTATTAATTCTAGTTTATATGTCATTGTTACATTGTAAAATCCGCGAGTTCATAAACTAACGCGTTAGATTGTAATCTTTCGATTTGTAGTGAAAAAACTCGACAAGGTTTAGTATTTATTCTTTTTTTGTACTTACATGTCCACCAGCACCGAGGATATATCGACGGCGAAGTGCCAATAACTCCTATCTAAAAAAAATCGCTCACCCTCTTTGTCTTTCACCTACCTTGACCCACCAGTTTGTTCAGTGATTCGTAAAATCAGTTTATCTACTAACGCGTTGTAATGTCCTCACCCTAATTGTAGGAGAGGTACCCAAAAACAAATTAGATGCCCAATGAACACCCATGTCTCTGAACTAAACTGTGGCCGGACGGGTAGACGGACAGACGGACTTGATAAACTAAGTAACTAAGGCTCCTTGTTTGACTACGGAATCCTAAAAAATTAGGTAATGATATTTCAAAAAACTGATGACATTCATATCAAAATTGGTGTTACGTAGAAAATATGTACTAGCAAAATATGATATGATTTTCATAAAAGGTACCTTATACGAATTTGTAAGAGTTGGCTGGCTTACAGAAGCTAGTGCACCTAGGTCAGACCGATTATGGGAAAGTTTGCTCTGGGTAGGTTTATGCGGAGAAACTTAATCTCAACTCGTGAAGTGGGGAGTGTAAACTATCTACATTTAATAATATTTTAGTTAGGTATTTTAATTAAATGTAAGAACTAGCGTGGAGCTTGTTATTTTGCTCTTCATCACAATTAACAAACAACGTAATATAGCCGAGGGCGGTTTGGTCGATGTTCGCAAATAACCACAAAAATAATCAATTAGTGATTTGTGGCTGAGTTACAACTCTGTCGAAACAAGCACGATCATAAATTATATCCAGCGTTCAGAAACGCTACAAAATGTGTATAAACACTATAATTTGATATAACGTACCAGATAACCCACACTTGCGTTGCGTAACCAACGCGATGCCACTTCGGAGCGGTGTAGCTCTGTTGTTTTGTAAGAACGTCATGTCATACTGTGCGTTGCGTTGTTGGAACGCGCGTGCAACAAAGATGAGTTGGAAGAACCAACGAAACGCAACGGATTCGCAAAGCAACACCTATGGCTTTGTTTTGTGTCTCATAATGTAAAAATGTTTCATTATTACGATAGATGATGAAGGACTGAAGAGCGTAAGAGTAGAAATACTTCGTGCTTAATCAAATCAAATAAGGTTGCCCCCTGTACTATTGAACTGGTGTCTGCGGTAGAATGCACTTTGTATCAAGCTTGTTGGTGGCAGCTTGTGCTGCTGGCGCCTCGCCAATATCGTTCTTTTGGACTTATTTGCAAAGACTTTGATTAAATCGCCCGTTGGCAAGCATTTTTAGTCTTACCCATTTACATCCTACTCATACCTACATAGTGTTAGCCCAACGAAAACGGAACGTCCCTTTATGCGTGGTCTATGGCAGTCGATGACGTCTGTCAGTAGAGCCCCCTCCATTCCGGCGTCTCTTCTCGGTCGGTCGTCGCTTGCGCGTGTATTGATGGGATATATTATTGTAAATGTCCCCGTAGTGTTTACTAAATTATATTTGTATGCCTAAACGTATCTGGTTTGTATTGTGTTTGGCCCTGACATCCGATTACATTTAAGATGAGTATGACTTTGGTATTTTATTTATAACCTTTCCCAGTGAGGGTTTAATAATAGCTACATAGTCAGTATTTGTCAAAAAATAAAATACACACATTAAAAAAAAGTTTGCGGTCACTCGCCCGCATAAGTGCGCCTTCACATTAGAGCGACAGCAGCGCCGTCACTCTAATATGGCTATTATACTATTTTTCGGTATGATCGCAAACTTTTCTTGATGTGTCTATGTACCTAAAGTAGCAATTCTGTATCATTTACAAACTATTCTAATGTTAGTAACCGTGGAAGTGAACTAACTTAACTGGTGAACTCAGGTATTTATTATTAACTTTAACCTTCGACTTCGTAGCGTTTTGAGTTTGCTTCCTCCCCTCCCGTCGCAGCGTGTTGTTTTATAGCTTTAAACCTTCCTCAATAAATAAGCTATCCAACAAGAAAATATTATATAAATATCTATAAATATATTTAATCAGTCTAGTAGTTCCTGAGATTAGCGCGTTCAAACAAATGAATAATCAAACAAAATCTTCAGCAGCTTTGTAATATTAATATAGATTTTAAAACCCAATATCTTAAGATAACTTCCGTTACTGAACTATAACCTTAACTTTACTCTAATTAACTGCAGCTTTACTGTACATACAGCTTAATTTTCCGTACAACCCACTACATTAAGCAGTTAGTACGAGTAGTTGACAGTGGTACCTTCAGACTTTTTCTAATGACTATATATATTATATTTAATGTGTATCTGCTTGCCTCCAAATCAAACTACAGCCGTCGGCAAGATGTTGAAATGATAGTAAAACATAGTTGAAGCTCTTGCCCGGAGGTCCACGTCAACATAAGTCAGACTAAAGTTAACGCAGTCTGTCAGTCAAGTGCCCAAGTGGCAAACGGTTTCCAGGCGACGAACTTAAGTTAATTAACAGTCTAGAAAAAGTAGCAAAACGTGGATTGAATTTCTAAATAATAAAACGAGACTGTCTAATGTTATTAAACGGAAATCTATAATGCAATGCTGCATGTAATGTTCTGAACGTGTTACATATTACGTACGTATCAATCGAGTTCTAATAGCAGATGAGAATGTTGATGATTTAAGAACTTTACGATTAAAAAACTCTACAAGAATTAAAAAATCCATATCACAAACAGCTCCAGCTTAATATAAAACTAGTCTGACAGGCCGACCATTTGTTAGCCTGCCGACGGTCTGCAATTGGGTATACTCTATAGTTGCAAAGATTTATTCGATTACAACTATTACGTCCCAGCATAGAAATGAGGATATATTAAAGACACCAGACAGTTCAGTGCTCAGCAACTAAAATTAAGTGTATAGAGGCTTAGTCAATGTGGGGATCTCGTCGGGTCACTTTGAATAAATTTGCTACAGGCCGCAAGAAAAGAAAAGAAAATAAGTATGATTATGATCAAAGCTCGATTGTGTTAGTTTCTAAATGAATCCATAGCTCTCCAAAACATATCTCGCATTGATGTATTTTTAAGATTTCTATTTTAACTTATAAAAATTTTACACAAAAGTCAAATTCTAAATATTATCGTAATATACACATGAATACACACTGTCACACAGCCAAAGTTGATTTTTACAAGTGCAATTTATATTATTAAGTTTGTATAGTGACAAAAAACTACGAAAACAAAAATTAAATTATTATCGTAATCCTAGTAATAAATAGGTAGGTACATCAATTGTCAATTGAGTTTGATACTATTATGGCGTGCCTCAGAATAGGAAATGAATGTTTTATGTTTGTAATATATACGGCATTATAACGGCTTTGTTTAAAACACGTTAGCGACAATTGATGGCGGCCGCAGCCCTGCGAACGCGCGGCGATGAGTGATAGAGGTGTGGATTGCGGATCCTCGTTACTGATACTAACGCGTATTTATCAGTGTCGCACCAACCGTGGTGCGGCCGCAAATCGTGCAGAACAGCCAAAAGGTGCCATTACTCCTCTACCCTAACCTCTCGTTTGTAAATACCTTACATTACATCATATTTATACTTACCCCCTTATTCATGAAGACGAACTGTCTAATAAACCTGTTTTAACTATTAAACTGTTCTGTCTCGTTCTTTATTGGCGCTGTCATCATAGGTCAGAAAGTGACAAAAAAGTGCTATAATATAAAAATGCTATAAATAGCTAAAATTAGTTTAATAGACTGTTTGAGTTTTTATGAATAAGGGGGTGAATGTACATTTCCCTCAGCAAATATAGGGTTGTTATGAGTTTGACCGATATTTAAGTATGAATTTGTCCGTCTATGGCACGGTAGCTCTACAATTTGACGTTTATTATCTATACTAATATTATAAAGCTGAAGAGTTTGTTTGTTTGTTTGTTTAAACGCGCTAATCGCAAAAACTACTAGTCCATTTATCGACGAAGGCTTTAGGCTATATAACATAAAGATACGACTCATAAGACCACAGCAGAAATGAAAAATGTTGCGAAAACGGGAGAAAGATATTCCTTTTGAGAGCTTCCGCTGCATACGCTGCGGAAACCGCTTAAGTTACACAAAAATTATGTATGACAGGATTGTTCAGCATTAAGAGTTCTATAATAAAGTCCGCGACAGCATATATCTATCTTTTATGGTTGACTTACTACAACCTTTTTTATGTTAATAATTTTGTAAAAAAATAATGCATTATTTTTAGAGGTGTATTATACACACAGGTATTTATTCTTATCAAAGTAAATACATTGATCATCACGAGCATTTCATTTAGAACAAATGTCGTGAAGCGACAAATGTGAAGGAGTAGAAGTTAAAAGAAAGAGGTAGAAAAGAGGGAATAGAATTTATATTGAAACAAAAAAAATACAGTACCGAAATATGAGATGAGTTGATGTCTGTATGAATGTAAGTAAAGTGCAGTGGGCGTGAGTTAGTGTCTTCAGATCTTCTATAAGTATTGTCCTGGAGGCAGCAAAGGGCGGCGTCGGAGTGCAGGGCCGACACAGCGGAGGTAGCAGCGACGCCGATGTGCAGCGGTGACAGGCGCCGTGAAGAGCAGTGACGCCGATGTGCAGCGGTGACAGGCGCCGTGAAGAGCAGTGACGCCGATGTGCAGCGGTGACAGGCGCCGTGAAGAGCAGCGACACCGATGTGCAGCGGTGACAGGCGCCGTGAAGGAGTAACTCACAGCAGTGATGAGGGTAACGGGAACTATGTAGAAAATGTTATGATCAGTTGGAGTGCCAGAAGTACTTGGTCTCTGGTCCTCTTCCGAGAAGGAGACAGGTCCCTCCCCTAGAGCGAGGAGGTGTTACTGCAGTCAATGGACTCTGATACTCCTCCGGATATTTGTCCGGTCCCTCCCCTAGCGTGAGGAGGTGTTACAGAAGTCACTGGCGGTTCTTCAAGACTTCTTGAGGGAAAATGAAGAGTGTTAAACTTGTAGTATGTCTAATGAATAATAGAACTGTTCGAGCTTAGAACTCGGAATCGAATGAATTGAATGAAAAAAGTAAAGGCTTATATAGGAGCCTGGGTCGTTCAAATTTAGATCGAGGTAGATTCAAAAATAGAACATGAATACTGGTGGTTTATAGAGGATTAAACCCGAAAAAGTAATAGACTTTGATAGAAGTTGTCAGACTTTGAAAGATATTGTCATAACAACCATGTCAATAAAGATAAAAATATGTCAAAAATCAAGCAATTTAAATAAATAATCTGAATAACGAATCATCACCCAATGCAAATTAAAGGAAAATTGCAAACAAAGGTAAAACACGGCTATTTTTACAGTATTATGTACAGAAAAGTAGAATAACAGAGCTTTGAAAGTTTGACGTTTTTAGATTCACAATAAATATTGTTCAAAAAGGATTAGAAAACAACAATAATCCAAAAATACAGAGTAATAGTATAAGAAGAGTAGAAAGGCAGGTAATGCCTATAGTTTAATGTTTACAGTACGACTTTTTAGGGAGAAAATACGAACTGCGTTATGGTAGATAGAATCTATGATTAACTCTATGTTCGTGTTTACAGCAAATGAACCAGCAATCTTTGGATGGAAAAAGGAAATGAAAGCATGGAAAAACAAAGATAATGTGATGAAAATGTTAATGTGGGTCCGATGAATACTAAATATATTTAGGTACTCAATTTATTACACGTTATACATGTACAACGGTACATTTCCCCCACAACCCCAGAAAAATTTTCGACTTGGAGAAAATTTTTGAAAGAAGACCTAAAGAAAACCTAGGAATCTATTTCGCCTAATATACAACCTTACATAAAATATTTATTCTTCTTCTAGCATTCTACCATCTTCATACCGTAAGGGTGGAGTTCACATTCAATGACTGCCACTCTAGAAAAGAATTCCTCAATAACGACAGGCTTATTTAGGGAGTTGTCAACCGCTCCATAGATGGAAAAAAAAAAGTTTGATCTAGGCCTACTTAAGGGGTAATCAACCGCTCCAATCTAAGGCTTATTTAACGAGTAATCAACCGCTCGGACCTAAGGCTTATTTAACGAGTAATCAACCGCTCAAAAGAACGTACTAGTTAGTACTAAGGGGTTTAGAGTCCCTTAAGTAAAGAGAAGAGGTTTAGAGCCTCCCGAGTTAACGTAAGGGATTTAGAGTCCCTTAAGTAAAGATAAGAGGTTTAGAGCCTCCCGAGTTAACGTAAGGGATTTAGAGTCCCTTAAGTTAAAAAATTAAAAAGTTAAAAAGTTAAAAATAAAATTGAGTACCTTAATTCCTCTTCAAATAGTGATTAAAGTGAATTAGTGAAGATATAGGTTGAGAAAGAAAATCGGAGAGTAAAAATAAATAGGTAGAGAGTTTAAGAAAAATAAGAGTTCTCGGTTAATTAAGTTAATTAGAGAACAGTGATTTAAATCAAAGTTAAGTTAAAAGAACAAAGTTAACTTAAGACCAATTAAGGTAGATTTAGTTAATTCTCAAGTTAAGTTAACTAAAACAAAATTTTACCATCTCCAAGTTTCAAGGGGTTAAGTTCTGAGATGATAGTTAAGGTGTTAAGATTTAGGATGATATGAGATGGTAGTGAAGGGGTTTAGATATGAAGATTGTGAAGGAGTTAATAATATGTTATCCAAAAGAGATAGCCAAAGAGGGTGATAAGGTAAAGAGGGTGAAAAGGTAAAGAGGGTGAAAAGGTAAAGAACACTAGATAAAGTGTTATTTTTGAATTTAGAAAAAAATAGAAGATGAAAATAATGAGATGTACGAAAAGAAAGAAAGAGGGAAGACTAAAGACTAAAAGTTGGGCGCCAATTTGTCGTGAAGCGACAAATGTGAAGGAGTAGTAGAAGTTAAAAGAAAGAGGTAGAAAAGAGGGAATAGAATTTATATTGAAACAAAAAAAAATACAGTACCGAAATATGAGATGAGTTGATGTCTGTATGAATGTAAGTAAAGTGCAGTGGGCGTGAGTTAGTGTCTTCAGATCTTCTATAAGTATTGTCCTGGAGGCAGCAAAGGGCGGCGTCGGAGTGCAGGGCCGACACAGCGGAGGTAGCAGCGACGCCGATGTGCAGCGGTGACAGGCGCCGTGAAGAGCAGTGACGCCGATGTGCAGCGGTGACAGGCGCCGTGAAGAGCAGTGACGCCGATGTGCAGCGGTGACAGGCGCCGTGAAGAGCAGCGACGCCGATGTGCAGCGGTGACAGGCGCCGTGAAGGAGTAACTCACAGCAGTGATGAGGGTAACGGGAACTATGTAGAAAATGTTATGATCAGTTGGAGTGCCAGAAGTACTTGGTCTCGGGTCCTCTTCCGAGAAGGAGACAGGTCCCTCCCCTAGAGCGAGGAGGTGTTACTGCAGTCAATGGACTCTGATACTCCTCCGGATATTTGTCCGGTCCCTCCCCTAGCGTGAGGAGGTGTTACAGCAGTCACTGGCGGTTCTTCAAGACTTCTTGAGGGAAAATGAAGAGTGTTAAACTTGTAGTATGTCTAATGAATAATAGAACTGTTCGAGCTTAGAACTCGGAATCGAATGAATTGAATGAAAAAAGTAAAGGCTTATATAGGAGCCTGGGTCGTTCAAATTTAGATCGAGGTAGGTTCAAAAATAGAACATGAATACTGGTGGTTTATAGAGGATTAAACCCGAAAAAGTAATAGACTTTGATAGAAGTTGTCAGACTTTGAAAGATATTGTCATAACAACCATGTCAATAAAGATAAAAATATGTCAAAAATCAAGCAATTTAAATAAATAATCTGAATAACGAATCATCACCCAATGCAAATTAAAGGAAAATTGCAAATAAAGGTAAAACACGGCTATTTTTACAGTATTATGTACAGAAAAGTAGAATAACAGAGCTTTGAAAGTTTGACGTTTTTAGATTCACAATAAATATTGTTCAAAAAGGATTAGAAAACAACAATAATCCAAAAATACAGAGTAATAGTATAAGAAGAGTAGAAAGGCAGGTAATGCCTATAGTTTAATGTTTACAGTACGACTTTTTAGGGAGAAAATACGAACTGCGTTATGGTAGATAGAATCTATGATTAACTCTATGTTCGTGTTTACAGCAAATGAACCAGCAATCTTTGGATGGAAAAAGGAAATGAAAGCATGGAAAAACAAAGATAATGTGATGAAAATGTTAATGTGGGTCCGATGAATACTAAATATATTAAGGTACTCAATTTATTACACGTTATACATGTACAACGGTACACAAAGTTGCCATTTATATCATTTGATTCCAATAAATATCTTAGGAGCTATCACAGTTTTAACATAAATCCGCACCAAAATAATGTTCGCAGCTTAAGTACAACGTGCGCTTGCGCTAATCTATACTAATATTATAAAGCTGAAGAGTTTGTTTGTTTGTTTGTTTGTTTGTTTGTTTGAACGCGCTAATCTCAAAAACTACTGGCCCGATTTGAAAATTTTTTTTACGTTGGATAGTCCATTTATCGAGGAAGGCTTTAGGCTATATAACATAAAGATACGACTCATAAGACCACAGCAGAAATGAAAAATGTTGCGGAAACGGGAGAAAGATTTTCCTTTTGAGATCTTCCGCTGCATACGCTGCGGAAACCGCTTAAGTTACACAAAAATCATGTATGACAGGATTGTTCAGCATTAAGAGTTCTATAATAAAGTCCGCGACAGCATATGTCTATCTTTTATGGTTGACTTACTACAACCTTTTTTATGTTAATAAATTGGTAAAAAAATAATGCATAATTTTTAGAGGTGTATTATACACACAGGTATTAACTTTTATCAAAATAAATACATTGCTCATCACGATCATTTCATTTAGAACCAAGTTGCCCTTTATTACATTTGATTTCAATAAATATCTTAGGAGCTATCACAGTTTTAACATAACTCCGCACCAAAATAATGTTCGCAGCTTAAGTACAACGTGCGCTTGCGCTAATATATTATAAAGCTGAAGAGTTTGTTTGTTTGAACGCGCTTATCTCAGGAACTGCTGGACCGATTTGAAAAAATTTTTCTGTGCTGGATAGCTTATTTATCAAGAAAGGCTTTAGGATATAAAACATGACGCTGCGACGGGAGGGGAGGGAGCAAACTCAAAACGCGCGGACAAAGTCGCGGGGGACCGCTAGTCTATAATATTATAAAGCTGAAGAGTTTGTTTGTTTGTTTGTTTGAACGCGCTAATCTCAAAAACTACTGGCCCGATTTGAAAAATTACTTTTACGTTGGATAGTCCATTTATCGAGGAAGGCTTTAGGCTATATAACATAAAGATACGACTCATAATACCACAGCAGCAATGAATAATGTTGCGAAAACGGGAAAAAGAGACCTTTTGAGAGCTTCTGCTGCGTACGCTGCGGAAACCGCTTAAGTTACACAAAAATCATGTATGACAGGATTGTTCAGCATCAAGAGTTCTTTAATAAAGTCCGCGACAGCATATGTCTACCTTTTATGGTTGGCTTACTACAATATTTTTATTTTAATAAATTTGTAAAAAAAATAATGCATTATTTTTAGAGGTGTATTATACACACAGGTATTTATTCTTATCAAAATAAATACATTCATCATCACGAGCATTTCATTTAGAACCAAGTTGCCCTTTATATCATTTAATTTCAATAAATATCTTAGGAGCTATCACAGTTTTAACATAACTCCGCACCAAAATAATGTTCGCAGCTTAAGTACAACTGCGCTTGCGCTAATATATTATAAAGCTGAAGAGTTTGTTTGTTTAAACGCGCTTATCTCAGGAACTGCTGGACCGATTTGAAAAAATATTTCTGTATTGGATAGCTTATTTATCGAGAAAGGCTTTAGGATATAAAACATGACGCTGCGACGGGAGGGGAGGGAGCAAACTCAAAACGCGCGGACGAAGTCGCGGGGGACCGCTAGTATATTATAAAGCTGAAGAGTTTGTTTGTTTGAACGCGCTTATCTCAGGAACAACTGGACCGATTTGAAAAAATATTTCTGTGTTGGATAGCTTATTTATCGAGAAAGGCTTTAGGATATAAAACATGACGCTGCGACGGGAGGGGAGGGAGCAAACTCAAAACGCGCGGACGAAGTCGCGGGGGACCGCTAGTAGTCAGATAAGATGGTGTAACCAAACATGCAGCACACATTACTTCTAACAGAACCGCTGTAAAATGCAAAATGTCTCGTATGCCGCGTCAAAATCCGCTTGTGTAATTTTAATTAATTTATATTTATGCCTAGCACTCCTAATTTCTACTTTGGTTAATTAAGTAATGTAATTTTTACCCACCGGCCAATCTACAATTGTGCTACAGACAGCCAAATACTGATTTCTTTCAGAAGCTTTATCTACGCTACAAGTTACGAATTGATTACAATGCAACGGATGTAGCAGCTGTGCGATGCTACGAGCTACGAATTGATTTATAGTGCTACCACGCTACGTATGTGCGTTAGCTTTCACAGCAAAATGACAGAATTATAAAATATGAGTTCAGGCTGTTGTCCTTAGAACACACTATGGTTTGTGAGAGGTGTGCCACTATCAAAAAACTGTGCAATGCTACGAACTACGAAATGATGAGAGTGCTACGTCTACTACGACGCTACGGATGTAGCAGCCGTGAGATGCTACGAGATACGAATAGATTAAATTATAGTGCTACGGCGTTATGGATGTAGTATAATGTCCAATCGCCATTTACGCAGAAACTCACTCTGATCAACAGGCTGGTATCGTTAGGCTTTGGTGTGAGCGCGACCACTTCGCTACCTTGGCCGGCCACCCCCCTCCTCGCCAATAACTCCTCATGCCAGCCAATATTATTAATCGCCGGATCATTTTAATATCCGCCTTAGAAATATTGAATTTGAGTTTACTCTAGCATTTAAATTAATATTTTTGGCTTTCCATCTCCTTTGGAAAAGAGTGTATTTTGCAATAAAATATGTGCCAATTTATTACCAATAAATTTCAAATAAATATGTTTCCAAAAAAAAAATCCTAGAGGTAGTACCATTGAGTAGGTACTTATTTAGGTAGAACCTATGCATTTTATATACGAAGTGACTGAAAACATCACAAAGGAACAGATATTCCATAATGATTCAAAATAGAACATTAAACAACATTTCCAGCAAATAAATTAGCATTCTTTTTTTAATGTTTTTCAGTTTTTAAATAATATTAACTTATCCATAATATATCTTGGCACTTAATGCTCGCATTCTGCAAAGTTAGATTTCGATTCTACGAAAAATATAAGATAGTCAAGATACGTCTTGTTAAAGTGAAGTGAAACTACATGTAAACAAGATGGTATCGTTCCTTAGCAAGCCACTTTACATGTTTCGATACTTGGAATTTCATTTCTCAAGTAGAGCCGCCGACGGGCAAACATCAAACGCATATTTGGTACACTTCTACTAGGAGCAGTGACACCTGAAATGTATTGGCTTTTGGTATTCGTAGAAAATGCGAGGAAATTCGTGAAAAAGGTTCGCTTCAGAGTTTCCTTTTAATGGTATTGAATATCGTTTAGAATCCCGTCCCAGAGATGCTAAAATATTTAGTTTTTTTTTTGTAACTACTATTGAAACAAATACCTAAATACTATTGATAGAGTGGTAAAAGGTTCATTATTTAAAAGGTACATATATTAATCAACAGCCAGCTATCGGCGATTAAACTAACAATCCTTTTTAGAGATCCGTAGCCGAAGGGCAAAAACGGAACCTTTATAGTTTCGGTAAGTCCCTTATAGTTTCGGAGCCTCCCTTAAATATCATTTTTTATAAAAACAAAAAAATAATGTTTAAGGGGAGGCTTCTAAACATGAAACTATGACCTATGAAATATGAACATGACTTTGTTCGTCATACAAATACTATGAGAAACAAAGTTATTTCTGCTGTCAACAAAATACTACGGTATTTTAGCTAAGTGGAAGTAAGTGCATTCTGTGATTCAGTTAAAATTGGCACGGAACCCTGAGCGCGCGAGTCCGACTGGCACTTAGCCGGTTTTTTAATGTTATAATATAAATACACATTGTTTGTCTTTTAAGATTGCTATTACTTGCTGTTTAAAAAATGTTCAAGCCAAAGTTTGAGGATTTAGTCAATATCACGATTAATTGCGTAAAAAAGGTTTTCTGTCGTTAAAGCGGTTTGTAAAATAAAAAGTTTTTCATATTTCGTTCTGCTTACCGCGGTCCTATATAAACTCAGAGCTGTTTTGTTTAGGCGAAGTCATTATTTAGTCATACAGGCCCCATCGCATGATAGGGGTCGTTAAGCCGTGTCATAAGGCGACAATAATGGCTCGAATATCTCCACAATTAAGTGCATGATGACCTGAAAAGCATTGGGAGCGTGGTGGGTGAATGACTCCTGAATGATTTAGCTAGGTTTATGAGAAACTTGTGGAAGTGGAACAAATATTGAGGAAAAGGTCATGAAGATTAAGTTACCAACTATTACTCAACTTATTTATATTTCTGAGAAGAAATAAGTTTGTATGGTATCGATTGGGATTGGAGTTCTAAAATTATATTATCAGAGCTGGGAACTGGATTCTGAATTGTAGCTAATTTTATGAAGCTTTCTATGAACACTTGGAACTTTTGCGCTGCAAAAGAGTTATAAACTACTAGCGGTCGCCCGCGGCTTCAACCCGCGTAACTTTTGGATTTCACAAAAAATATTTCAACGCAAAACACAAATTTACATTAGAAGTAAGGGGCCTGAAACCTTAGCGCTTGCGTGCGTGTTTTTCTTAAGCTGCGATCATTATATTGATGCGGTGTGTTATTTTAAAACTGTTATATTTTCTACGATATTTATGCAAATTAAATGATGTGAAGTCCAGTTTTGTTTTAAATTCAATGCTCGTGATGATGAATATGTTTATTTTGATAAGAATAAATACCCGTCCGTATCAAAACACCTTTGAAAATAGTACATAATTTTGTATAAAATTTATGAACTTAAAAAGTTTGTAGTGAGTAAACCATATCAGATAGACATATGCTGCCGCAGACTTTATAAAACTTTTATAGTGGAACAATCCCGTCATACATGGTTATGATGTATCTTA
Source organism: Pyrausta purpuralis (assembly GCA_963924145.1). Classification (NCBI taxonomy): domain Eukaryota; kingdom Metazoa; phylum Arthropoda; class Insecta; order Lepidoptera; family Crambidae; genus Pyrausta; species Pyrausta purpuralis. The sequence continues at coordinate 20,420,958 of OZ001649.1, forward strand.
AACGGTATACGCTACGTACGCAACAGAATAAATATTGAGATATTTAGTTACTCTGCGTATGTTTTATGACTTTAAGCCTTCCTCGAAAAATAAGCTATCACAAAAATAATTTTACAAATCAGTCCAGTAGTTTCTGAGATTAGCAGGTCCAAATAAACAAACAAACTCTTCAGCTATATAACATTAGTATTCATAAATTGAAATGCTAACATTTTATTTAAGCAAGATGTTTGCTATCCTTTGTTGGCAAGGAATAAGAGTTGATACGTTAGATAAGTTCTTTTTGGCGTTTCGCCATTCTCAGCAGTTCAAGATTAAGACAGAATTCTTTTGACGGCCTACAGTCTGAGGTGCTTGACTACAAGCTGGGGTTTAAGACTAACGCAGTTACTATTACCTACTACGTGAAGCTGAGATTGATCAAACTCATATTTTTATGCGATTTCTGCTGAGTGCTTCAGGCTTACTATTAGTTCCATTTTCATAGGTATATATCATTTAGAGTAGTATTTGATTTGTGGAGTCTTTGAAGAAAATATTTCTCTATAAATAAACGAAAGGTAAATAATGTTTGAAATGATAAGTTAAAAAGGTTTAGAAGCTGAATTCCATACGCCTACGATGGCGGTTAGTCAAGTGAAGGATACCTTTATTTGTAATAGCGGGCCCCTGCGACTTCGTCCACACGTTTTCAGCTTGGGGAGCAAGGTGAAAACGTGTGGACGCAGTCTCCTTCGCGTGATGTTTTATACTTATTCGATATTCTAGAAAATTCTAATTCTAACCTTTTTCTTATAATTATTCTTCCACGATAAATAAGCTAACCAACACAAAAATATTTTTTTTAAATTGGTCGAGTCGTTCCTGAGATTAGCGCGTTCAAACAAAAAAAACTTTTCAGTTTTATAATATTAGTATAAATAGTACAACACAGAGCTACAAGAATGAGTTTCAATCAGTAACTACGTTGAATAGAGCGTGTACAACAAATGTCAAAAAAACCGGCCAAGTGCGAGTCGGACTCGCGCACTGAGGGTTCCGTGCCAACTTTAACTGAATTAGAGAATCCACTGACTTCCACTTCGTAAAATACCACAACATTTTGTTGACTGCAATAACTTTGTTTTTCATAGTGTTTGTATGAAGTACAAAGTTATGTTTGCGGTTGTTGAAAATGTGCTATACCTCATAAACTTCTCGTTCGATCCCGTCCAAACCAATTTTCGTTGAAAGTATTTGTTAAGATCTACATTATATATTTTTTTCAAAATTTACACTTGCTTAGTTTAAAAGTTAGATGGGGGGGACGCCCATTTTACCACTTTGGAAGCGTCTAGCTATGAAACGTAAGACTTTAAAAGAAAATGGTTTTAGAAACCTCAAAGTCATTTTAAAAGACCTATCCATAGACACCCCACACGTATAGGTTTGACAAAAAAAATTTTTTTTGGTTTTAGTTTATGTATGGGAGCCCCCCCCTTAAATGTCATTATTTGTTATTTTTTGTATAAGAATCGTAAAGCGGTTAACAGGATACATACTCCTACCAATTTTCAACAGTGTGATGCTTATAGTTACAGAATAAAATGGCTGTGACATACGGACGGACAGTCAGACAGACAGACAGACTTGACGAAAATATAAGGGTACCGTTTTTTGCCATTCGGCTACGGAACCCTAAAAAGTACGCACGTGTTTTGTGTTAAGCTCGCATCCTTTGTTTTCGTTGTATTTTCGACGCAAAGCTAGTGAGGTGTCATACTCACGCGAATGTCGTGCTAATTAGTATGAGGAGTCGCGGCGGTAACGAGGTCGTTACTCACATTGTGATTGCCTCCTCCGGGACAGCCTATAGTACAGTCGCCAGCACATCAAGTTAACCCATTTTTGTTGAAAACTAACCCTTATTACAAATGCATAAGATACCACTGAGTTTTGGTTGACCTGCTGTTTGTTGTTCATACCATCTCGCGCCCAAAGCGCACTTAGCAAATTGTATTACCTTATTGTTACGACTACGAGCCTGTTTCTCGACGAAACCGGGAAACGCGATTATATACATAAAACACATTTATCGGAAATGAAACGAATCCGCCAGACGTCAAAGGTAAGTGTTTGGTACTTATGAAATCATCAACTTATTGATTTACAATTGTAAGTTGTAGCACAGATGTTGTTGGTTTGTTGAACGTACGGACATATTATCTTGTATTCGTATGTATAATATATTAAGTTTACACTTACCTATATAGCCTAATAGACCTAGATAGCCTATTTATCGAAGAAGGTTTTTAGCTATATAGCATTAAAATACGACTCATAAGTCCAGCGCCGCAACGAAAAACGATGCGAAAACGGAGGGGAAGGGGGGGGGGGGGGGGAATATTCCTTTTGAGAATTACCGCTGCGTACGCTGCGTAAACCGTTTAAGTTACACAAAAATCATGTATGACGAGATTATTCTGCATTAACAGTTGTACAATTAGGTCTGCGACGGCATTGTCTATCTTAAATGGTTTTCTCACTACAACTTTTTTCTATACTAATATTATAAAATCTGAAGAGTTTGTTTTTTGTTTGTACGCGCTGTGGAACTACTACACCGATTTGAAAAAATATTTTTGTGTTAGATAGCTTATTAATTTGGAAAAGCTTTAGGTTATATAGTTCATCACGCCGCGAAAGGAGGGAAGGGAGCCAACTTAAAACGCGCAGACGAAGTTGCGGGGGACCACTAGTGTGTATTAAAAATATATTAGGATATAGGTAGTAGGTACATATAAATAAAATAGCAATCCCTTTATCAAATATATTATATATACAACTGTAGTTTAAGAATAAAATAAAGGATAATAAACATCACATTAGGAGTAAGTAACATTGCATTTTTAAGATGTGAAAACAAATGTGTCCACATGACAATGTTGCAGCAACTCGTAACATAATGGCTATCTCCAGCTACTATACGGTATGCACTTAGTAAATTGTGTGGCTACCCATTTATTAGCCTTCTAAAACGCCGTTAAACATTTTAATGTCAACATTAAACTTCAAGACCCATTACACAATGCGATTTTAAGCATTGACGCAGTCGCGCGTTTTGAAAACGCGCTTTAGCATCGCGACCAACGCAATGAACAGATTTCATTTAGCATCGAAGCAGTCGCGCGTTAGTATCGATGCAGTCGCCAAAATTCAATACATAATTTGTCAATTTTCAGCTTCTGTATCGCGACTGGATTGATGCTTAAAGTAGCGCAGTGTAAAGATTGTCATTTTGCGACTGTATCGATGCTAACGCGCGTTAGCATCGCGACTATTTCGCTGCTTAAAGTCGCAGTGTGTAACTGACGTTGCACATCTAACGACCACTGTATCAACATACTTAGCCAATTCGTTACAGCAAAAGAAATAAAATAAGATAGCTTTTATCACGAATAAATTTAATTTCGTGGGTATATTTTCAATAATCCAGAATATTATTAAAAATATATAGTGGGAATAAGTCTAATATTATACCTATACCTAAGTTCAGAAGTAGGTAACTTACTAATCTTATTTTAACTTACCCGTGCGAATGATGTATGAGTAGTAAAATAATACTTCGAAACTAGAGTAAGTAAGAACGTGATCAATTAGGAAACTTATTGTGTGGCGATCGCCCGCTGCAACATTGTGTAACTATTTTTTTACAAAAACGCTTTTAGAACAACTATAAGATCTTCAAACATATAACAAAAAGTATTAAGTAACTCATTTAACCAGTACTAAAAATTTCGCAAGAAATTATGCCGCCTTAAGTAATATTTTTATACACTGTAATGCTAACAACACGTGTGCTTACACGTTCTATGAATTTAAAGGGCCCTTTCTTCGAACTGAAAGACATTATCGTCGCCAAGTACTGGGGCGCCGCTACCAGTAATCTATGGAGACATACATATTCAACAGAGTCCGAAACGAGCCCCCGGCCTTTATAACAGGTAATCATTCCTCAAGGTACATAAGGACGTTGTAAATTAGCCTGAAGCGGGCCATAAAAACTCCAAAGCTCATGGGCACCCATTAATTAAGAAAACTTTTGAAATTACCTTCACTCTTTCATACAATTATGAGAGCATTATTAAGCCAGGTAAATATAAAGGCTCGGTGTGTTTGTACAAATTTTTCCTTCCATTAATCTTGCTGTAGGTATTCATGAAAATGAATGTGCTCTTATCGTAAATTCCCAAATTCTCGACGATATTTCGACGTGAAATTACGTGTGATGCTAAAGTAGTGGTACAAAAGCGGGCACGTAATATCTGCAAAGCAAAGCAAATGCATACAGTATTCATTGCAATTCATGCCGTTGTGCGACGCAAAGCTGATTCCATGAGTTTGTTGCGACGTTGCATAGTTTACTGCGACGTCAATGGAAATCGCTATGTTTTTTATTTTGTCGATATATGGTAGACCGCAGGTACATATGTGAATTTACATAAGGCGTCAAATCAGGTTTTAAATATGATTCGGATTTTCAACAAATATAAAGAGAGCCATCTGATTAAATATCCAAGCATTTATTCGGTATCACATAGTAAACACAACTAGCAATTAATAGAATTCCTAAGATAACTCGTTTTGAGATAAGTGTTACCTTAGGTTAGTAATGTATCTACTCGTACTTATATTTAGTTACGGTTCGATAGTAAATAATTTATACTAGGTGATTAATAAGTTAACAGAAATTCACGAGATTATTTTAGGTACACGTGCGTATTTTGAATAAGTCCGTAATTTTCACAAAAAAATATTGTTAACGTTAGTTGCTTGTTTTAAGTTAGGTATGTTGTTTAGCACAAATGTTATGAAATTTTGTAGTAATTTACGAATAAGTAATTACTTGTATCTCTATTTACTCTCATTTTCCCTGTTTGTGTAGCGGTTAGCTCAAGTTGCTACCTAAGTGGGTCCGGTGTAGAATCTCGGGTAGGGCCGAAATTTCTTTCTTTGTTTTTGTGCCTTAAAAATATTTGGAAAGAGATCGGAGTCAGGAAGTTGGTGGTGATGTCAGACTCATCGGACATGCCGAACTGCCGTCTCACCGGATTAATGAGAGTGAAGGAACAGAGAGTGCACTTGTGGATTGCGCATACATCAGGGCGCTATAATACCTACCTGGTCTACCTCTCTTGAGAGGAACCGCTTTTACCGAAAATCGGAAGGAATATCTTATAATTTTTCCAAAGTTTTCAAAAGTAAAAGTCTGCATGGATGCTAAGTTAAGGAAATCGTACAAACTAGCGTTTATTTCAATATCGCGTATATATAATTGCACTTGTAAAAAGCAACTTTGGCTGTGACAGACCAGGAAAAAATAATAATTATCGCGTATATATTTTGACATGCAAATTTTTTGTCTTTACAAGCAGCACTTTTGCTGTAAGTGAGGGTCAAGATGCTGCACAAACCCTTAAAGATGATCAAATAAGCATCGCATCAATGCCCAAAGCTGATAAAGTTAATCAGCGGAGCGTGAACGGAGGCAGCCCACAACGTCCGTTTAATTTCCGAGCCAGGAGCAGGAATTCTAAGGACTCAGCTAGTAAAATTGCTTTCTCTGTCTAACACATAAACTGTAAGCCTATAGGCAACAACTCACTTTGTTTATTATAAATTTCGACCAAACCCTTGCTCAAGGCACTATTATCAAAAGATATTGTGTGAAATAATATTTAAATTTACTCCGTTATGATTATGAGTTTCTCGGTAATAATTTACAGACCGGTTTTAATTAAGATTGGCGTTTTGTAATTATGAAAATTGAAGTTGATAACCGTTATCAAATTTCGAGCTCATGGTAACGAAAGTTCTAAGGCATTTAAAGTGTAAACCGAAGTTTTAGCGTTTGTTATTCAAGTGGATAATAATGAAAAATATTTTGTTTCATTGAAACATTGAAAATGTATCCTTTTTTCTTTACGTAAGTATATTTGACTATTTAGAACAAATATGGCTACTTTGTAATCATAAATTTGTATGCCTCATGAATTATACTACTCCCTAATTAGTCAACTAGTAATTTACTGAGTGCTATAGATCCGGACGTTACACTACATCTTATTAAAAGACTCGATGTCGAGGAAGCAACAAAAGTTTTATGATACCACACGATATCAAAAGCTTTTCCTTTGCTCTTTAATGTTTTCTTTGACTTAGAAAAGTTTAGCTATCAAAAGTTTTATTGCCTTTTTTAATAAATCTACACGAGTATAATTTAGTTGGACATGCTCGTTTTCAGTTGACAAACTGTTTGATATGGCTGGAGGGTCGATCCGAAGAGCGTTTGCAAAAACGTTTTAGAATTCCCAGAATCTTATGGCGCTTTCAATTTAGACGTGTCGTGTCGGACAGCTGCTGCACCGTGCCACTGATCATACGAGTAGCCCGCTGTTGTACGTGCCGTTGCATTACGTTAGCATTCCGATAACAGACGCATACATTGTAAGCGTATCTGACTACTTTGCGTTTGTATGCTAGTGAAGTTTTAAATTAATTAGAGAGCTGTTAAGTTATGGACTCTGACGAAGAAACATTACTGTTAGTGCTCTTGTTGAAAAAAAGTCATGTCATCATTATCATCATTATCAGCCAAAGCACGCCCACTGCTGAACAAAGGCCTCCCCCACGGCTTTCCACAACGACCGATCACAAGCAGTCTGCATCCAGTTTGATCCTGCGATCTTTACAAGGTTGTCTGTCCATCTTGTTGGTGGAAGTCCTACGCGGCGCCTTTGGTCGAAGGGTCTCCAATGTAAAATTGTCCTGCCCCAACGGCCATCCGTTCTTTGCGCTATGTGCCCTGCCCATTGTCACTTAGCTTACTGATTCTCAAGGCTATGTCCGTTACCTTAGTTCTTCTACGTATCTCCTCATTTCTGCTTCGATCCCGTAGAGAAACACCCAGCCTAGCCCATTCCATAGCTCGTTGTGTGATTTTGAGCTTTTTTATAAGGCTCATAGTTAGAGACCATGTTTCAGATCCGCATGTCATCACTGGTAACACACACACAGACACTGAGGTAGATGAGATAAGAAGACACTCTTGCACGATTTCACGAACGCAGCCCAGCCGAGTTGGATTCGTTGATTGACCTCTTTCTCAAAGTTGGACCTACCCAATTAGATCACTTGTCCCTGGTAGACGTACTCGTCGACAACTTCAAGATTTAAGTTCCCAACAGATACTGGAGTGGGTACAACAAGGGAGCTCAACCAAACAACTCAGACAAACTTGTACTTACGAGTAATTTTGGTGATTTCCATAATCTTTGACCAAGGCTAAATCAAGATCCAAGCATGTTTTTAGTAACTTCAAAACTCCTAAACGAAGGTGTACATCAACCTGTAGAGACCGAGAATCAGAAGGGGAACTTGCTTTACTTTACAAATAATTATCAGATAATGATTAAGAATGCTAAACATTTTTACTTGAAAGAATAAAACCAGATAGATAGATAGAACCAAATAAATCACAAGTTTTCAAAAGCCTATAGTATCTCCCATCGAACGATTAGCATTCTGCCTCACTAAGATTTGTCGTTGACAGCTCGGTGGGCGCCCGGGCGCATGATTATGTTACAACGTTCCGGGGCCGGACCGTGCCGGAGCCGGGAAACAATACCCAGCTATATGCCAACGCCTTGCCCCAACCGGGTTCAGGCTGCGCACGGTCGGGGCACGGTCAGGCATGAATCACTTTGTAGACAAAGTATACCATAATTTTTGACCATACCCCGGCTGGGCTGGGACCCGGTCGCGACACGGTGTGGCGTGATGTGAAACATCACTAACAGTCTACACACATCATGACTGACTCTAAAAAAAAAAAAAGTGTTTTTCCTAAAAAGAAGACGAATGTGTTTTTTCCTTTTTAGTCAGTTTTAAAAGGCGGTAATGTAGGATATCTAAAGAATGTTTCTATAAATTAGATAAAACTATAATTCAACGGCAAGAAACTATATGCCGACATATTCGGCTATTTATTCATCAAAGGCTATTATTTGATAATAAAAGCCTTTGATGAAGAAATAGCTGAGGGCAGACATGTGCAAAACATATTTCGCATCCCGTGCCAGGGTCTAGCTAGCTAGAGGACAAGTACGAGACGAAACAAAAACTAAACTACAGTTATGTAAGTTAAGTAAGTCTTATCACCGAAAAACAAGTAGGTCTCTGTAGGTAATTACTTTGTAGTTTGCAGAAGTTTTCGAAGATTAAGGTAAACCTAACGTATTTCTAAAAAATATAGTAGGTCAGATGTATAAGCACATCAAGCTGAAGGATGAAAACTGACTAAAAAGTTAAAAAAATAACGCTTGTATCTTCAACTAACGGTCCCACGCAACTTCGTCCGCGTGTTTTGAGTTTGCTCCGTACCCTTTCGTCACAGCGTTCTGTTTTATGACCTAAAGCCTTTCTCGATAAATAAGCTATCCAACACAAAGATAATTTTTTAAATCGATCGAGATATTCCTGATATTAGCGCGTTCAAATAAAGTATAGAGTCGATGATATCAAACTTACGAACATCAACAGTCTACGCACATCATGCACTTACTCAAAAACGCTTTGTTTCTTTTAAATTGAATACAAATGCCTTATAAGTTAGAATATACCTAATTAAAATACAAATAATCGTCTCGCTATGACTTAGTCTCGTTTTCGAGAAATCCGTGAACAAACATACAAACTTACAGACGTGTTTGGAAGTTCTACAGGATCAACATACTCAAATATTATAAAATTACAACAATATCACATACAACATATAGAATTGATTACCTCCTTTTATTGGAGTCGGTAAAAGTAAAATGTCATCAGTATTTTCTCTGTTCAGTCCTATGGTTGACTGGTAGGTAAAATCATTGACTCTGCCATATGTAGGTCCAATGTTTTTAGTGCATGAAGTTTAAATTAATATCTACCTACCCATGTCAGCACACAAAAAGTCTTTGTAATATTTTACGAGTTTTTTGTATCATGTAAGCTTAAATAATTCCCTAATCTCTATGGTAAATGAAATCCTGTCTGGCCGTGACAAATTCACAAAAACAATTTGACTTACCTCAGCAAATTTTGTCTGACTTTTTCACGTTGCTATTTTTTGCTTCGGCAATGTTAATATGACAATTTCATTTTAAACGTAGGTACTAGGCAGCAATAATAATGCGATTAAAGTACGTTTGAATAGGCGGCCGACCTTGCTATATTCCAACCATTTAAGTGACGTATATCACGAGCATCTCCGTGCTTCGGAAGGCACGCGTAATCCGTTGGCGCCGGCTAATATCGGTTGATATTAGTCATTAAGCCTAGTCAGAGGCCTTATGGGCAGCTTGATAACATCTGACAGCAGGATTAGTCGCTCACCTTGTAAACACCCCTTTTTTTGGTTTCGCTGGAAAATGCTTTACGCATACCTACCGCCCTCGGGGAAAGGCAGCAGGTTATATGGGACTCTCCCCGATTGGGGCATACCCACTAAAAACCAGCGGCGTTCTCGGGAGCCATAAGTTCGGGGCCACGAGTCAGCGCCATAAGCACACATTTGCGGCCACTCACTGACTAGACCGACACACGGTCTCACCCGATCTGAAGAGGGCAAGTGCTCCTGCCTCCAGCGCCGAAGGAGGTTATCCTCCGGCTTGATGTCCCGACGATGCGTAGAACGCGTTACACACCGTCGCACCTCTTAGTTGGAAGCAGACGCCCCCGCGTCTACGACCCGAGGCACAGGGAGGGGCATGTGCAGGTGGTGGAGGTTCCTCCTGCGCCCAGTACGCCTTCGGCGCTTAAGGAGTGCGTCATTCGCATCCTCTCGCTCTCGCTCCGCGCTCTCCTTTTCGGCGATCACCCGCTCGCAAAATGCGGCCATGGCTCGCGATGCCTCCCTGTCGTTGACCCTACGCCGGACTATAGAACCACCTTGCAAACACCCCTCCACCAACCCGCACTGAGACCGCGTGGTGGAGTATGGCTCGAGCTACCTCAAAGTTGAGGTAAGGCCTTTGCCCAGCAGTGGGACGTTTCAGGCTAACTTTACCTTTTTTTTACTTGCTATAAGCGCATAACATGCCCATTTTTAACATAGTCTCATGTAGGTTTTTCTACTAGTTTTACTGCTTCAATTTGAAAGGGGGATTATTTCATATCTCGTAGGTCCAGTAAACTACTTTATTGTTTGTTGAACTTTGCATGTCTAGTAAATGAAGATACCTTCAGCAATGCTCTTGTGAACACGGGTGCACCGTGTGTTTAATCCGTCACGAGACATTTTCTTTAGAAAATCGTTCCAATTCAATAAAGTATTTTTACTTGTAGTATCCAGACTATTGTAAAAATACAATGGTATTCTAGTCCATTTAACAAGTCTCAAAAGACTTTGAATGACTGAATTCCGATCAGTTTAAAAAAATAAATGTTAGACTATAGTTTTTATTTTTCTGGAAAATATTACGACTACTGAAACAAACTTCCAAGAACATTGTTGATATGATCGGGAGAGACATTATTTGAGCTTGGGCTGATGAGTTGATTACATGTTGCAGTTACCTGCCTAGCTAGTGAGGAGTCTTTTATATCACAAACCTCCTATAGTCATGAGTAGAATATATTTGGCTTTAATCTTACCTAATTATATTTTTCTATGTATATCATGTATGTATTTACAAACAAAAAGTATTTAAGTATTATATCCTTTGTCTGGCACCCATAACACAAGCTTTGAGTAGCTTACTTTGGGGCTAGATGGCGATGTGTGGGAATGTCCAAAGGATATTTTATTTTGTTTTTATAGTGTTTGTTATTACACAAACTTAATAATTGTGTGTGGATATTGATCAGATCGCTAAATTGATCAGTTCACGCAGCCTACGCGTTAAAGAAAGCACTTGCAAAATTTAACAGGCTTGCCAATGTGTCGGTGGCCGAGTGGCATCGGCATACGTCCGGATAGCGTTACACACGGGGTTCGATTCCTCGTCTGACACAGTTGCTTTTTCAAGTGCGATTAATTTTTATCTTACCTGCTGGAAATCCAAGGCATAAATAAAAAATCTCCGGGTATAATACGCACGGTACTTACGGATATAACAGATATGAATATATTTTTCTGTTTGTGGTTAAATGTAATGTAAATAACATGAAAATAATGTGGCGGCCTTTTTTAAACCACCGGCGCACCCAGTTAAAAAACCGAATTATTCAGTGCGGCGGCGCACAGTGGATCGACGCCATACTAGCAAAGGGACATAGGCAACTTAAATATACATGTGTCGGTTTTTTTATAAACAAATCATTCCATCGTATACGCCTAATTATAAGCTGTAAAAAACTTATGAAGCATTTTCTTATTGGAATCTTATATTGAGAGTTATGGCACCAAACGTGATTTCTTAGTATGGGAAATGGCATAAAAAATAGTGTATCTTCGGATTTTCTTCGTGTTTCGACTTGATTTTTTTATATGGTATTAAAATATATATTTGCTACATTTTCTCCAAACAAACATGGTGCGCCACACGCACCCCTTGCGAGGTACATGCGTTGGCCTATTTTTTACTTCTTATGGACAAATTGATTCATAAATTATTACTTCGACATATTTTATCTCCGAATATCACTTCAATGGTGACTTACTAATAAATGGTCAGGCCATAAATCATCGGTACACTGATAACAGATTACCAGAAGACGTTAAAGTTAACCACCTATCGATTCTTGTTAAGTTGAATGTTGTTAAATGTTAATTCTTGTTAAATGTTCAAAGAAGTTTATGAAATGTTAGTTTTGGAAGAAAACCTGTTAGAATTTTGTGATGTTACAAATTTAATTCCTGATAGTGATCCGAAGAGTCTGAAATAGAATCTCAAGATAATATTTTCTGTGATTAATCCCTAGAGCGTATGTGAACGAGACACAATGCAAATCCTATTGTTATGCGGTTGCCTGCAACTGCTCGGGTGTTGAAGCATTAAGAATTGTCTTCTTTTTAGTTGATCTGAACGGTTAATTTATTTATTATATAGCTGCTTTTTGTTATTTTGTTGTATTGTGTTTCAATATTGTGTTTTAAAACTGTTTAATTGATTTATGTTTATTGCCATTTGTGTATGGTTAGTTGATAGCAAGTTAAGTAAGTAATTACTTTTTATGATACCTTTTAAGGATTTTAATTTATTTCATTACAGTGACATGTTTTAGCAAAAGCATAATCTACTTTCCTTTAAACCATTACAATACAACATATTTACGTACTTGATCAAATAAGCCTTTTTAGGGTTCCGTAGCCGAATGGCAAAAAACGGAACCCTTATAGTTTCGTCAAGTCCGTCTGTCTGTCTGTCCGTCCGTAAGTCACAGCCATTTTATTCTGTAACTATAAGCATCACACTGTTGAAATTTAGTAGAAGTATGTATCCCGTTAACCGCTTTACGATTCTCATACAAAAAATAAAAAAATATGTCATTTAAGGGGGGGCTCCCATACATGAAACTAAAACAAAAAAAAAAAATTGCCAAACCTATACGTGTGGGATGTCTATAGATAGGTCTTTTAAAATGACACCGAGGTTTCTAAAACCATTTTCCTTTAAAGTCTAACGTTTCATAGCTAGACGCTTCCAAAGTGAAAAAATTGGCGTCCCCCCCCCCCCCCATCTAACTTCTAAACTAAGCGAGTGTAAATTTTGAAAAAAAAAATATAATGTAGATCTTAACAAATACTTTCAACGAAAATTGGTTCGGACGGAATCGAACGAGAAGTTTTTAAGATATAGCACATTTTTAACAACCGCAAATATAACTTTGTACTTCATACAATCACTATGAAAAACAAAGGTATATTTGCTGTCAACAAAATATTGTGGATTTTACTAAGTGGAAGTAAGTGGATTCCCAAATTAAATTGAAGTTGGCACGGAACCCTCAGTGCGCGAGTCCGACTCGCACTTGGCCGGTTTTTTAAAAGTAATAGCTAAGTCATTAAAGAAACAAAGTACCATACGTGTGTAATGAAAACTTAGCTAATTAGCTTAACGGCTAATATATATTACGAATCGTTTATAAAACCAATATTTTCCAGAGATTGGGTACAATAAAAAAAAACTGGGAATCTGTTATCAGTGCACCGATGATCTATGGCCTGACCATTTATGAGTAAGTCACCATTGAAGTGAAATTCGGAGATGAAATATGTCGAAGTAATAACTTATGAATCAATTTGTTGTTGTTGTCCATAAGAAGTAAAAATAGGCCAACGCATGTACCTCGCAAGGGGTGCGTGTGGCGCACCATGTTTATTTGGAGAAAATGTAGCAAATATATATTTTAATACCATATAAAAAAATCAAGTCGAAACACGAAGAAAATCCGAAGATACACTATTTTTTATGCCATTTCCCATACTAAGAAATCACATTTGATGCCATAACTCTCAATGTAAAATTCCAATAAGAAAATGCTTCATAAGTTTTTTACAGCTTATTATTAGGCGTATACGATGGAGTGATTTGTTTGTCAAAAACTGACACATGTATATTTAAGTTGCCTATGTCCCTTTGCTAGTATGGTGTCGATCCACTGTGCGGCGGGTCTATTTTGACACCCACGCTGCCGGACCTGGAGCCCTATTTTTGAATCAATCGCTTGAATATGGCGTGTGATTTTCGTTCCAAAACGAATTAAAAATCAATGGAAATCACGTGAAATATAGACGTTAGCACTCACAAAATTTAGTTATCTTTTTTTTAAACAATCCCTTGTGAAATAATACTAACTTTCATTGAAAATTCGGACATTTATCAATTAATATCACAAAAATAGAGGCCCTGAATCGACCTGGGTCCCTATTTTTGAATCATTCGCTTGAATATGGCGTGTGAATTTCGTTTGAAAAGGCATATAAAACTTATGTAAAAAACACGCGAAATATAGATTCAAGTACTCATAATAATCAAGTATCTTTTTTCTAATCACTCTTGTGTGGAATGGTACTAATTTTCATTGAAAAATCAGTCAATTATCCATGAATATCACACGCCATCTTGACGCGAGTGATTCAAAAATTGAGGCCCTGAATCGAGCTGTTGCCGCACTATGAGGGTGCGTGTGCGCAAGCGGCGTCACTTCATTTAGTGTTGTGCACGCTACCGCATCGTTCAGAGCGAAAATAGTAAAGTTTTTGTAACAAATGTAATCAGACGTTATGAAGAAAAAACATTAAAGTCATTTGCGTTTTTGGATTTTTGCCTTTTTTTGCATTCATAAATTGTGTTTTGAGTATATATTTTTTATATGAATAAATAAAAAAGTTATTTCAATCAATATTATTTTAATCAATAAAAAGGTTATTTCTATTTAATTTCCTAATGTGCTCCCAAATAGCAGATATATAACATTGTGTAACACGGTAACATTCTAAAATAGTGTAATTACTTTCTAATTTTAGTACATGTTAGTTGCTCTCTTTAGATTAAAATGCCAGAAACTGAAATATTCGTTAACATCACCTACGTAAATTTTAACTGATATGTGAAAGCACCATATCATAATTAAAAAAAAACACTATGAAAATAAAATCTAGTGCGGCAACAGTCTGAATCGAATTGACATTTTAATTTGCTAATTTCTCGCTTTCTATGAGTCAGATCCTGGGGCGAAGCTAGATTTAAGTAGAAGCATTCTCGAGTATTCTAACGATATGGAAAAATACATATCACAACACACATTCCCAAAGATATAGAGCTGTATATCTCAAGTAGTGACGGCAGTCTCAAAAAGCCCGCCACGCACCGTCTGGAAAGTTGATTGATTGCATGTAAAAAAGAATTGGACACCAATCACATACATTGTTCTGATCACAAAGTAAGTAGCTCATTGCACTTGTGTTGGGAATCCTTTATTGGGATTTATAAATTATTTTAAATGAAACGATGTTTTACTTGTGACATCATGAGAGCGAATTTATTGACAGAAAAAACAAAAGATAAACAGTTTTTCATAAAAGAATATATACTGGCATTTGCCAGCCAGTACGGACCAAATAGGTCCGTCGCGGTGCGTGAACATACCCCCGGGCGTTGAAAGCTCGTCTTTCAACCATATTATCCTGGGGTTCCTCTTCCATTATAGGGCAAATCTTGCTAAGCGATCTTCTAACGGTGCCGTTCGAAGTTTTAATATCTGCAATGCGATTGACGCCATCTGCACCAAGAAAGACTTGCAGGATTCGGCCAAGCTTCCATATCAGTGGTGAAAGGTTATCATCATCCTTAAGAACAACTAAAGTTTCCACCTTGAGATTATGCCCAATAGTTGCCCATATACTGTTGCAGTTCAGCCATTCTCCTTACTCTAAATAATCCAAAATGTTGGCGAAGTTGCTTAATTCTTTGGCATCAAGATACACAAAATAATGGAGCACTGTTGTAGTTTTCCGTTGGCAATGAGATAAGTAAACGGTCAATCAAAAAATGAGCAGGCGTCAGAGGTAGCAAATCATCTGTGTTCGGTGACAGAGGGGTAAGCGGACGTGGATATAATAGAGCTTCAATCTGGACGAGTACAGTGTTATTTTCCTCATAAGTTAAATTACAATTGCCCAATACTCTAATTAAACTATACTTAATTGCTTTAACACCCGCCTCCCAAAGACCGCAGAAATGAGGAGTGTGCGTAGGTATGAAGTTAAGGTAAGACCTTCATTAGTCACATCTTCAGAGATAGTGAACTACAATTAGACTTTAAGAACTTACCGCACCTTTCATTTTACGCATCAACAAATGAGGTACCGTTATCGTAAAATATAATTTTAGGTTACCCTCGACGAGAGATGAACCGTCGCATAGCACATACAAATATTATTATTCATTAAGTCATCCACCAGTTCAATGTGAATCGCTTTGGTAGAGAAACATATACATATAGCTATATAAACTTGAGATAATCTTAAACCTCTACCAATACGACTGGCTGCTGATATAGGGCCAGTGTAGTCAACCCCTACACATTTAAAAGAAAACTAGATGAAACACGCAGTTTTATTAAATTACCCATAAGGTAAAAGTCGTTCCCTTTCTGTGAGTGCACAAAACGCGTTTGTTAACAAACTTTACCTAAATTATGATCACCAATTGGCCAGAATTGTTATCTTATTTTGGCATAAAGCAATTGGGGCATACATTAATGCATTGTGCTTAAAATCAATCAATAACTAAGTGAAGATATAAGTGGACTGTAATAATAAATAATGTTTCTTTTCACATAAAAACTCAAAACTGTCTAGACGACTACCCATAAGCATAAGTTTATTATCATCTAGAAAAACGTTACTTAATTAGTGAACTCTTTTAAGGTATTGACACAATACCATTGTGTTAAAACTGATATTCTGGAAATGATTCATTTTAAGAGGCATTAAATAAATAAATAAATATATAAATAATTAACAAGAACATTTATTGCACGTTTTAGTTTAATCGTTACTTAAATACTTTGTATCAACAGGTTGTTTTTTACAAGTGGCAGTAAACCATCACACAAAATAAGCCATGCAGCGTTTAAGTTGCAGAAAATTAAAAAATCAATAAAAAGAATTAAACTGCCAGGCGTGATTATTGCCGAATGAAATAAAACTTCATGTTTAACATTTACAAATTGAGACTTATCATTTTGCAATAAACAGACTATTCTACCACAGCTGACAAGTTTTATTAACCGTAGAATCCACTACGTATTTCCATATGATACAATAATAATTAGTTCACAACACTTATAATATGCTGATTACTGATTTGATGATTACTGATTACTCAAGCCTTGGAAAGCCGAGTTAAGAGTAATTTCATCATTGAAAATATTTTAGCATAATTTCTTACGACTCAAAATTCTATTTTTATTATTTTTAACCCTTAACAGACTAAAATTGCATTTGATGGATTGAGACGAATGTGACAACAGATCGGAGCCTGTAGGGCCTGAAACGATCCATCCCAGCCTTGTTTCATACAAAACTGGATTGCCGTCTCTCAGTTTAATCCTGCGTGATCCTAATAAATCCCAAAAGAGATCAACACCTATAATTAAATCTACTACAGAAGGTGTGTGATAATTTGGATCCGCTAAACAAATGTCTGAGGGAATGTTCAACATTGACAGGTTTATATGTGCGCTAGGCACATTGGCTGTGATGGAATGTAAAACAAAGCACTGCAATTTGGTTGAATAACTCTCATCTAATGACTTCAGAGGGACCTGTACCATTTTATTTATACAAGACACAGATTTATTGACCCCTAAAAGAGACTCATCAACTTTATTAACAGGCAAATTCAACTTTTTACTCAAAGCTTCAGTCATCAAACACGATGTACTTCCACTATCCAATACAGCACGAGCAATATGAATATTATTATGTGTGTCATACACTTTTACTAAAGCTGTCGGTAACAAGACTTGACTTCGAGTATTTGATGTTGAAACACACGACAAAGTAACAGCGTTATTACTTGAACCCTTATTTGAGCTAGATGTAGATGACCCATCTGTATTATTGTTGCCAGATATATTGAACTTAATTTTAGGGTCTGTCACATGCACAAGTGTGTTGTGTTTACGTTTGCAAACTTTACAACCAGCCTTTTTACAATAATTAGCATAGTGACCTGTTTTAAAACAATTGAAACAAACCTTATAACTTGGCAACATTTGAAACCTTTCTTCATTACTCAGAGCTAAGAACTGAGGACACATCTGCAAGCCATGCTCACAGTTACATTTAGGGCAGGCTTTTATTGATGTTGTAACATTTGAGTCACCTTGTAAGTTAGACTGACTATTAACTGACACCATACTTCTAACCTTTTGATCGGTTTTGTAACTATGAGAAGTACTGGTGTTACCACGAGCTAACTCCAGTGTTTCATGCAAGTCAGACCTACTGCGCAAGAACTGAATAAACACAGACAATACTAATGGTTTGTTTATATCTAAACTCCCCTTGTGTTCTTCCCAGGCACGGTAAGTATTTGCATCTAACTTTTGTGTCATCATATATATAAGAAGTGTGTCCCAGTGCTTAGTGGGTTCATTCAAGGACTCTAAAGCTCTTAAGTTTTTATTTAATTGGTCAATGAGCTGTTTCAAACTATAAGAAGACTCTTTAGTAATTGACTCCATCTTAAATAGTGCTGACACATGGTTTTGTATAAGAAGACGCTTATTATCAAAACGCTCACACAACAGCTTCCATGCTACAGTGTAGTTATTCGAAGAAAATTCAATAGATTGAATAACTAAAGCAGCGGTTCCCTCTAAGGAAGCTCGCAGGTAATGAAACTTGTTTATATTATCAATCTCATCATTAGAATGTATGAGGCTATTGAATGTGTCATGAAATTCCAACCAATTATGATATGACCCGCTAAACTTAGGTAGTTGAATGGTAGGTAACTTAACGAGGTTCCGCGGATTTGTGTGATACGAACTTTTATCATCAACACAACCATTACTTAAACCAGTCTCAGGAGGTGACAGTTTGAGCCGAGCTTCAGATAAACACTTAAAATAAGCATTTTCAAACTGACTGCGCTCCAAAGTTTGCTCATCAAAATTATCACTGATGCACTCTAACCGCAACTGCACCTCATCATATTGATCGTAAATTGCTTCTAATTTGGAAATACGTAATTGTAGTTCACATACCTGAGATGGGCTCAATGACTTATCCAAATTGCTAAGATACGAAGCAAAGACGGTTAATCGACCTTTATAACTACCACGCTTTTTAGTTAGCTCCTTAATTTCCTCTTTTTCGGTCATTTTGGCAAGCGTTTGTTATCCTGTAATTGTTTAAATACAATGAATAAAACAAGGTAACAATAATTAACACTAAAGCTTATACACAATCTGAAAACAAGACCTTTACATACAATCTGAACTATCTGAAAACAAGTTAAGTTTTAAAATTGAAATTAATAAATTACACTGAGATTATATAAAGTTTAATTACATAACATACACATGAAATTCAAACAAATTATTGAACTTTAATAGTTATTAACATAACAGTGTAAATTTTACTTTAATACAAGAATTAGTACAAAAATTACCTACTTCACAGGAGGTTATGAAAACAATTATATTTAAGTACTAACCTTATTGATACGCTTATTACAAGAAATAGGACATAAGTTACCTACTTTATTGAGGTTATGAAAACAATTATACTTATGTACTCAAATCCGAGTTTCCGTATCTCACTCACTATCCGCTATGTACCCATGTCACAGACATCGCTTTTGCTAGGTTTTACAAATCATTTATACTTCGATTCTTCATTTTATCATCCAGCGCGTATCTAGGACCATGTTGGGAATCCTTTATTGGGATTTATAAATTATTTTAAATGAAACGATGTTTTACTTGTGACATCATGAGAGCGAATTTATTGACAGAAAAAACAAAAGATAAACAGTTTTTCATAAAAGAATATATACTGGCATTTGCCAGCCAGTACGGACCAAATAGGTCCGTCGCGGTGCGTGAACAACTTGTGTTATGGAAATCAGACACAACGGTGGTACCTACCACAACACCCAGACGCGAGACAATATAGATAATTTTGATTTCTATATTGACCCGACCGGGAATCGAACCCGGAACCTCGGAGTAGCGACGCCTTGAAACCAGCGTGCTTTGCCACTACACCACAGAGGTGTTTGGTCCGCCAGCGCACCAGATGAAAGTAGAACATTTTATTGCCGCAGAAAGGGTATTAATGTTATACATACTTAAAATTATACAAGACGTAAACCTTTCTCAAAGCTAATAACGATATTATAAAGTTAAATGAACGTCCCCAAAAAGGATGACATTCCATTACAATTTCCTGAAGCAGACAGTTTTGGTAAAATTAGAAAAAAATGGAAAGTTACAATTCAATTAATCTTGACGAGAGGGAGGACTAAAACCCTTTGTGTCAAGCACAAAGGGTTCAAAAGGATATTATTATTTGTTTTAAATAATTAGCTCGATACATTTATTTAAGAAAAGCTTAGAATAGATAATATTTGAAATCATTGAAGCATATTCCAATACTGCGTATAGTGTAAGTTTCAACAAAATCAGTGCAGTAGTTTTTGAGATATGAGAAAAAAGTAATTCTATGGAATAAATAAATAAAAATATTCTATATGTTCAAACTTTAAAACACACTTCAAAAACTCGATAAAAAGGTTGTAATACCTAACACATTTGTCTTCTGTTACGAAAAAACCTACTCAATTTGTACCTTCTTAGCCTATTAATGGAGTTTTTTGACATCGGTTTAAAAGTTTCTATGTATATTATTTATTTCATAGTATTTCTATTTGCTTATGTCTCAAAAACTACTGAACCGATTTTGGTGATACTTAAACTAATAGCAAATTTTATTTGCTTTCATTTGGTAGAAGGTTTAAAGTCGCTAGAACGCATAGTTTATAAGCAAAAAAGCTCAAGGGACTTTTGTATGTGGGTCTCCTGACTAGCCCAAACAGCGTTCCCTTTAGACGGTTTAACGATACTTTATAGACTAGCCTATAAGTTACGTAAAACTTTCATACCTCATGATCAATACTGCAAGCCAGAGATGAAACTGGTAACTTCATAACAGGCTAAATTTAATTTCCTCGGTGCGAAACCTTAATCCCGGGCGTTCTGGCTCTGCATTCATTGCATCGCCGAGTCGAGCGCTCGCCGCAATCAATAGCGGCTTAAACAACCAGCGATACAGACACGATGTTGTCATACACTCTGAAACGGAACAATGGTTGCTGAGCTCCATTTCACATACAGCGCCAGCACGAACTTTTGATGTATTTCGTAACGTAAACGTAGCGAGTTTACTACACGATCACGATAGCCAGCTTTGGTCTCTTACGATTTTATAAGTCAAATAAAGATTGAACATCATAGAATACCATTACTGCACAAATAATAGTGTACTATTTACGAAAGTGTTTTATACACACGGGTAATGATTCTAATCAAAATAAATACATTCATCATTACGTGCATTTCATTTTGAACAAAGTTGCCCTTAACATAATTTAATTTCAGTAAATATCTTAGAAGCTATCACAGTTTTGAAATAACTCCGCATCAAAATAATACTCGAAGCTTAAGTACCCATAACGCCTGTATGCGCTAACTATGGTTGCTGGCCTCTCACTTACATCTTTACTTATATAATTAAGCTGAAGAGTTTATTTGTTTGCATTATTTAAGCTGAAGAGTTTGTACGTTGGTAAGCTTATTTATTGAGGAAGGCTTTATCAGGCTGCGTTGGGAGGGGAGAAAGCAAACTTAAAACGCGCGGACGAGTTTGCTGGGGACCGCTAGTATATATACCGCTATATATTACTTTTGGCACTTCATTTGTTACCGTAATTGAGATATAAAACCATTTTTTCTTTAACAGTAAATTTTATTAAATATGGAGGGAGGGGGGGGGGGGGGGAGGATTAAATTAGTAAAAGGGTCAGGAGGCAGATTCTCGCGACAATTGAACTTTTTTCGTGTGGTAAATTCGATTACGTCTTTAACTGTTTTACCCAAAAAATCAAGTTAAATATATATATATATATATATACACGTATAAAACTATCGCACGGATAAAATGTAAATACATAGAAATCGTGACCCCGAGTTTTTTTTTTCGACAAATAAAATTCGATCGGTGAACTTTTTTCGTATACGAATTGCACGAGAATTGCCTCCAGGTCGAGAAACCCTGCCCTAGATGAAAAAGAATGCCAGTATAATCAACTTCGACACATCAACTGCTGATGCGTTGGCGAATAGTATGCAAATTAATTGTACGAACAATTTAGTGCGGTAGGTGGAGCTAATCTTCTGTGTCATTTGGAAACAGGTTAATGTGGTACAGGGGCACGTTTTGCTTAACTGAATGCTTAACGGTACGCATTTGTGTTCTGTGGTAAGCACAACGCTTTTAGTTTCCGATCTGTGATGACATTGTTACTTCTAATAAACTTTTGATCAACGAAAGTTAATGTTTGATATTCGTAAGATTATTTTCAGTTTTTTTTTTTAATTTTCTTTGTGATGTGTGTTTTTTGCCTCTTTATGACGCTTGCTATGTCTATTCTTTTACCTCCACAAGTCTACGAAAATTTCGTAGCGCGGAGCAACGTGTACCTGTAGATTCGTAGAAGCTACGGATTACGTGATATTAGCCCGTAGCAATAATGGTGCGTTCTGTGGAGGTCGCGATTTTATTACACTTTTGCCTACCCTAAGGTGAAATATAATAATGATAACCTTGGCAAAGATATGAAAAATGTTGCGAATCCCGAGCTATATTCCAATTTCATCTAATCTTACCGTGTCGTGGTGAGATTACCGTAGTAAATTGGGAGTGCACGGCTTTTTTATTACGAGAAAAAAGCTGGTATGTCTGAAAGAAAGTAGTACTAAAATTTTCATGGCGTATTTTTTTTTAAAGCAAAAATGAAGGTACATGCAATATTAAACCGGATTGTGTTTTTTTGTAACGAGAAAGTTTCTGCTACCCAAAAACCGTTTTTGTGTAAGAAAAAATAACACTGCGGAGGGAAGTTCTCTCATTAAATAACGTTTACGGTCGCTCTGCCGCTATCGCTAATAACTTCTAGATTGTGTTTTGGGAATATGCGGCGTGATGGCGCGGCAGCTATTTCCTTCCAATATTTTTCTACTTACCTAGGGCTGAGCTGTAGGCTACTGGTAGGTAGGGTGGATAGTGAACGGCCATCAGAGATGGTGGTGAGATGTAAATATGTTGAATAAACAGTCCTCAACAAGTGTAGTGGAGAGTCCAGTGGGTTGGGCTTCCCTGTTAAAAGCTAGAATATTCACTGAAGATCCTGTGCCATATCGAGTAAACGCCGCCATTAAATAAGCGTTCCCCTGGTGTTGGTTAACAGCAACTGATGGTATTGAAGCTACTGGCAGAAAGCTGATGGTATTGTATATCAAAAAAGGTTTTTGACTGGGCGTTAACCCCGGTTCTTGAACTGCGGAGTGGAAAGGAAGAGTGAAACCTAATTTGGAGATTTTATGAAGATGAAGGAAATAACTCCTCCGACAAGAGCATAGCTCCTAAATTTGACGAAGATGGTGACTTTCTTTTCATTTTTACTTTTGATGAGTCCAAACTGTCCTGATAATTTAATTTCTTTTTGTTTTTAATATAGACTAAGAATTGTCACTAGAGACTAATGAAAACTTTGCCTCGGGCGTGGGCCTGTTCGAACGGATGTCAGCTGTTTAAAATTAAACGCAAATAATACATCTGTTGCTGGTAGAAAAAGTATCTACAACTAGAACATATTTTGACTTTACTTTGCTTTTAACTTCTATTTTGTATACAGCCTCAGCCTTGATATCTAACTAATCCCACATACCTGAACCAAATATCAGAATGGCTATTTTAATGACCATTGGTTTAGTTATATTTTCTTCAAAACGCACAATTGTAAATATTTAACTGCGTAACATCCAACTGTTAGTTGAGTTAACTATCGATCACAGAATTGGACCTAAGTAGCGCTATATAAACATATAACGGATGTGCAAAGCCTGCGCTGTTTAGAGCCAATTACATTAAAATAGGGATTTATTATGTTTGACATCTAAAGCCCCTTTTGTAATTAATAGTGATATGCTTTAATACTGATTATAATGAGAGTACAATTCAAATTAAATGCAGTATCAGTAAGGAACTAGGACGAAATCATAATATTATTATAGGGGATAGTACGCCTATGGACGAAATTGATACTTTAAGTATTGCTTGCTGTACGTCAATTGACTGTCAAACACTATGGAAAATGCCGCTGCAGCATGAGCGGCCATGACCTATTCTACTATGGTGAATCCACGCCGCCCGGCGGCATGTAACGGCGGCAATGATTTTAAAAAGAATAGATACGCTATACGTTTACAAAACGCAAAAGCTGTGCCTGGTCGAAAGCATCAGCACAAATGCGTAATTGAATATTAACCACATTTCTAGACGATGTGTGAAAGAGATTGCATATTTTTTACAGCAAGCAAAAAAAGGGATTCTCTGTTACGCTCCAGTGTAAACAAAAGGTCACCCTTTGACCAATCACTGCTCTCCACTGCACACTCGATTTACTAATAGCCAATCAATGATCGACTTGGTGTCGAGAACTTTGCATCCTTTTCACACTTTTAAAAATAACAATTTACTTGTGTGTCGTGGCACCACCGTCTTGTTTGTTGATTTCCATAACACAAGTGCATTAGCTACTTACTTTGGGATCAGGGAAATGTATGTGTTTGGTGTCCAATATTATAATACTACTTTCCTTTTCACTTTTGTAACTGTTTGTGAAATGGATTTTAAGTAAAAATATTTAATATTTAATGATTCATGCGTAATTCTTGTTTACATACATGTCATACATAAGAGATCTCCTGAGCTTATTTTACTTTCTTATCATAGTGTATACAGTAGAAAAACACACGATGGCATTTTGATAGGATTTACAATCACAATCAGAGACGTCACACTTGTTGTATAGCTATTCGCAGACTGAGGGAAAGAGGTCCTAACTAGGATCTTTTCGCGTCTTTACATTGCGCGCCGGAGTTACAGATCTATTATTACCTACTCAAATCATTGGCCGGCGACCATGCCGCTCATACCTCAGCCGCTACCACCGATGCGGTAGCGGCATTTGCCATAGTATCTTACTTGTAATTAACGTATGCCGACGGCAAAGCCAATAAAAAAGATTTTGTTTTTCAAAATGATTGCATACTTTTTTGATCTGTGTAGATATTTTACGCCTACATGTAAGTGTAAAACTTGTGAAAATTGTCCTAATTGAAATAAATTCCGGACAAAACAAGTACAGCAATAGAATTGAATATATTTTCTTTATATTTTGGTATTGTGTAATGTTATTTTGACTTATTATTTTTTTATTTAGATTTTACGGCGCTTGGCAAATACTTAAAACTATAACAAGTAGGTAAATCATATTAATAACAGATAAAACTGTCCTTTCATGGAAATATTTTTTAAACTGAAATTACTGCCTGCCTGATATGATTCTACACGTCAGATAAGGGATATTTGTCGAATAAAATACAATACGCCTAATTTGAAAACGTCACCTATTTGTCAGCAGTCAAATATGAAAATTTCATTTTAAAATTGGTCGTTTTTTACTTATTCAGTTGGATAAGTCTTTTCTAATGTTGGTAAAATGGACTCTTTGTAAATTAGTAAGAGATAAGGGCATAAGCACATTTTTTATATTTAGTTTCTTTATAAAATCAACTACATAGAGAAATTAAACAGACACATAACTTTTTCCTTATTAACGCCTTTGTTAATATAAAAAATAAAATGTTTCATTTTGCTGAAAACGTTCTATAACGTTTTCGTCGTCGACGAACGTCGAGAAAAATGTGTTTTCTTTTTAACTCAAACATTTGAATCGATATGGGACAATTTTGATAAAAATGTTAAAAAAACAAAAAAGAGAGAGGATAGAGTAACAAATTGTCTTCATTATGATGATACTTACTCAAACGAAATTTCTGAGGTTATCTATCTCCGCTTAGAGGGAGGTCACTTGGCCGAAAATCGGTAGGAAAATATTTATTATATACTAATCAAAGGCCTTCAAGTTCCATGTATCATGCGTAGGTATACTGGATGTCCCAAAATAAGGTTGCCAAACTGAAACTGGAGATAGCTTAGCCATAGGCCTTTCAAGTAAAAATAACATGATTCTAATAAAAGTCTCATAGTTTGGGAGATAATGCCACTTTTTTGTATTTTTCTCGTATGAAGAAAACAAGAAAGTGGCATTATCTCCCAAACCATGACACTTTCATAAGATTCGTTTTTTTTATTTAAGAGGGCTTTTGCTAAGCTATCTCCAGTGTCAGTCTGGTGTGCCATTTATAAGACAAAAAGTGGCATAATTGAAAAAAAACATATATTTTTGTGGAGTATATCTGAAAGGTCCAGTTAGTAGTACTGTAGAGTATATCTAAGCTAACTTCAATGTCAGTTTGGCACGCCCATTTTGGGACACCCTGTATACACATATACATTTGTCTGGTCCTACCAAATGGACTAAAGTTGTTTAAGTTGGAACCAGCATCGTCTCAATCGCTAATAATAATCGGTCAACTCTAATTTCTAGCAATGCTGGCGCGGCTCAGTCTTTGGTGTTCCATCAAATATTAATTAACGTTAACTTGCCACCAAAAGCGGCTGCAACTTAGTCTAGGTTCCCGTTCCAGTGCTAATACTGCGTAAATTGTTCTTATATGAAGTAGGAATCACTGAATAGCTTACGTAAACTGTTTCAGTCTAAGTAAGAAGCACTATTACTAAATAATTATGAATTTTAATAAACTAAACGATGTGTATCGCTTAAGTTTCAATAAAATTACTTACCTCTCACTATTCGAACTATTTTTTAATTAATATTATAATCTAGTTTACCAGTTTACTATCGTTTTATTGGTAAACATAAAAACCGGCCAAGAGGAGTCGGACTCGCACACTAAGGGTTCCGTGCCAACTTTAACTGAATTAGAGATTCACTTACTTCCACTAAGAAAAAATACCACAATATTTTGTTAACAGCATATATGACTGTGTTCTTCGTAGTATTTGTATAAATAACAAATTTAAGTTTGCGGTTATTGAAAATGTGTTCTATCTTAAAAACTACAACTTACTCCGATGTCATTCAAACCAATTTACGTTGAAAGTATTTGTCAAGATCTACATCATGTACATATTATTTTCAAAATTTACAGTCGTGTAGTTTAAAAAGTTAGATGGGGGGGGGGGGGGAAACTTTACTAATTTGGAATTTGAAGAAGAGAAAATGGTTTTAATAACCTCGATGTCATTTGAAAAGACCTATCAATAAAAAACCTACACGCATAGATTTGACAAAAAAATAGGTTTTAGTTACATGTCTAGGCCCTTAGATATAATTATTTTTTATTTTTTGTATGAGAATCGTAAAGCGGTTAACAGGATACATCGACCTCCTAAGTTTCAATTGTGTAATACTAACAGTTTTCGAATAAAGTGTCTGTGATATACGGACGGACAGAAAGACAGACTTGACGAAACTATAAGGGTTCCGTGTTTTGCCATTCGGCTACGGAACCCTAAAAAGACTGTAAACATTTTTCCACGTCTATTATACGGTAGTAACCGAATCGTTATCTGTGAACACAGTATACCAAACATTATCATCCCTTATTTAATTAGAAACATAATTGTGTTACGGTGGCCCCACAAAAGCCTCCATTACTAAAATCACTCAACCAAATTTAATCGCTCTAGTACTCGTCAATGCTAATGTGATAAATTGAACCTAATCCAATTTCAGTTAACCGCATATGCATACAATGTAATTGAATCTAGCAAACAATGTTAAAGTTCTTAAATGCTGAAAGCATATAGGGTGTTCAAACCTTATTTCTTGAAGTATTTTACTCAAATAAATTACTTAGGTGTTCGAAATCGGCAGTGAATTCAACGTGGTGGGGCAAAAACATAAGGGAGGTTTTGTCTGTCTAGACTCACCTATTATCCGCCAGTAGCTGGTTTCCAGGGTTGCAGGAGGACACAGGCACAGTCACAAAGGTCTTCAGGTAAGTTTTAGGGGAAAACACACGTAAAATTGAGTCCTGGTAGGTCAGTTAGTGTTAAGGGAACATCGTCTCAAAAACGACTACTTTACGGGGTGCTCAAACAAGCAAAAAATGGTAAGTACGAGTATTCAAAATGATATGCGTAGGAACGTGCGCTGCAAGACCAGGATGGCAACACAGGTTTCGATCAAATTATTGCAGTATACATGAGGTACTATAGCTATGTATGTGACAGCTAAAAGAAAGACATAAATATTTTTTTTTAAACAGATGGCTTCTAATTTATCTTTGTTATTAATCTCGACGTTAATCTGCGTCAATAGACGGTTGAAAAAGAGTTTGTTGATTAGCATTCCTATCAGGAGCGAGCTAACTAAACTACTATTTATGATTAATTATAGACTTTACAGAGTAAATAAGATGGGTTGTTTTAAACATCGCCTTGGTAGCGGCTACATCGAAAAAACTCGTTCGTTGTTTACGTTCAAACTGACTCTTCATTTATCAACCAAAAACAGACTTATAACACTAATAACTTTCGCTGAAAAAATAATTGCTGGTAACTTAGCTTTAGAAACGGTTGAAAATTTGATGAAATAGTGAAGGTGTATTGTTGATTATTTTCAGAAATTAGCTTACCAGGGAAGAGAAATACTATTAATAATATGTAATGTGTGATAACCATTTAATAAAATCAAGTTATTTTTTAATCTAGATATTTTCATCCTTCTAACCTTCATTCGGTTTGAGAAACTTATATATACTCGTAGTTCTCTGTGTTTGAAGCTTTTCATCATCCAATTTAAGAGCTAGGCTCTTGTCGGTGGAGTTTTTTCCATTCCTCTCTGCTTTCCGCCTTTCTCTTAACCTCCTGATACGACCTTTGAAGCTTTTGAGACGCAAAAATGGGGGAGCAATTATGTAGGTACGTAGTAAGAGACATTTGCGCCGCGCGTGCTACAGGATACTCATAGGTACTATGAGTACAAGTTAAAAAAATTAAAATCTTTTACTTGTATGTTCGTATGTTTGATATTTGTGTAACTGTAAAAAAATGAGTTTGCTTATTAGTATATTGGAAATACGATATTGTGTCGATTTTTTTTATAAATTAAGTATATTTCAAATTAGGTTACAGTGAAAGTTTCATCAAAATCGGTCTTGTACTTTTTGAGATATGGCTAGCTTAAAATCATGATATAAAAAAAACAGTGTTCAGTGCGTTGTTTGCGTTAGGATCAAAATCAATGCCTTCAGCCAGTATCGACGGTCAAGTCAATTGATTGTAATTTTCATGAAAAATATTTGACCACCTTCAAAAAACAGTCTTATATGGTTTATATATCGCATTCGACTTCTATTTCGGAGAAACAAATTCTTCTGAAGTCGGTTTATTCACCGGCTCCAAGATGTTAGGAAGCCTTACTAGATCAACTTTTTAAAAAAATATCCAATTATGACGATATGATATCACAGGCATACAGGTCGAATTGATTACCTCCTTGTGCCATATACGTAAAGGTCGAATTGATCTCCTCCGGAGTAAATAAATATACGTTATCATATCCTTTTTTGAAGTCGGTAAAAAGAATCATCTCGCTATGACTTATCGTTTTCGAAAAATCTGTGGACAAATATACAAACGTACAGATTACCTCCTTTTTTTAAAATTGGTTAAAAAATGTGTCGCAACTCTATGACAACATATTGTGACGTATTCCTTAAGATTTGTCATTCATGGAGCACAATACACAGAGACGCATATACGTAGACGTAGCACATACATTTTAATAATAATTCTTCGCCTAAGGCTTTGCTTCCTATTCGTTTCGGTGGGATCGGGATTCGTCAAATTTCATTTCTCTCTTATCTGCATAGCACTTTTGTTTAATCCAAAAAACTAATATTTGCACATTCTCGCTAGCTTTCTGAGGTGAGAGACGGCACTTTTTAACATTTTGATGTGTGAATCCTAAATTTAGTAGCTCCAGCATTTTTGTATTATGAGGTGTATTAAGTACACAATGCTCGCTAGGCGGTTTTTGTACTTATTGTTATGTAGAATCGTTTCTCAGTGTTTGATAATCCTACCTTAAATCCGTCGTTGGTCGAGGAATTGTAAGAAATAGTTATTACAAATACTATGCATAGCGACATACCATACAAAGTTGGCAGGCTATAGCAAACGGAGCTAGCGGTGCGCACGTGGCAATCCCTGGAAGATAAAAAAACTGGTACCTAGGTTTACCTAGGTACCAGTTTTTTTATCTTCTAACAAAAGAGTAGAAATAGATATTTATATTCTCTAACAAAAGAGTAGAAATAGATATTTATCTAGCGTCTAGGATTTTTATCGGGTAAGCGCCCGTCTATAGTTAAAGTTATAATGTGCCTGTGTGTGGTATCGTAACTCCCCAACGGATAACCGAGCCAGATGAAAATATGTTCAGCGGTTTGTTTTATTTGCGTAGTTTTATTATTATTTTTTAATTTTATTTTTTCATTATTATTTGTTGGTACTAATACTATCGCTGGTTGGCACCGCGTGTTTCTTAATTTTGTCAGTTGTTCTAAACTCGTTACACCCACACTAGAAAATAAATTAGTCCATCCTGCTCCTGGCTGTTTGTTTATGTAGCGTTTCTCTGTTTGTCTAGTCCGAGTACCTATTCATTTGTGTCCGTTCTTAGAAAATAGCCGGGCGGGCGCAGTCACAAATTTGTTATTTAATTTGTGACTGCGCCCGCCCGGCTATTGAAAAAGGGACAGAATACAAAAACAGTACCAAGCTTGCTTTAATAACGTACTTACTTTGTAATAATAAGCTGACGATAATAGGTCAGGCGTTATGCGATAGTTTTTCATTTATAAGGTCACTTCGTTTTATGTGATAATATTTAAAAGTTTGATTCAGCAAAACAAATTGTTGAAAACACTTTTGGATTTTTAGGCAAGTTTTTGAGAAAATTCAAATTTTAATTTTTTTCCAGTTTTCTGCCATATACTATATTTTCAAGTACAATAATTCTTATTCTCATTATATTTGAAATGGATCGGAGAGATGGCAATGGCAGTCATTTAAATTTCAATTTTTATTTTATTTGACAGGATTGTACTTTTTTTTATTCATTTGTCATGCGATTCCGCCCACCATGACCCATATCAATGTGAATGTTAATCAATTCAACACATCAAACTGGTCTGAATTTTTCACATAATACAAGATACTATTGCCCTGCCACTGGTGCTATTAGCTTTTCTATGCCGCCAATAGTGCAAATATTAAATCTTTTTACTCGATACTGCAATGTTGAACGCTTAGCGGCAAGTTTTGCTGACCTGACTTCTTGAATCACATTATCGTACTGTTCCTCACTCAAATAAAAACTATTATTACTTCGTTTTGATGTTAGTAACTCCCGAAACTGTCAAACTTCGTTTTAAGCGTTTCGAGATTGTGCAACGCCAACATTGCAAATACGTTGTCTCCCCACCGTCACCTCAAGCCCTCCGCCGGCCCGGCGCGCCCATCGAATACATGTTTAGCCATTTCGTTTCACATTAACCGGTTAAAAATGGAATATAATGACGCAAACTAACATGTTAACGAACTTTAGCCGCCTCTCGAAAATAAACCTAAGTTTAGCCGGCTTATCTTAAGTTTATGTTCACACCTACCTAACCTACCTTCAGCCGTAACATATATAGATATATATACTAGCGGACCCAGCGAACTTTGCTTCGCCCCTAACACAGTCCCGCCCCGGCCCCGTCTCGCCCAGCCTCGTAATTTTAAAAGTTAAGAAAAACACTATAATTGATCAGTTATCGAGCGGGATGAAAAATGTTCAAATTACTAAAATGGCTATAAAAAATAGGGGTTGGTGATAAAAAAGTAAAAATTTAGGGTTGTAGGTATGTATTTTTTAATGCCACATTATAAAAAAATAAAAACAAAAAATGTCGTTCAAAAATTAAAAAAATATATTTAGGTTGAACAACTCTTATCACTTAGGGGTATGAAAAATAGATAGTAGCCGATTCTCAGACCTACTGAATACGCATATAAAATTTGGTAAGAATCGGTAGGTAAAGCCGTTTCGGAGGAGCACGGGAACGAACATTGTGACACGAGAATTTTATATTTAAGATATTAATCTGTTATATTTTATAAACATGCATTCTTTTGTTGTATTTATTTTTTGTGTACTTATATTTATTATAATTTTATTATACAGATATATTTCTATTTTACTTATTCAGCTCTTCATTTTCTATGTTCAAAATACCCCTTCCTATAAAACTCAAAATTTCTTTACCCAAAGGTCTGGTAGATATCGCTTATATCAGACCGCCTAAATTGTATATTTTCTTAAAACTAATTTGTAAATCAATTTATGTTATGTGCAATAAAAAGTTATCTATCTATTTACTAGGCACCGTAAAGGCGAAAAAAATCAGACAACAATCGGCGGTGGATCGCATGGCTCAAGCAATTTCTTGCAAGTGTGAACGCCTATATTGACAAACTTAATTTTATTTCAGAGCGATAAGCACGCAGAACCCGGATAGTCAGAATACCAACATAAATAAACATATAATTAATTAAGAGTAAATCCGATTAGCTAATAATGTTTTTTTTCAGTTACAGCTGTTTAATATACAGTCTTGGTCAAGTAATTAGGGTCACTATCAAAAAATAAGCAAGGCCTTCCCTTAACATCGATAAATGTTCACGAAGCTCTGAAGTTTTTTCTTAATGAACAAGTAAATTGTTAGCGAGCAGAAAATCGAGAAACATGAGAATAATATACAGCTTAAATATTACATTTTTAATAACTTTTGTGGGTTTACCCATTATAAAAACCGCGTGATTTCAATCGAACGGTTACGTTACGTTGTAATCTCGTTAAATTGTAATCTCTCTCGATATTGTGAACAGTACCGAACTTCATACATTGTAACGTAATCTGAAATGACGAATGCTGGGCAAAGTGGTGGGTCAGGGTGGGTGATATCTGTTAAGATACCGTTTATCCTGCGTGTAAGGTTGACATGTAATTACCAATAAAAGCGTTATTCTAAACCATATAGAGCTTAAAATATTACGGTGACAGATGCCTATCATAGTAAGTAATAAGTGATAAATGTAATTTTACTAATACAATATATTAAAAAATAGCAATATATATTTTGGGAGATATGTTCGATTAAGAACCTACATTACCTAAGTACCATAGTAACCATGTAAGTTATTAACGTTCAGCTAATGCGATTGATAGCGACTTTAAAGTTTGAATCTATCAATATGATATTAAACGTTATTGGATTTTAAGTCGCCGTCCAAGCGTGAACATAACTTTTCTCATCTATCATCAGATAATTCGATAGTAAAGTTACCAGCTACAAAGTGTAGTTTCCCCAAGTTCGAGATTAAGTAGGCTTTGATTAATTATATAATCTAGTTTTGTTGCTATTCTGCGGATCTTTAGTTGTTTTTTATAAGTATAAGATTAAAAACACATTTAAAGTATCCGTAATATAGTACTTAACGTTTCAACGATTACCTCGATGTAATGGTCTTTTTTTCTTAATAAGGGATTGCGCATTCCAAAAGCAACGTATAATTTTGTTTAAAATCTTAATTTGACGTATCTAACTCATAGAATACTACTTTTTGTAATACCCTTGAAAATATCAGATGTTTTGAAATGCTTTGGCACAATGTCGTTGTCGAGGTAGGCATGATGATGCTCAAATACTAAGTCTGTGGGCAATGGGAGCCCAAACAAAATTCAACAAATTTAAGTACTACAACGTATAGTTAAAGTTGTGGATTGGTTTACAACATGAATTCTGGGGTTGTAAAAAGTTATAATAGTGTGGGCTCTCACTAAAATCATTGACCGTTCGGCTTCTTGGCTAGTGTCATTTTAGTACCTACTATCTGTCAGTAAAATATCTAATTAACGTAAACGTAAAGATAAAGTTGTATTTGGTTTGCATAGGTACAGTACAATGCTCTTTCTATGGTACCTGAGGGACTACGTAAAATTGCATATTATCTTAATAAACCACAGTCAAATCACAAAATATATAATACCTGGTATTTAAAAGTAGAAAAACTGGCCAATTTTGAGATTCATGTTGATTTGTGGTCCCTGAGACGTAATAGTAAACTAATGAACATACCCTAAAATAAGTACCTTTGCTGAATTTCTACCTTATTTTTAACACTAGCCCAGAGGCAGAATGATTTAAATGAGAGCCCACATCTCTGGCCTTATACCTTTTTGTATATAGTGTTACAAAAACCAGAATTCGTGTTACAAACCAATCCACAACTCTATAGGTGCGTTTAAGTACTTTGAAGAAACGTTGTTCGATGATTTGTCGTTTGGGCTCTCATGGCACACAGACGTCAAATATTGTGTAAATGTAAGCAGATGTCCATCAAACAAATAATCAAGCCTCGGAGTTCACAGTTCAAGTTGTGCCAACTTTCGTTAAATTCGCTCAAATTGGTTGTTTACAACAACGATAACGAAGTAACGTCCCTCAGTGGGCAGAATTCAATCACGTAGGTGGTGGTGTTGCTAACTCAATATATGTGACTAACGACCCGTTACAACTTACTTTGTAATAAATTTAACACCGAGAAAAGTACCCATTCCTTTGTCGTAATATACCTAGTTACACCGGAGCTACATTGTGTTTCATTGTTCTTTTTAGCAGATTTTAACCCTGTAGAGTTGAACGTAAAGGAACAATTTTGTGGACATTACATCCCAGATATTAACTCGGACGGGGATGCCTAAATAATATCCTTCTTTTAGCGCCACTCTTACACTTTTGAAACTTGTATTTCGAATAAAAAGTTTCACTTATTAGTCCAAGTTCACACAAAAATTACAGTTACACTAGCGTTCTTTAAACAGAAATACAACACGACACTTGCCGAAGTAAATTAGGGAAAACACTTTCTTGTAAGACTAACTATTGTTCAGGATGTGTAGCAATCTTCTAATTCATTGTTTTTTTGGGCATGTATGGTGAAAGCTCAAGGAAAAGTAAGGTTATTTCGCGGCGAAATATGTACATTAATAAAACCTTTGCTTATAACTTCATCTTGGCACTATGATCTGTTGAGTCTTACCAAAATTGAAGCGTCCTTGCCTATCAAACAAGCACATCACATCTTATAATTGAGCTAACATTTTCAATGTTTTTCCTTGCGTTGAATCAAATGAGATCATTCTGCGAGTATAATAATGCGAGTCGGACTCGCGCACTGAGGGTTCCGTGCCATTTTTAACTGAATTAGGGAATCCACTTACTTCTACTTAGTAAAATACCACAATATTTTGTTGACTGCAAATATAACTTTGTTTTTCATAGTGTTTGTATGAAGTACAAAGTTATGTTTGCGGTTGTTGAAAATGGGCTATATCTCAAAAACTTCTAGTTCGATCCCGTTCGAAACAATTTTCGTCGAAAGTATTTGTTAAGATCTACATTCCATATTTTTTTCAAATTTTACACTTGCTTGGTTTAGAAGTTAGATGGGGGGCGCCCATTTTACCACTTTGGAAGCGTCTAGCTAAGAAACGTTAGACTTTAAAAGGAAATTGTTTAAGGAACCTCCGTGTCATTTTAAAAGACCTATCCATAGACACCCCGCACGTATAGGTTTGACTAAAAAAATTTTTGTTTGTTTTAGTTTCATGTATGGGAGGCCCCCCTCAAATGTCATTATTTTTTATTTTTTGTATGAGAATCAGTAATCGGTTTATAGGATACATCTTCCTACCAAATTTCAATCGTGTAATGCTTATAGTTACAGAATAAAATGGCTGTGACATACGGACGGACAGACAGACAGACAGACAGACTTGACGAAACTATAAGGGTTCCGTTTTTTGCCATTCGGCTACGGAACCCTAAAAATGCAACTATTGCAATTGGCCAGTAAGATGACATTTGCTATGAAATATTTTGCGATTAATCTCATAAAACTAGTCGTTAATAAATTTAAAAAAAACATTGCGACGATTCATTACTGCGTGCTCTGGGGACGACAGACAGTAGGTTATATGGGACTCTCTTGGCGAGTGACAACCATACACGAGGCCATACGAGGCAGTGTTTATTTTGTGTCTCCTACAGCTTTTACGAGCGCCTGTGAGACGCACTGAATGTTTTTTTACGCTTATCATTAAAAAGGGGCTTGAACAAAAACATCTCTATAAAATGCATCTGAGAGGTTTCTAAGGGGTAACTCAGACCTATCGTCCCTGAGTTGATGGATATGTTACAGTCAAAACTCATAGCTGGTCAAAACCACCTTTGACTGCAAAAATCAGTCAATAATGGTTTTGACCGATGTCGTTAGTCAAAACCACTTTTGACTGCCGAAATCAGTCAAAACTGTTTTTGACTAACGCTCTTGGTCAAAAGTAGTTTTGACAGCTATTTTTAGTCAAAAGTGGATTTGACTGACTTAAAGTTTAGGCTATCGGTCAAAACTCATAAAAAGTCAATAACGGTAGCGAAAATTACTATGGAAATCATTTATAAAGTTTAAATTAAATGTTTTCGAGGTGCATTATTGAAGTTATTTGTTTATTAAAATAAATAATATTGTACGAAATCTGTGAACTGTAAACAGTTAGAAATAGAAGCTTGTTTTCCTGTTTCATTGGTAGATTGTTACTTTATAGGGGATAGAGCTGTTCGCGTCCGTGGGTGTGACACCTACACATGTCCCCTGGGTAATGCTAAATGAACAGCAACTGATGTGGGGCTAGGCGGAAAGATGGAGAAGTTGACTTTTTATAAAATTTGTGAAACTTATGAAAATACTGCGCCATACCACCCAGGCCCAGACCAGGATATTGACAAAGGCTACTTAAACGTGTTTCTCCTGACATCAAAAGAAATACGTTTAAGTAGCCTTAGCCATTATTATGGATACTGTATATGAATTTTGAACCACCCTTTATCTTAAGTGGTGGTCCAAAATTCAGTAACCAAACTTAAGGATCTGACTCTGTTCCTAAAATAAAATAACTTTTTTTGTAATTTACATTGAAATTAAACAAAGGTTCTTTTTT
Source organism: Pyrausta purpuralis (assembly GCA_963924145.1). Classification (NCBI taxonomy): domain Eukaryota; kingdom Metazoa; phylum Arthropoda; class Insecta; order Lepidoptera; family Crambidae; genus Pyrausta; species Pyrausta purpuralis. Next base: position 20,457,824 of record OZ001649.1, read on the forward strand.
CGAGATTTTGATGTAGTTTAATAAAAGTTTTATTATTATTTTAGCATAAGAATCCGACTCTTTAAGTTTGATCAGTGAATTTTAGAAATGTGATTTAAAGATATAAAAAAATAGTGGAAATGAAAAGAATGAACGTCTTTTATTGAGACTTCAAACGATAGAAGATATGAAAAATAGTCATTACAATGTGATGATGAAAGAAGAATTTGAAAAGTTTCTACTTGAAGTGGAAGACGCTAAATTTGCGGCAAAGAAGACACCAGTACACATATAATAGACTGAAACGCTTTAATGTCATCAAAGAAGAAGATAAAAATGTCAAGAAAAAGATAAAAATGAAGAAAATCAAGCAGAAAAAAATAAAAAAACAGAACAGTTCACAGGTTTCGTACAATGTTATTTTTTTTTAATAAACAAAAATTTCAATAATGCACCTCGAAAATAGTTTAATTTAAACTTTATAAAACCACTTTTGACTAAAAATAGCTGTCAAAACTACTTTTGACCGTTTGACGTCGTTAGTCAAAAACAGTTTTGACTGACTTCGGCAGTCAAAAGTGGTTTTGACTAACGACATCGGTCAAAACCATTATTGACTGATTTTTGCAGTCAAAAGTGGTTTTGACCAGCTATGAGTTTTGACTGTAACAGATAGACTAATAAATTGTAAGAAGGTTGTCCTTGTCTGTTGTAAACTTTTCTCTGAACTGCAACTTGTCTCACAGAATAGTCAAGTTGTCTGAGTTAATATCTACTTATTTACTTTTTAGCTACAAGTTTTCCATGCTATTTGACAATCACTTCGAATGATTAGTAATTCGTGGCATTATTCTTATTAAAAAACGATCTCTTTTAAAAAACATCTCAATTTTGACTGGGACGGTCCAACAAGAAAATAATCATCAAAATCATCTCATCAATCGGCTTATCCGTTTTAGTGCTACAATAACACGCAGTTGCCTCATTTTTAGTGGAAATTATTCTCATTACTATCTCCAAGGTATCCAAGGTATTAAAGATTATCGTTAATTTCAATTACGTGGCACCTCTGGCTGGGGCTAATTTGGAGTTAGATCGGCTTTTCCTCGATACATGGGATCCACATACTGTTACGTACAAACAATCAACTCAGTAAGGGAAAATTACATTATACTTGTGTGATACATAAGCAAAAACATCTCTGACTATCGCCTTGGTTTTTTTATGAGGGCCAACAGTGGAAGATATGGTGAGGCAAAATAATAATAATAAAAACGTTTATTTTCACTACAGCAACAATATTACAAAAGTTGGTACATATAAATTCTAAGCTAATATTCTTGAAGTAGCTGTGGATGACTGGTGCCTGTGGTAGGTATTAAAAAACCTGTATTACTGGTCACCAGGTTTCCACCTCCAGACCGGTGACAAATCAGTAGCTTAAAAATAGTGCGCGCGCGCCGCACGCGCGTGCGTGTGTGTATATGTGTGTCTTTGTGTATGCGTGTGCGTGTGAGAGTGTGTGTGTGCGTTTGAGTGTGTGTATTATGTGTGTGTGTGAGTGAAAGCGTCACAACGTCAAAAAAGAAGTAAAAATATCAAAGAACCGGGCCAAGTCGCAGGGGACCTCTGGTGTTAAATTAAATTAAAAAATAAAATATAATAACTAAATCACGTCATAACCGCCAGTAAATGTTCAGTCACATCGTAAGGCTGTGCTTGAAGCCATGATTGCAAATCAGATTTATATCTGTATTTGTTCTTTCCATGAAGTGATAGAATTGCTAGGATTTTTTTATAAAGAAAAGGTTCAAGAAAAACGAAAAATCTACGACTAAAGGCCGTTTTACTCACAACATTAAATCTTTTTACACCAAGTGGATGGCGGCGAGCAGATGATTCAACGTAAGTTATCTGTGAATGCTGTATACATATCAAAAAATTGTCTAACAGTAATTACTTGACAGTATTCATATAGTTTATCGCTAGGGAACAGGCGATGCTTGAAGGTGCACATTTTGAGCACAGCTTTTTGCGCTCGCTCGATGGCCATAAAGTGAGTTGAAGCAGAGCCTCCCCAAGAGGTTAAACAGTAGGTAAGTATGGACTGACAAAGGGCCATGTAGACCATTTTTAGGACCTCAGCATCAGCAGATTGACGAAGTAGCCTGAAGACCGACCGAATCTTTTAACTCACTCTGCTCGGACACTCGTAACTATTCGTTCTTACCCTGCTCTCGCGAGCCGATCTGAATCATAGACATACAAGATTTGCTTATCTGAACTGTGCTAAAGACCGATTTAAAAGACCAGAAGAGAATAGTTCGTACTCGGTCACTTCATTGAACTAGTTCCTAATAGTACATAGTACATGTACTACACAAGCCTATACCTCACTCGGGTGTAAAAATTTGGCATATCATGAATTTCACCTACAAGTTCGCCATTTTTTGCTCGGTACTTACATGTCAACCAGCACCAAGGATATATGGGGATTCACTTCGCTCACCCTCTTTATTCTTCACCTACCCTGGCCCACCATTATTCTCAGTGATTCGTTATATCAGTTTATTTACTAATCTATACTAATATTATAAAGCTGAAGAGTTTGTTTGTTTGTTTGTTTGTTTGTTTGTTTGTTTGAACGCACTAATCTCAAAAACTTCTGGCCCGATTTGAAAAAATATTTTTACGTTGCATAGTCCATTTATCGAGGAAGGCTTTAGGCTATAAGATATAAAGATATGACTCATAAGACCACAGCAGAAATGAAAAATGTTGCGAAAACGGGAGAAAGATATTCCTTTTGAGAGCTTCCGCTGCATACGCTGCGGAAACCGCTTAAGTTACACAAAAATCATGTATGACAGGATTGTTCAACATTAAGAATTCTATAATAAAGTCCGCGACAGCATAAGTCTATCTTTTATGGTTGACTTACTACAACCTTTTTTATGTTAATAAATTTGTAAAAAAATAATGCATTATTTTTAGAGGTGTATTATACACACAGGTATTTATTCTTATCAAAATAAATACATTCATCATCACGAGCATTTCATTTAGAACCAAGTTGCCCTTTATATCATTTGATTTCAATAAATATATCTTAGGAGCTATCACAGTTGTAACATAACTCCGCACCAAAACAATGTTCGCAGCTTAAGTACAACGTGCGATTGCACTAATATATTATAAAGCTGAAGAGTTTGTTTGTTTGAACGCGCTTATCTCAGGAACTGCTAGACCGATTTGAAAAAAATATTTTTGTGTTCGATAGCTTATTTATCGAGAAAGGCTTTAGGATATAAAACATGACGCTGCGACGGGAGGGGAGGGAGCAAACTCAAAACGCGCGGACAAAGTCGCGGGGGACCGCTAGTGGGTTATAAGGTCCTCACTCCACTTTTGGAAGAGGTACCCAAAGACATAATAGTTTTTTAACATTTTATTTTATCATATTGGTGGGGATATTAGAATAAATACCCATGCCAAATTGTCACCCATTTCTCGAAGCTAAACTGCGGACGGACGGATAGACGTACAGATGGACTTGCAAAACTAAGGCTCCTTGTTGGACTGCGGAACCCTAAAAATAAATGTAAAGATATTTCAAAGAACTAATGACATTTAAATCAAAATTGGCGTTAAAAAAGAACTATGTGTTATCAAAATATGATACGATTTTCATATAAAGGTACCTTATAAGAATTAATAAGAGTTGGCTGGCTTACAGAAGCTAGTGCACCTAGGTCAGACCGCTTACGGGAAAGTTTGCTCTAGGTAGGTTTATGCGGAGAAACTTAATCTAAACTCGTGAAGTGGGGTGTGTAAACTATCTTCATTTAATAATATTTTAGTTAGCTATTTTAATTAAATGTAAGAACTAGCGTGGAGCTTGTTATTTTGCTCTTCATCACAATCAACAAACAACGTAATACAGCCGAGGGCGGTTTGGTCGATGTTCGCAAAGAACCACAATAATAATCAATTAATGATTTGTGGCTGAGTTACAACTCAGTCGAAACAAGCACGAACATCAATCATATCCAGCGTTCAGAAACGCTACAAAATGTGTATAAACACTATAATTTGATATAACGTACAGAGAACCCACATTTGAGTTGCGTAACCAACGCGATGCCACTTCGAAGCGGTGTAGCTCTGTTGTTTTGTAAGAACGTCATGTCATACTGTGTGTTGCGTTGTTGGAACGCGCGTGCAAAATAGATGAGTTAGATGGATCAACGCAACGCAACGGAGCTGGCTTATTACAAGGCCTAATGGCTTTGTTTTGCGTCTATTAATGTAACAATGTTTTTATAAGTAAGATAGATAATGAAGGGCTGAAGAGCGTAAGAGTAGAAATATTTCGTACTAGGCAAATCATTTGGGTGCAAGTCTTGAAAAAGCCGTCCCCTGTACTATTGTACTGGCGTCTGCGGTAGAAGAATGCACTTTGTATCAAGCTTGTAGGTGGCATCTTGTGCTGCTGGCGCCTCGCCAATATCGTTCTTTTGGACTTATCTGCAAAGACTTTGATTAAAATCGCCCGTTGGCAAGCATTTTAGTGTCACAATTATTGTCGATATTTACTAACACCTTCTTTTACCTACATAGTCCGTATTTGACAATAAATAAAATACACACATTAAAAAAAATTTGCGGTTACTCGTTCGCTTAAGTGCGCCTTCACATTAGAGCGACAGCAGCGCCGTCGCTCTAGTGTGAAGGGCTATTATTCTATTTTTCAGTATTATCGCAAACTTTTCTTGATGTGTCTATGTACCTAAAGTATCAATTCTGTATCATTTACAAACTATTTTAATGTTAGTAACCGTGCAAGTTAACTAACTTAACTGGTAAACTCAGGTATTTATTAACTTTAACCTTCGACTTCGTCCGCGCGTTTTGAGTTTGCTCCCTCCCCTCCCGTCGCAGCGTGATGTTTTATAGCTTTAAACCTTCCTCAATAAATAAGCTATCCAAGAAAATATTATATTAATATCTATATATATTTTTAATCAGTCTAGTAGTTCGTGAGATTAGCGCGTTCAAACAAATAAATAATCAAACAAACTCTTCAGCAGCTTTGTAATATTAATAACACAAGCTTGTCGTTCCTAACTTCAGATTAGTTAAAACTAGTAATTCGTTCATGGGAAATTGTATAAAATTCTTTAATAATATACCACACAATCTTGTCGAATTGCCGGTTGATAAATTTAAGAAACACGTTAAAACACGCTTATGTCTAAAGGCTATTATAAGGTTCAAGACTATCTGAACGACACGAATGTGTGGTCTGTCCAGCCTGCACCGACTGATGTACTTACCTTTGATGATTTTGATTTTACGGCAGCTAGTGGTGACTGAGTTTGTTCCGGCGTTTCTTATCAGCACTTGCCTAATTGTCTGTGTTCTGTCTCGAAGCGCTGGTAGGGCCCAAAAGATAAGGAGACATGATTCGGCCCCTTCAGGGCACAATTATTTTTATTTTATTTTTCACTGTACATTTGACGTTCATAAGTGGCATATTGTGTCCTAAATTGAATAAATATTTTTTGATTTTGATTTGATTTTGATTTTGAATATCGACGGTTAAAAGGAAATAGGAGATAAGCGACAAAAAATGAAATGTTCAGGAGAGCCGTTCAAAGTTTTAAATTTTAGAAAAACTGACGAATTTTTGTCATTTATTAAGATATTGTCAAAAGAGAAACGGTTATATGATCAAATAGAAATGGAACAGTTACTGGTATTCTTAGTTGTAGTGATTAGACGTTATTTAAAGTAGTTTTTGTCGCTTATAACCACAGCGTTTAATTTTTGAATGAGGAAATATGGCATAAGATACAAATAACAAAATAAAATATTAAAGGATAAGAAACATATGCGACATACCAATTTATCATTTCGCAAGGTAAAAGGGTATAAGCGACTAGACCGTTCAATCAATATCATAGGAAAAGAAGGCTAAGGTACTTTTCATAGTGGTTGTATAAATGATAATAGGGCACAAGAAACAGACAGCATTCAAAACAATATCAGGATAAAAGACATAAGTAACACACAATGTCGCTACGAAGCAAAGAAATGTGGATGAACCCCAAAAATAATGAAGTAGCGCAACCAACACAATCATTCATTAGGAAAATATCTAAAACAGATATAACACGACACCATAATTGTGTCTCTAGCTTCTAAAGTAGGGTGAAATTGCTTAGGAGAAAATTTTCACAGAAACATACTAAGGATCTATCTTACTAAGAGGCCTATAATGGTAAATTTAAAAGGTAATACTCGTCATGTCATATTTAGATACTAACGAGCAGATAGTATGATGTATTTTTTTTTTAAAAACAGGAGTTTTTGTTAATTCTTTTTAGTCCAAAAAACAAAATTAACCCCCTTACTAATAAAACACGAATCGCTTAATAAACCTATTTTAGCTTAAACACTGGTTTGTCTCGTTCTTTCATAACGCTGTCAAAATTTGACAAAAAGTGTTAGCATTTAAAAAAGAAATAAACCATCGTCATCGTTATCAGCCAAAGGACGTCCACTGCTGAACATAGGCCTCCCCCACGGTTTTCCACTGCGACCGATCACAAGCGGTCTGCATCCAGTGTGATCCCGCGATCTTAACAATTACATTCCTTCCTTTAACACGAATAGTGTTAAAAAAACGATACGAAGGCTCCAAAGCGGATAGCGGCTCCAAGATACCAAGCGGAACAAAGGCTCCAAAGTGTTTGTAAGGAACATGTCTATTGGGCAAAGCCGATTGACGAAGCTTAAGACGGAGAACGGCAGTGTAGCGTCGACGAAAGCAGAGGTTTCGAGGGAGATTGAGAATGAAAATGAATAAAATGGGCAGTTGTACACCTCAGTTGCCAAACCCGTTAACAGCTCGGTCAGAGACCCAAGAGCTATCCTGACTCCACACTACACCGAAGACATCCCAGACATCAGCCTCTACGAGATTAGGATGGCCCTGAAACAGCTTATAAACAACAAAGCACCTGGCCAGGGCGGAATCACAGCAGAAATTCTGAAAGCGGGTGGAACACTGGTTCTCAAAGTCCTTCACACACTCTTTAATTCCATGCTGCTAGAGGGCATCACACCTGAGGCATGGAACAGGAGTGTGGTGGTGTTGTTCTTCAAAAAATGAGACAAATTCTTATTGAAGAGCTATAGACCCATCTCACCCCTGAGACATGTCTACAAGCTGTTCTCAAGGGTCGTCATAAATCGTCTCGCACGTAGGTTTAATGACTTCCAGCCTCCCGAACAAGCTGGATTCTGAAAAGGCTACAGTACCATATATCACATCCATACGCTAAGGCAAATTATACAGAAGTCCAAGGAGTATAATACGCCTCTATGTTTAGCTTTTGTGGACTCTGAGAAGGCCTTTGGTTCGATCGAAACTTGAGCGGTGCTTCGATCTCTTCAGCGGTGTCACATAGACTATAGGTATACAGAGGTGTTTAAGTGTCTGTATAACAACGCCACCATGTCAGTCCGAGTACAGGAGCAGAACACGAGGGCGATTCCACTGCGAAGAGGTGTGAGTCCAAACTTCTAGAATGGGAAGGAATCGGCATCAATGTTAATGGCGAATACATAACACACCTCCGGTTTGCCGATGATATAGTCACTCTAGCAAAGACGCTGGATGATTTTGGCAGTATGCTCGAAGACCTTGACCGAGTCTCCCAACAAGTGGGTCTTAAAATGAACATGGAGAATACGAAAATTATGTCGAGTTCTCTCGTTGTACCCACTCCAGTATCCATTGGGAACTCAACTCTCGAAGTTGTCGACGAGTACGTCTACCTGGGACATGTGATCCAATTGGGTAGGTCCAAATTTGAGAAAGAGGTCAATCGACTAATCCAACTTAGCTGGGCAGCGTTTGGGAAACTGCGCAAAAGCGTCTTCGTGTCTCAATTACCTCAGTGTCTGAAGGTCTTCAACCAGTGTGTGTTACCAGTGATGACATACGGATCCGAAACGTGGTCTCTAACTATGGGCCTCATAAAAAAGCTCAAAATTACACAACGAGCGATGGAGCGGGTTATTCTCGATGTATCTCTACGAGATCGAATCAGAAATGAGCAGATACGTAGAAGAACTAAGGTAACGGACATATTCCTAAGAATCAGTAGTGTAATAAACATTATACAAAAATAAAGACAGCTTAGCGACTTAAAATTTAAAGGCACCGTTAACCAAAACATGGTATTTATGTCAAACAAAAACGTTTCAAGAAACGTGGGAACATAGGACTGCAAAAAAAAACATTGTTTTCACTTACAACTAAGGACGCTTACTATCTACTATCAATTTTAAAATTTCTAATTCCGTACCACTCTTTTCAGCTTCCCATTTCAGGGTCCCGATATTATTTAATATAGCGAGTCACGCGTGTTCACGCTGTTACAGCGTGCGGCTGAGTGTTGCGGGGGGATAAGTGGCGCGTTTAAAACTGGTTTTTGTGGTGTCTAATGGCATAAGCCCCGACTCGTAATTAAATCCTTATTTGGTGTTGTGGTGTAAGCGACGTAAAAGTATGATTGTAGAATGCGGAAATATGTTTTGATCGACACAATGATATCTTATTTAATTTAAGTAATATGGAAGTAGCAACAATCGTATTTATATTAGTAAACGAAAGTAAGGTATAACTACCAGAGTCATGTTAAAAGCAATTTAGGTAATAAGGCATAAACGACTTGGCTGTCATTAATAACTGAATAAAAATAGGGGATAACCGCTAGAGTAATATAAGTATGCATTTTGTATATAGGGCACAAGCGCCATAGCTCTGTTAAATTAAGAAATGGAAGTAAGCTTTAAGCAACATTTGTACTTTTCAATTGAAATGCTTAAAAGACATAAACAAGCAAAAACTTGGCACCCTTGTGAAGAAAAAATGGATTACCGACAACAAACCCAAAATAATGCTTTAGAATGTTTTTAACACTCACAGTGTCATATTTCATACTCATAAAGATAGAAACCAAAAATTTGCGCACGGGCGGGACTTGAACCAGCAACCTTTTAGCTGACCGGGCCAAACGCTCTTACCAATTGAGCTACCGTGCTGTCAGACAGCTACCGTGCTGTCAGACAAATTGCAGACAGCTACCGTGCTGTCAGACAGCACGATAGCTCAATTGGTAAGAGCGTTTGGCCCGGTCAGCTAAAAGGTTGCTGGTTCAAGTCCCGCCCGTGCGCAAATTTTTGGTTTCTTATTTCATCTTTATGAGTATGAAACCCAAAATAAATCATTTTTGTAAGGGTACAATCACCTTTATAGCAAAAATGACCAGAATATTCGTCGGTTAGCGGAAGTAACACAATGAAATGTTTTATTTTTGCTTGGGCATAAACGCCAAAAAAGTCATCGTAGAGCCATGAGAGTAAGCGCATTCGAAAGAGCAGAAAAATTTAAATCCAATGGTATATATAACTCATTTTTGACCAAAATGTCGCTTATGCCCTATTTCATTTTAACCGTCGATATAGATTTTAAAACCAAACATCTTAAGATAACTTCCGTAACTTAACGATAACCTTAACTGTACTCTAATTAACTGTAGCTAAACTGTACCTACAGCTTAATTTTCCGTACAACCCACTACATTAAGCAGTTAGTACGAGTAATTGACGGGGTACCTTCTGACTTTCTCTAGTGACTATATTGTATTTAATGTGTATCTGCTTGCCTTCAACTCTAAACTACAACCATCGGCAAGATGTTGAAATGATAGTTAAACATAGTTGAACCTCTTGCCCGGAGGTCCACGTCAACATAAGTCAGACTAAAGTTAACGCAGTCTGTGGCCTAATTGGCAAACAGTTTCCAGGCAAAAAGTAGCAAAACCTGGGTTGAATTTCTGAATCAGACAACAAGACTGTCTAAATGTTATTAAACGGAAGTCTATAATGCAATGCTGCATGTAATGTTCTGAAAGTGTTACATATTACGTGTATATCAGTCGAGTTCTAATAACAGTTGAGAATGTTGATGATAAGAACTTTACAAAAATTAAAAAAACTACAACAATTTAAAAAATCCATATCACAAACATCTCCAGCTCAATATAAAACTAGTCTGACAGGCCGGCCATTTGTTAGCCTGCCGACGGTCTGCAATTTGTTATACTCTATTGTTGCAAAGATTTATTCGTTTACAACTATTACGTCCTAGCATAGAAATGAGGATATATTTAAGGCACCAGACAGTTCAGTGCTCAACAACTAAGATTACGTGTATAGAGCAGCAAAGACAATGTGAGTACCTCGTCGGGTAACTTTGACTAAATTTGCTACTGGCCGCTGTACTAAAAGAAAGTAAGTATGATTATGATCAAAGTTTGAATGTGTTAGTTGATAAATGAATCCATAGCTCTCCAAAACGTGTCTCGCATTGTATTTTTAAGTTTTTTTTTTAACTTATAAAAAATTTACACAAAAGTCAACACAGCCAAAGTTGATTTTTACAAGTGAAATTTATATTATTAAGTTTGTATAGTGACAAAAAACTATGAAAACAAAAATGAAATTAATATCGTAATCCTAATAATAAATAGGTACATCAATTGTCAATTGAGTTTGATACTGTTATGGCGTGCCTCAGAATAGGAAATGAATGTTTTATGTTTGTAATATATACGGCATTATAATTAAAACACGTTAGCGACAATGGATGGCGGCCGCAGCCCTGCGAACGCTCGGCGATGAGTGATAGAGGTGTGGATTGCGGATCCTCGTTACTGATAACGCGTATTTATCAGTGTCGCACCAACCGTGGCGCGGCCACAAATCGTGCAGAACAGCCAAAAGGTGCCATTAACTCCTCTACCCTAACCTCTCGTTTGTAAATACCTTACATTCCATCATATATATACTTACCCCCTTATTCATGATGACGAACAGTCTAATAAACCTGTTTTAACTATTAAACTGTTCTGTCTCGTTCTTTAAAGGCGCTGTCATCATAGGTCAGAAAGTGACAAAAAAGTGCTGTAATATAAAAATGCTATAAATAGCTAAATATAGTTTATTAGACTGTTTGAGTTTTTATGAATAAGGGGGTGAAAGTACATTTCCCTCAGCAAATATAGGGTTGTTATGAGTTTGACCGATATTTAAGTATGACTTTGTCCGTCTATGGCACGGTAGCTCTACAATTTGACGTTTATTATAGTCAGATAAGATGGTGCAACTGGACATGCAGCACACATTACTTCTAACAGAACCGCTATAAAATGCAAAATGTCTCGTATGCCGCGTCAAAATCCGCTTGTGTAATTTTAATTAATTTATATTTATACCTAGCACTCCTAATTTCTACTTTGGTAAATAAAATAATGTAAGTTTTACCCACTGGCCAATCTACAGTTGTGCTACAGACAGCCAAATACTGATTTCTCCCAGAAGCTTTATCTACGCTACAAGTTACGAATTGATTGAAAAAACTGTGCAATGCTACGAACTACGAAATGATAAGACTGCTACGTCTACTACGACGCTACGGATGTAGCAGCTACGAGAAACGAATAGAAAATACTGCTACGAAGTTATGGATGTTGCTTAAACAATGTCGCCATTTACGCAGAAACCCTCTCTACAGTCTGTTGTCGTTAGGCTGTGGTGTGGGCGCGACCACTTCTCTACTTTGGCCGGCCACCCCCCTCCTCGCCAATATCTCCTCATGCCAGTCAATATTATTAATCGCCGGATAATTTTAATATCAGCCTTGGAAGTATTGAATTTGAGTTATTTCAAGCATTTAAATTAATATTTTTGGCTTTCCATCTCCTTTTGAAACGAGTGTATTTTGCAATAAAATTTTATTACCAATAACTTTCAAATAAATATGTTTTCATAAATAATTCCTAGAGGTAGTACCATTGAGTCGGTACTTATTTAGGTAGAACCTATGCATTTTAAATACGAAGTGATTAAAAACATCACAAAGGAACAGCCATTCCATAATGATTCAAAATAGAACATTAAATAACATTGTCAGCAAAGAAATTAGCATCTTTTTTATTGATTTTTAGTTTTTATATATTAATATAAACTTAACCATAATATATCTTAGCGCTCAATGCTCGCATTCTGCAAAGTTAGATTTCGATTCTACGAAAAATATAAGATAGTCAAGATACGTCTTGCTAAAGTGAAGTGAAACTACATGTAAACAAGATGGTATCGTTCCTTAGCAAGCCACTTTACATGTTTCGATACTTGGAATTTCATTTCTCAGGCAGAGCCGCCGACGGGCAAACATCAAACGCATATTTGGTACATTTCTACTAGGAGCAGTGACACCTGAAATGTATTGGCTTTTGGTATTCGTAGAAAATGCGAGGAAATTCGTGAAAAAGGTTCGCCTCAGAGTTTCCTTTTAATGGTATTGAATATCGTATACAATCCCGTCCCAGAGATGCTAAAATACTTAGTTTTTTCTTTTTTTACAGTTACTACTATTGATACAAATACCCAGATACCAGAGTGGTAAAAGGTTCATTATTTTAAAGGTACAAATATTAATCAACAGCCAGCTATCGGCGATTAAACGAGGTTTTTAATGTTATAATATAAATACATATTGTTTGTCTTTTATGATTGTTATTACTTGCTGTTTTAAAAATGTTCAAGCCAAAGTTTGAGTTTTTTTTTTTTAAATTCTTTATTGCACTGACAAAACTAAAGTACAAATGGTGGACTTAATGCTTAAAGCATTCTCTACCAGTCAACCATTGGGTGAAACAGAAACGATTGAGGCGGCGTTAAATTACACATAAAAGCAACAAATTAAATTTAAACTACCTACTAATATACTTACATAAATAATAATACATAAACCTACTTAAACATACTTGAATACATACAATTATCCATACGTAGGCTAACAGAGATTAATAAAGGGGAAACAGAGAAGGATTCAGTTAATATCACGATTAATTGCGTAAAAAAGGTTTGCTGTCGTTAAAGCGCTTTGTAAAATAAAAAGTTTTTCATATTTCGTTCTGCTTACCGCGGTCCTATATAAACTCAGAGCTGTTTTGTTTAGGCGAAGTCATTATTTAGTCATACAGGCCCCATCGCATGATAGGGGTCGTTAAGCCGTGTCATAAGGCGACACTAATGGCTCGAATATCTCCACAATTAAGTGCATGATGACCTTAAAAGCATTGGGAGCGTGGTAGGGGAAATAACTCCTGAATGATTTAGCTAGGTTTATGAGAATCTTGTGAAAGTGGAACAAATATATAGGAAAAGGTCATGAAGATTAAGTTACCAACTATTACCCAACTTATTTATATTTCTGAGAAGAAATAAGTTTGTATGGTATCGATTGGAGTTGGAGTTCTAAAATTATATTATCAGAGCTGGGAACTGGATTCTGAATTGTAGCTAATTTTATGAAGCTTTCTATAACTTTTGCGCTGCAAAAGAGTTATAAACTACTAGCGGTCCCCCGCAGCGTCACCCGCGTAAATTTTGGATTTCACAAAAATATTTCAACGCAAAACACAAATTTACATTAGAAGTAAGAGGCCAAAAAACCTTAGCGCTTAGCGCAAGTGCGTGTTTTTCTTAAGCTGCGAGCATTATTTTGATGCGGTGGTATTTTAAAACTGTGATATTTTCTACGATACCTATTTATGCAAATTAAATGATCTCCAGTTTTATTTAAAATTAAATGTTCGTGATGATAAATTTGTTTATTTTGATAAAAATAAATACCCGTCCGTATCAAAACACCTTTGGAAATAGAACATAATTTTGTATCAAATTTATGAACATAAAACTTAAAGGGTATACGCTACGTACACGCAACGGAAGCTCTCAATATTCCCCCCCCCCCCCCTTTGCAACATTTTTCTTGTTACTCTGCGTTTGTAAGTCGTTTTGTAATGTTTTATAACTTAAAGCCTTCCTCGATAAATATGCTATCACAAAAATAATTTTACAAATCGGTCCAATAGTTTCTGAGATTAGCGGGTCCAACAAACAAACAAACTCTTCACCTTTATAATATTAGTATTCATAAATTGAAATGCCAACATTTTATTTAAGCGAGATGTATCCTATCCTTTGTTGACAAGGAATAAGAGTTGATACGTTAGATAATAGTTCTTTTTGGCGTTTCGCCATTCCCAGCAGTTCAAGATTAAGACCGAATTCTTTTGACGGAAACTATAACAGCCTGAGGTGCTTGACTACAAGCTGGGGTTTAAGACTAACGCAGTTACAATTACTACGTGAAGCTGAGATTGATCAAACTAATATTTTTTTGCTATTTCTGCTGAGTGCTGCAGGCTTAGTTACTATTAGTTCCATTTCCACAGGTATTTTCATTTAGAGTAGTATTTGATTTGTGGAGTGGAGCAAGGTGAAAACGTGTGGACGCATTCTCCTTCGCGTGATGTTTTATACTTATTCGATATTCTAGAAAATTCTAATTCTAACAGATTTCTTATTATTATTCTTCCTCGATAAATAAGCTAACCAACGCAAAAATATTTTTTTAAATTGGTCCAGTCGTTCCTGAGATTAGCGCATTAACGTGTTCAAACAAACAAACTCTTCAGCTTTATAATATAAGTATAGATAGTACAACACAGAGCTACAAGAATGAAAGTTTCAATCAGTAACTACGTTGATACAACAAATGTCAAAAAGTACGCTCGTGTTTTGTGTTAAGCTCGCATCCTTTGTTTTCGTTGTATTTTCGACGCGAAGCTAGTGAGGTGTCATACTCACGCGAATGTCGTGCTAATTAGTATGAGGAGTCGCGGCGGTAACGAGGTCGTTACTCACATTGTGATTGCCTCCTCCGGGACAGTCAGTACAGTCGCTAGCACATCAAGTTAACCCATTTTTGTTGAAAACTAACCCTTATTACAAATGCATAAGATACCACTGTGTTTTGGTTGACCTGCTGTTGTTCATACCATCTCGCGCCCTAAAGCGCACTTAGCAAATTGTATTACCTCATTGTTACGACTACGAGCCTGTTTCTCGACGAAACCGGAAAACGCGATTATATACATCAAACACATTTATCGGAAATGAAACGAATACGCCAGACGTTAAAGGTAAGCGTTTGGTACTTATGAAATTACCTTATTGATATTACAATTGTAAGTTGTAGCGCGGATGTTGTTGGTTTGTTGAACGTAGGGACATATCTTGTATTCGTATGTATGGTAGGCATACGACATACGTCTTATTTCAGTTAAGTTTACACTTACTTATTAAGTTTTCACGATAGAACGCATACATAAACAAGTGGGTAGGTATGTCTTTACTAATATTATAAAGCTTTAAAGTTTGTTTGTTTGTTTGAACGCGCTAATCTCAGAAACTAATGGACCTAGATAGCCTATTTATCGAGGAAAGCTATACCTAGTCTTGCCATAAATTTTAATGGGTACCTCTTCACTCTCGACGTAAAATCAGAATCCTCTGCACACTTTTCTCGATCTTAAACGACCCTAATTCTTCTTGTTACTTAAAATCCCAGTTCACCTATCTCAGTGCCACGCACTCGCGTCCGCTGTGCTCTTCTAATAAACTTTCTCTCGCTACTCCTTCTCACCGCACAGGTTTCCTTTCAAACTCTTTTATTGTCCAGGCCATTCGTCTCTGGAATGCCCATCCGACAAAAATTCAACAGGCTCCCAGTAAATTTTCATATAAGAGACTCGTCCGTGCACACTTTCTACATTTGTATATCGGAAGCATCAACAAAGCGTAATCCATAAGCTTCTAATACATCGTCATAGTGTATAATTATTATAGTATGTACAGGTATATGTATTTATTTTAACAAGTTTATGTATTTATTTTATCGCTTGCGTTATGTTTATGTAATATTTTATCAGATCAAATTGTATTTATTGTAAATTTTAGCTATTTTGTTTTGTTTTATGAGATATGTCTTTCATGTATATTTTTTTTATTGCGAAATTTATCGTTTTTTTTCTTTTAATAGTTACCCATTTTCTTTTTGTCTGTCGCACCGCCTACAATCATTTCTGCTTAGCCCAAAGGTGTGACTGGTAGAGAATGCCATATGGCGTTAAGTCCACCTTTTATACAAATTTTTGGTTGTGCAATAAAGTATATATAAATAAATAAAATATATATGTTTTTTTTATTGCAAATAATATTTATTACTTTTACAGTGTGTTACTTTTTTACATAAATATAATAGTAGACTGTTATACAAGGGGAGAAAGTGACCCATTTCACTCGAGAAGCGCTCGAACGGAGTGAGAGCGCTAATAATCCGAGAGTGAAATAGGTGCTTTCACCCGAGTTGTACATACTATTATTCATTTCGACTGTGAGGAAAAATAAATAAATTTATTTAGATATTATGTTATTTGGCGAGAGATGAAACCTCAAGTTTTTACATCACAATCAGTTTGTTTACTGTCGTTATACATAAAACACATCATTAGAAGGACGGTAACGGCACAGAAGACAACCGAGTACATAAAACGTGGACGATATCAAATATTTCAAATCATTGTTAAAAATATCGATCGAGTTTTTCTCCCAGACAATGTTAATAGTAACAGAACGCAACCTTAACCTTGTTACCAAAATTACCACAGGTTATGTCAAATTCTTGATTCAATTTTGCCTCATGAGATAGCGCTATGAGTGACAGCTAAAGGAGGGAGTGAGTAAGAAGATTAATGAACAACAAAATCGCGCCAAGTCGCCTCCGCCTGCTTAATAATCTGTGCAATAATCGACCAAACTAAAAAATATACTGTCAAAGACAAAAAGTGTGACAATTCAAAATAAAAAAGTGTCACTATGTATGGCGGGCAACCAAATATTATATTAGGAGATTTTAAATTGTTAAAAATTAGACCAATTGTAAATTTTTAAAATCAGTGACCATAATAAACACGCTTTTAATGTTAAGCTAATTTTTAAAAATATAGAAAGCTTGTTTATCTTAATAATATGATGTGACTCAATTATCTTTAACTCCATGTCTGATCGTAGCAATTAAAACTAAATTACTTTCCACCCTAGGGATGGAAAAGCTATTTCCCACCCGTCTATCTTCACAGGAAAGTTCAATATTCCGAACAGGAGAAATGAAAAACAATTTAAAATATAAAGAGCTTATTCGAAGTGGTCTCCATTGGCTGCAATACAGTCCTTTAAAATTAAGGCCAGTTATGAATAGAAGCACGCACTCTTTCTATGGAAAACTCTTCACTGCCAGTCGTATGGATTGTTTTAGGGACTCCAAATTATCATGGCGTTGAGAGCAAGCCGTACTCTCTAAAACTGACCATAAATCATAATCCAGCGGATTAAGATCGGGACTAGACGACGGCCAGTCTTCAGCTCAGATGAAATCCGAAACGTTCGCTTCTAACCAAGACTGCGTGGACCGAGCTTTATGACCCGGTGCCGAGTCTTGTTCTGTCACAAACAGAGGAGGTCTCGTAATGCAATCACAGCGATTTGGTTCTCTTTATCACCACACTCCTTTTTAATATAGCAAAATATTATAAAATGTATTGGCGCCAAAATCAGAAAACACAATAAGCAATAGGGAATATGCATTTGGATTAAATTAAATTGTTTTATTTCTCCTTAATCTACATTGTCCTGAAATTGTATCTGAACCATATTTTTTTATTTATTCGGTTTTTAGTTGCATAAAATATTAATTAAAAAATGCAAAATATGCGAGTGAAATTCGAATTTGCGAAACACATCACTATGGTCGAACCGAAACGTGACGTCACATACCATGTTATGAATTTATAGGCGTTGCTGTTTATATGATGTCTGAAAGAAAAAATGTTTTTATTTGTGCTTCTGTAGTGTTTTTCATTAGCTAGTGCAATTTCTACTACACACACACGATAATGAAGATACATTATATCTTCTCATAATCTTACACCATAGTTTTCGTATATTTGCATCGTTTGGAACAGGAAAAAACACTTTATCAGGTGTACTTACGTTACGTTTTTGCACATTGGTACAAGACAATATCTATAAAATGGTTTTTTAGCTTTATCCATGGCGTGAATAGATTTTAAAACTGTAAATTAGTGGCGGTCAATCGTAAATTCTCTGTGACCTCTATGTCTCCACTTCATCTTAAGGATTGTGCGGCTGATGTGATCAGAGTATCTTTGCAGCTAAACCCAAGTCAGTCGCTACATATTTATAGTTGTTACTTTCCCCACTGCGCCCTACACTGTGAAGTGCTCTGTGATTGTTTCGAGACTATTTCTGATGATATCTGTCGTCACCCAAGCGATAAATTTATTATTTTGGGTGATTTTAATGTAACTAAAGGTAAATGGACTCCAGTAGATACACATATGAACTTAATTAATCTCGATTGTGGTGAGGATCTGGTGGACGCCGTAGGGTCGTTCCTGATTTATAATGAATTTTCACAATACAATTGTGTTCCAAATAAAAAGGGCCGATACCTGGACCTGATTTTGGACCTGGACAATTAGCAATACCATTTGTTTAGTTGAACGTAGCTCTTACCCTCTTGTCCGTGAGGACCGCCACCATCCAGCTCTCTTAATAAGGATGACTAAGCTTAGTCCTCGTACCTTACGCCCTACCCCGCGAATTTCACCTAATTTCCGTGCTGCTGATTATGATGCTGTTAATCGTGAAATTGCTTTGGTAGACTGGGTCCATCTGCTGAGTGATAAATCTGTTGATGATGCCGTAGACTGTTTTTATAAAGTTTTAAATGGTATTATTAGTCTCCATGTTCCCACTAAAATAGTTAAAAATAGCACTCGATATCCTTGCTGGTATTCTGCATCTCTAATTAAGATTATATCTGAGAAACTTAAATATCACAAGAAATGGAAGACATTCGGTAAAGTAAGTGATTATAATACCTTTTGTCTATTGCGTGATAGGCAGAAGCGAATTCAGGTACAGTGCTATGATGCTTATATCCGATACTCTGAGGAAAAGATTAGGTACAATAGTAAATTCTTCTGGAATTTTGTTAAATCCAAGAAGTCCATTAATAATATTCCCGACACTTTATTTTCTGGGGAAAAATCATCATCTGAGGGTGTTAAAATTTGCTCGTTATTCAACGATTATTTTCAGTCTGCTTTTGTTTCTGGAACCGATGGACCTACAATACTCAATGCTGGTGTTAGTCAAAACTCCGTTTCGATTGGGACCGTTGATCTAACTTCCGGAGTCGTTGAAAGGTATTTAAAGAATTTAGATCCAAATAAGGGTAGTGGGCCTGATAACATTCCGCCTTTTTTCTTAAAAATGTGCTATAAAAATTTGGCGATCCCAATTTTTATGTTGTATTCACTATCTTTAAAGTCAGGTGTTATGCCTGGTGTTTGGAAGCAATCTTTTGTTGTACCGGTATTTAAATCCGGTAATAAGCATAACGTCCAGGACTATAGACCAATCTCAAAACTGTGCACAATTGCCAAAATGTTTGAAAAAATTATTTATGACTATATTTACCCTATTTTAAGACCAATAATCGCAGATCAGCAGCACGGTTTTATTGGTAGGAAATCAACGGAATCTAACCTTTGTGAATTTGTTCATCACGTTACTGGTGCTATGGACCGGGGGCTCCAGGTCGATGCGGTGTATACCGACTATTCAAAGGCTTTTGATAAAATTTCTCATGAACATTTGATTAATAAGCTGTGCATGGTCGGTATACACGGCGATCTTCTTCGATGGATTATTTCTTACCTACGAGATCGCAGTCAGGCTGTCACGGTTAAAGGTTATGTCTCCTCTTTTGTTCCTATTGCTTCAGGTGTGCCCCAGGGATCCCACCTCGGACCATTATTTTTCAATATTTTTATCAATGACATCGTGAACATTTTTAGACATAGCAATGTCCTCATATACGCCGATGATATGAAAGTTTTCAGAATCATAAGGGATAAATCGGATTGTTTACTCCTTCAGAGGGATATCGACGCTTTGACCCAATACTGTTCCGATAATTGTCTCTATTTGAATATCAAAAAATGTAACACAATAACTTTTACCCGTAAACGTAAGCCAATTGTTTTTAATTATTGTATCGCTAACAAAATAATTAACCGGGTTTATGAGATCAGGGACTTGGGTATTCTCCTTGACCATGAAATGTCATTCGATGCTCATATTAGTTCAATATCTTCTAAAGCATACCATATGCTGGGGTTCGTTTTGAGGACAGGGAAAGACTTTCATTGTTGCTCGACCCTTATACTTTTATTTAACTGCCTTGTTCGATCTATTCTTGAATATGCGTCCGTTGTTTGGAGCTCACATTATAAAAAGTATGTTGACCTTATTGAACGGATTCGTCTTAAATTTATAAAATATCTACAGTTTAGATGTAATGTACCTGACTCTAGTAACCATATGAAGTCCGTGCCCTCTTTGCATAGCCGACGCATTGAAAGAGATCAATTATTTCTATATAAATTGCTGCACAACTTTATCGACTCTCCTTTTCTTTTGAGCGAAATAAGTTTACGATGTACCCGACTAAGTTCACGTCATAAAAGTATTTTTTATGTGCCTACATATAGGACTAAATATGTTTGTAACACTTTTCTGCCGCGTATTTGCCGCAGTCACAATGACAGGTATCAAGGAGTCGATATATTTGCCTTAACTTTATTTCAATTTAAAAAGCAAATCCACGACCTGTCAAGTGACTGTCAATAGTATTCGTGGACTGCTTTATTATGACTTATTCACTTTTTTTTTTCAAATATTTTCTTTCGAATTGTTATTTTGAAGGTTTTGGTTTGCTCAAAATGTAATATAACATTAGTCTGAGGAAACTTAATTGGTTTTGGTGTTATCTTTAAGTGTTATTTATATTATTTTCATTATAACTGTATGTTTCCCTAAAAATAAAAATAAAATAAAAAAATAAAAAAAATCTATAAAAGAACCAAAAGTATCTGTCAAACTTATCGTCAACAAACACTTGTAGTGACTTGTGACGTCACTTAAGGCCCGCGGAAAATGGCAGCGTTCAACTCCAAATTCAAATGTAATATCTTTCTTATTTTTAATTGTAACAGTATTTATGACCAGACTTTGTATAGCATCAAAATACGACTCATAAGTCCAGCGCCGCAACGAAAAATGTTGCGAAAACGGGGGGGAAATATTCCTTTTGAGAACTTCCGCTACGTACGCTGCGTAAACCGTTTAAGTTTCACAAAAATTATGTATGACGAGATTTTTCTGCATTAACAGTTCTACAATTAAGTCCGCGATAGCATAATGTCTATCTTAAATGGTTTTCTCACTACAACTTTTTTCTATACTAATATTATAAAATCTGAAGAGTTTGTTTTTTGTTTGAACGCGCTGTGGAACTACTTCACCGATTTGAAAAAATATTTTTGTGTTAGGTAGCTTATTAATTTGGAAAAGCTTTAGGTTATAGTTCATCACACTGCGAAAGGAGGGAAGGGAGCCAACTTAAAACGCGCAGACGAAGTTGCGGGGGACCACTAGTGTGTATTAAAAATATATTAGGACTAGCGGTCCCCCGCGACTTCGTCCGCGCGTTTTGAGTTTGCTCCCTCCCCTCCCGTCGCAGCGTGATGTTTTATATCCTAAAGCCTTTCTCAATAAATATTTTTTTTCAAATCGGTTCAGCAGTTCCTGATATAAGCGCGTTCAAACCAACAAACTCTTCAGCTTTATAATATAAATAGCGAAAGCGCACGTTGTACTTAAGCTGCGAACATTATTTTGGTGCGGAGTTATGTTAAAACTGTGATAGCTCCTAAGATATTTATTGGAATCAAATGATATAAAGGGCAACTTTGTTTTAAATGAAATGCTCGTGATGATGAATGTATTTATTTTGATAAGAATAAATACCTGTGTGTATAATACACCTCTAAAAATGATGCATTATTTTTTTACAAATGTATTAACATAAAAAAGGTTGTAGTAAGTCAACCATAAAAGATAGACATATGTTGTCGCGGACTTTATTATAGAACTTTTAATGCTGAACAATCTTGTCATACATGATTTTTGTGTAACTTTAGCGGTTTCCGCAGCGTATGCAGCGGAAGCTCTCAAAAGGAATATCTTTCTCCCGTTTTCGCAACATTTTTCATTGCTGCTGTGGTCTTGTGAGTCGTATCTTTATGTTATATAGCTTAAAGCCTTCCTCGATAAGTGGACTATCTAACATAAAAATAGTTTTTCAAATCGGGCCAGTAGTTTCTGAGATTAGCGCGTTCAAACAAACAAACAAACAAACTCTTCAGCTTTATAATATTAGTATAGATATAGCAGGTACATATAAATAAAATAGCAATCCCTTTATCAAATATATTATATATACAACTGTAGCTTAAGAATAAAATAAAGGATAATAAACACATTGGGAGTAAGTACCATTGCATTTTTAAGATGTGAAAACAAATGTGTCCACATGACTATGTTGCAGCAACTCGTAACATAATGGCTATCTCCAGCTACTACGGTATGCACTTAGTAAATTGTGTGGCTACCCATTTATTAGCCTTCTAAAACGCCGTTAAACATTTTAATGTCAACATTAAACTTCAAGACCTCTTACACAATGCGACTTTAAGCATCGACGCAGTCGCGCGTTTTGAAAACGCGCTTTAGCATCGCGACCAACGCAATGAACAGATTTCATTTAGCATCGATGCAGTCGCGCGTTAGTACGTTAGTATCGATGCAGTCGCCAAAATTCAATACATAATTTGTCAATTTTCAGCTTCTGTATCGCGACTGTATTGATGCTTAAAGTAGCGCAGTGTGTAAAGATTGTCATTTTGCGACTGTATCGATGCTAACGCGCGTTAGCATCGCGACTATTTCGCTGCTTAAAGTCGCAGTGTGTAACTGACGTTGTGCATCTAACGACCACTGTATCAACATACTTAGCCAATTCGTTACAGCAAAAGAAATTAAAATAAGAAGCTTTTATCACGAATAAATTTCATTTCGTGGGTATATTTTCAATAATCCAGAATATTTTTAAAAATATATAGTGGGAATAAGTCTAATATTATACCTATACCCAAGTTCAGAAGTAGGTAACTTACTAATCTTATTTTAACTTACCCGTGCGAATGATGTATGAGTAGTGAAATAATACTTAGAAACTAGAGTAAGTAAGAACGTGATCAATTAGGAAACTTATTGTGTGGCGATCGCCCGCTGCAACATTGTGTAACAAATTAACTATTTTGTGTAATTGTATAACTAAGAGATCTTCAAACATATAACAAAAAGTATAACGTAACTTATGGTTTAGAATGTTCTTAACACTCACAGTGTCATATTTTATATTCATAAAGATGAAATAAGGAACCAAAAATTTGCACACGGGCGGGACTTGAACCAGCAACCTTTTGACTAACCGATTTTTGACAGCACGGTAGCTCAATTGGTAAGAGCGTTTGGCCCGGTTAGCCAAAAGGTTGGTGGTTCAAGTCCCGCCCGTGCGCAAATTTTTGGTTTCTTATTTCATCTTTATGAATATAAAATATGACACTGTGAGTTTTAAAAACATTCTAAACCATTAGATATCCTCATCATCGTCATCGTCATCAATTTCCAAGTTGAATTTATTCTGTAAAGAATAACTGCTTTGGCCATCTGTTTCATAAACAGACGGCTAGATGGCGCTAAGCGTCACGCAATGGCGTATTCATAAGAGACCACAAATTTCGCAGGGTCGGACTAACAGCACGGTAGCTCAATTGGTAAGAGCGTTTGGCCCGGTTAGCCAAAAGGTTGTTGGTTCAAGTCCCGCCCGTGCGCAATATTATGAATATTACGTAACTTATTTAACCAGTACTAAAAATTTCGCAATAAATTATATGTCTCCTTAAGTAATCTTTTTATACACTGTAATGCTAACGACACGTGTGCTTACATGTTCTATTAATTTAAAAAGCCCATTCCTGGAACTGAAAGACATTATCGTCGCCAAGTACTGGGGCGCCGCTACCAGTAATCTATGGAGATATACATATTCAACAGAGTCCGGAACGAGCCCCCGGCCTTTATATCAGGTAATCATTCCTCAAGGTACATAAGGACGTTGTAAATTAGCCTGAAGCGGGCCATAAAAACTCCGAAGCTCATGGGCACCCATTAATTAAGAAAACTTTAGAAATTACCTTCACTCTTTCATACAATTATGAGAGCATTATTAAGCCAGGTAAATATAAAGGCTCGGTGTGTTTGTACAAATTTTTCCTTCCATTAATCTTGCTGTAGGTATTCATGAAAATGAATGTGCTCTCATCGTAAATTCCCAAATTCTCGACGATATTTTGACGTGAAATTACGTGTGATGCTAAAGTAGTGGTACAAAAGCGGGCACGTAATATCTGCAAAGCAAAGCAAATGCATACAGTATTCATTGCAATTCATGCCGTTGTGCGACGCAAAGCTAATTCTATGAGTTTGTTGCGACGTTGCATAGTTTACTGCGACGTCAATGGAAATCGCTATGTTTTTTATTTTGTCGATATATGGTAGACCGCAGGTACATATGTGAATTTACATAAGGCGTCAAATCAGGTTTTAAATATGATTCGGATTTTCAACAAATATAAAGAGAGCCATCTGATTAAATATCCAGGCATTTATTCGGTATCACATAGTAAACACAACTAGCAATTAATAGAATTCCTAAGATAACTCGTTTTGAGATAAGCGTTACCTTAGGTTAGTAATGTATCTACTCGCACTTATATTTAGTTATGGTTCGTAAGTAAATAATTTATACTGGGTGATTAATAAGTTAACAGAAATTCACGAGATTATTTTAGGTACATACACGTGCGTATTTTGAATAAGTCCATAATTACCCCAAAAAATATTGTTTACGTTAGTTGCTTGTTTTAAGTTAGGTATGTTGTTTAGCTCAAATGTTATGAAATTTTGTAGTAATTTAAGAATAAGTAATTACTTGTATCTCTATTTACTCTCATTTTCCCTGTTTGTGTAGCGGTTAGCTCATGGTGCTACCTAAGTGGGTCCGGTGCAGAATCTCGGGTAGGGCCGAAATTTCTTTCTTCGTTTTTGTGGCTTAAAAATATTTGGAAAGAGATCGGAGTCAGGAAGTTGGTGGTGATGTCAGGCTCATCGGACATGCCGGACTGCCGTCTCACCGGATTAATGAGAGTGAAGGAACAGAGAGTGCACTTGTGGATTGCGCATACATCTGGGCGCTATAATACCTACCTGGTTGTCGTGAAGCGACAAATGTGGAGAAGTAGAAGAAGGTAAAAGAAAGAGGTAGAAGAGGGAATAGAATTTATATTAAAACAAAAAGAATACAGTACCGAAAAATGAGATGAGGTGATGTCTGTATGAATGTAAGTAAAGTGCAGTGGGCGTGAGTAAGTATCTTCAAATCTTCAATAAGTATTGTCCTGGAGGCAGCAAAGGGCGGCGTCGGAGTGCAGGGACGCCGATGTGCAGCGGTGACAGGCGCCGTGAAGAGCAGTGACATTCATTTTTTCTATGAGTGACGCCGATGTGCAGCGGTGACAGGCGCCGTGAAGAGTGACTCACAGCAGTAATGAGGGTAACGGGCACTATATAGAAAATGTTATGATCAGTTGGAGTGCCAGAAGTACTTGGTCTCGGATCCTCTTCCGAGAAGGAGACAGGTCCCTCCCCTAGAGCGAGGAGGTGTTACTGCAGTCAATGGGCTCAGATAGTCCTCCGGTGTCCGGTCCCTCCCCTAGCGTGAGGAGGTGTTTCAGTAGTCACCGGCGGTTCTTCAAGACTTCTTGAGGGAAGATGTAGAGTGTTTATTTCTTGAAGTATAATAGAACTGTTCGAGCTTAGAACTCGGAATCGAATGAATAGAATGAAAAAAATACAGGCTTATATAGGGGGCCGGGGCCGTTCAAATTTAGATCGAGGTAGGTTCAAAAATAGAACATGAATACTGGTGGTTTACAGAGGATTAAACCCGAAAAAGTAATAAACTTTGATAGAAGTTGTCAGACTTTGAAAGATATTGTCATAACAACCATGTCAATAAAGATAAAAATACTGTCAATAATCAAGCAAATTACGAAAATACAGGAAAACGAATCATCACCCAATGCAAATTAAAGGAAAATTGCAAACAAAGGTAAAACACAACTATTTTTACAGTATTATGTAAAGAAAAGTAGAATAACAGAGCTTTGAAAGTTTGACATTTTTAGATTCACAATAAATATGGTTCAAAAAGGATTAGAAAACATCAATAATCCAAAAATACAGAGTAATAGTAATAAGAAGAGTAAAAAGGCAGGTAATGCCTATAGTTTAATGTCTACAGTACGACTTTTTAGGGAGAAAATACGAACTGCGTTATGGTAGATAGAATCTATGATTAACTCTTATGTTCGTGTTTACAGCAAACGAACCAGCAATCTTTGGATGAAAGCATGGAAAAACAAAGATAATGTGATGAGAATGTTAATGTGAGTCCGATGAATACTAAATATATTAGGGTACTCAATTTATTACACATAATACAATATGTACAACAGTACATGGTCTACCTCTCTTGAGAGGGACCGCTTTTACCGAAAATCGGAAGGAATATCTTATAATTTTTCCAAAGTTTTCAAAAGTAAAAGTCTGCATGGATGCTAAGTTAAGGAAATCGTACAAACTAGCGTTTATTTCAATATCGCGTATATATAATTGCACTTGTAAAAAGCAACTTTGGCTGTGACAGACCAGGAAAAAATAATAATTATCGCGTATATATTTTGACACGCAATTTTTTTGTCTTCACAAGCAGCACTTTTGCTGTAAGTGAGGGTCAAGATGCTGCACAAACCCTTAAAGATGATCAAATAAGCATCGCATCAATGCCCAAAGCTGATAAAGTTAATCAGCGGAGCGTGAACGGAGGCAGCCCACAACGTCCGTTTAATTTCCGAGCCAGGAGCAGGAATTCTAAGGACTCAGCTAGTAAAATTGCTTTCTCTGTCTAACACCTACACTGTAAGCCTATAGGCAACAACTCACTTTGTTTATTATAAATTTCGACTAAGCCCTTGCTCAAGGCACTATTATCAAAAGATATTGTATGAAATAATATTTGAATTTACTCCGTTATGATTATGAGTTTCTCGGTAATAATTTACAGACCGGTTTTAATTAAGATTGGCGTTTTGTTATTATGAAAATTGAAGATGATTACCGTTATCAAATTTCGAGCTCATGGTAACGAAAGTTCTAAGGCATTTAAATTGTAACCCGAAGTTTTAGCGTTTGTTATTTAAGTGGATAATAACAAAAAATATTTGGTTTCATTGAAACATTGAAAATGTATCCTTTTTTCTTTACGTAATTATATTTGACTATTTAGAACAAATATGGCTACTTCGTAATCATAAATTAGTATGTCTCATGAATTATACTAGTCCCTAATAAGTCAAGTAGTAATTAACTGAGTGCTATTGATTCGGACGTTACACTAAATCTTATTAAAAGACTCGATGTCGAGGTAGCAACACAACTTTTATGATGCCACACTATATGAGAAGCTTTTCCTTTGCTCTCTCAGAAAAGTTTAGCTATCAAAAGTTTTATTGCCTTTTTTAATAAAGCTACATGAGTATAATTTAGTTGGACACGCTCATTTCCAGTTGACAAACTGTTTGATATGACTGGAGGGTCGATCCGAAGAGCGTTTGCAAATGATTTAGAATTCCCGGAATCTTATGGCGCTTTCAATTTAGACGTTGCGTGTCGGACAGCTGCTGCACGTCTTCCGGGCCACTGATTATACGAGTAGCCCGCTGTTGTACGTGCCGTTGCATTACGTTAGCATTCCGATACCAGACGCATACATTGTAAGCGTATCTGACTACTGTGCGTTTGTATGTTAGTGAAGTTTTAAATTAATAGACAGAAGTAAAGTCATGGACTCTGACGAAGAAACATTACTAGTGCTTTTGTTGAAAAAAAGACAAACATGTCATCATCATCATCATCATCATCATCATTTCCCTTTCAATTCTGTCCACCTTTGCTAAAATATTTGAAGCTTTGTTGTGTCCCCTAATTCAAAACCATTTGAAACAATTTATTAAAGAAAACCAACATGGATTTATTGCATATAGATCTACAGCCACAAATTTAGTTTGCTTTGTGGAGAACGTTATCCAAGCCATGGACCGAAAAATGCAGATTGACGTATTATATACCGATTTCAGCAAGGCTTTCGATAGGGTGCCCCATGATATCCTTATTGATAAGCTGTCTTGCTATGGGTTCGCTGGTTCATTTTTATCATGGATCATCCTATCTAGAACACCGAACTTTTTACGTCGTGGCCAACGGGATCTGCTCGAAAAAAAAACTATAACTTCAGGCGTACCTCAGGGCTCGCATAACTTTTTTGTCAATGATATACCAGACTATTTAGTAAACTCTCATGTATTTATGTATGCGGATGATTTAAAATTTTTAAGGCCTGTTCAGTCAGTAGTTGATTCAGCATTGTTACAAGAGGATCTAAATAATCTTATTTCTTGGTGCAGAACAAACCGAATGACACTGAATCCCAAAAAATGTCAACACATTAAATTTACTAGAAATCATAACGTCATCCCTTATGTGTATAAAATAGACAACCATGTCGTTCAAGAAGTAGAGGTGATAAAGGATCTAGGTGTATTCTTCGACAAAAAAATGACATTACAATCCCACTATGATAATGTAATTAAAAAAGCATCTAAACTTCTTGGTTTTGTGATTAGGAATACTAAGGGATTTAGCATTAAAACTAAAAAAATGTTATACATTAGTTTGGTTCGTAGTACACTCGACTATTGTTCTGTTGTGTGGCGACCTCACTATGCTGTGCACGATCTGCGCATGGAGCGGATACAAAAGCGGTTCTTATGGCATTTGGCGCGACTAATTGGGAAGGCAAAAAGGAGTTTTTCGTATGTTGACCGATTGAAGGAGTTTAGAATGTTATCTTTAGATAATCATAGAGAACTAACGGACTTACTTTTTCTTTACAAAATTCTCAATAGCAAAATATGCTGTCGTCAATTACTGAACTCTTTCAGTTTTAATGCTCCCTCGAGATATCCTCGTCACTCGGTACTGCCACTGAAGCCTCCATTCAGAAAAACCGTTCTTGGATCTAACTCCCCGTTGCCCAGACTCTGCAAGCTATATATATAGCAACATTACTGATATAAATTTTGACTCCTTCTACAGCTTCCGAAAAAAGCTCATAAATTGTATTATAAGTTCGTCATAGTCTCGAGCGAGCAGTGTGCCATAATGTCATTTCCCGCTTTTCATTGTCGATCTTTTTTTTTATATAGATTTAGAGTAGTTACTACACATAGCCTTAGTATTAGAAATGTAATTGAACTTTTTTGTGTATGTTAACTGTAAGTAACCCATATTTATATAAATAAAATAAATAAATCACTGTCAGCCAAAGGACGTCCACTGCTGAACATAAGCTTCCGCCACGACTTTCCACAACGACCGATCACAAGCGGCCTGCATCCAGTTTAATCCTGCGATCCTTACAAGGTCGTCTGTCCATCTTGTCGGTGGACGTCCTACGCTGCGTCATTGGTACAAGGGTCTCCAATCTAGAACTTTCCTGTCCCAACGGCTATCAGTTCTTTGCGCTATGTGCCCTGCCCATTGCCACTTGCCCTGCCCATTGCCCTACCTTAGTTCTTCTACGTATCTCCTTATTTCTGATTCGATCCCGTAGAGAAACACCCAGCACAGCCCTCTCCACAGCTCGTTGTGTGATTTTGAGCTTCTTTATAAGGCTCATAGTTGTTTCAGATCCGTATGTCATCACTGGTAACACACACAGACAATGAGGTAGATGAGATAAGAAGACACTCTTACACGATTTCCCGAACGCTGCTCAGCCGAGTTGGATTCGTCGATTGACCTCTTTCTCAAAGGACCTACCCAATTGGATCACATGTCCCTGGTAGACGTACTCGTCGACAACTTCGAGATTTGAGTTCCCAACAGATACTGGAGTGGGTACAACAAGGGAGCTCAAACAAACAACTCAGACAAACTTGTACTTACGAGTAATTTTGGTGATTTCTGTAATCTTTGACCTAGGTTAAATCAAGATCCAAGCATGTTTTTACTGACTTCAAAACTCCCTAACGAAGGTGGGGTGTACATCAATCTGTAGAGAGCGAGAAGCAGAAGGGGAAATCGCTTTACTTTACGAATAATTATCAGATGATGATTAAGAATACTAAACATTTTTACTTGAAAGAGTAAAACCAGATGGAACCAAATAAATCACAAGTTTTCAAAAGCCTATATCTCCCATCGAACGATTAGCACTCTGCCTCACTAAGATTTGTCGTTGACAGCTCGGTGGGCGCCCGGGCGCATGTTTATGTTACAACGTTCCTGGGCCGGTCCGTGCCGGTGCCGGGAAACAATACCCAGCGATATGCCAACGCCGTGCCCCGGCCGGGTTCAGGCTGCGCACGGTCGAGGCACGGTCAGGCATGAATCACTTTGTAGACAAAGTATACCATAATTTTTGACCATACCCCGGCTGGGCTGGGACCCGGTCGCGACACGGTGTGGCGTAACGTGAAACATCACTAACAGTCTACACACATCATGACTGACTCCAAAAAAAAATGTGTTTTTCCTAAAAAGAAGACGAATGTGTTTTTTCCTTTTTAGTCAGTTTTAAAAGGCGGTAATGTAGGATATCTAAAGAATGTTCCTATAAATTAGATAAAACTATAATTCAACGGCAAGAAACTATATGCCGACGTATTCGGCTATTTCTTTATCAAAGGCTATTATTTGATAATAAAAGCCTTTGATGAAGAAATAGCTGAGGGCAGACATGTGCAAAACATATTTCGCATCCCGTGCCAGGGTCTAGCTAGCCAGAGGACAAGTACGAGACGAAACAAAAACTAAACTACAGTTATGTAAGTTACGTAAGTCTTATCACCGAAAAACAAGTAGGTCTCAGTAGGTAATTTGTAGACTTGTGGACTTTGTAGTTTGTAGAAGTTTTCAAAGATTAAGTTAAACCTAACGTATTTCTAAAAAATATAGTAACGGGTGTATAAGCTCATCAAGCTGGAGGATGCGAACTGACTAAAAAGTTAAAAAATAACGCTTGTATCTTCAACTAACGGTCCCCCGTGTCCGCTTGTTTTGAGTTTGCTCCCTACCCTTTCGTCACAGCGTTCTGTTTTATGACCTAAAGCCTTTCTCGATAAATAAGCTATCCAACACAAAGATAATTTTTCAAATCGATCGAGTTATTCCTGATATTAGCGCGTTCAAATAAATAAACTTTTCAGCCTTATTACGAGTATTAGTTTAGATTTAGAAGTCACAAATTATTTTGAAGTCGATGATATCAAACTTACGAACATTAACAGTCTACGCGCATCATGCACTAACTTAAAAACTTGTTTCTTTTAAATAGAATACAAATGCCTTATAAGTTAGAAAATACCTAATTAAAATACACATAATCGTCTCGCTATGACTTCTCGTTTTCGAGAAATCCGTGAACAAACATACAAACTTACAGACGTGTTTGGAAGTTCTACAGGATCAACATACTCAAATATTATAAAATTACAACAATATCACATACATACATATAGAATAAAGAATAAGTAAAAGTAAAATGTCATCAGTATTTTCTCTGTTCAGTCCTATGGTTGACTGGTAGGTAAAATCATTGACTCTGCCATATGTAGGTCCAATGTTTTTAGTGCATGAAGTTTAAATTAATATCTACCTACCCATGTCAGCACACAAAAAAGTCTTTGTAATATTTTACGAGTTTTTTGTATCATGTAAGCTTAAATAATTCCCTAATCTCTATGGTAAATGAAATCCTGTCTGGCCGTGACAAATTCACAAAAAAACAATTTGACTTACCTCAGCGAATTTTGTCTGACTTTTTCACGTTGCTATTTTTTGCTTCGGCAATGTTAATGTGACAATTTCATTTTAAACGTAGGTACTAGGCAGCAATAATAATGCGATTAAAGTACGTTTGAATAGGCGGCCGACCTTGCTATATTCCAACCATTTAAGTGACGTATATCACGAGCATCTCCGTGCTTCGGAAGGCACGCGTAATCCGTTGGCGCCGGCTAATATCGGTTGATATTAGTCATTAAGCCTAGTCAGAGGCCTTATGGACAGCTTGATAACATCTGACAGCAGGATTACTCGCTCACCTTGTAAACACCCCTTTTTTTTTGGTTTCGCTGGAAAATGCTTTACGCATACCTACCGCCCTCGGGGAAAGGCAGCAGGTTATGTGGGACTCTCCCCGATTGGGGCATACCCACTAAAAACCAGCGGCGTTCTCGGGAGCCATAAGTTCGGGGCCACGAGTCAGCGCCATAAGCACACATCCGCGGCCACTCACTGACTAGACCGACACTCGGTCTCACCCGATCTGAAGAGGGCAAGTGCTCCTGCCTCCAGCGCCGAAGGAGGTTATCCTCCGGCTTGATGTCCCGACGATGCGTAGAACGCGTTACACACCGTCGCACCTCTTAGTTGGAAGCAGACGCCCCCGCGTCCACGACCAGAGGCACAGGGAGGGGCATGTGCAGGTGGAGGTTCCTCCTGCGCCCAGTACGCCTTCGGCGCTTAAGGAGTGCGTCAGCCGCAGCCTCTCGCTCTCGCTCCGCGCTCTCTTTTTCGGCGATCAACCGCTCGCAAAATGCGGCCATGGTTCGCCATGCCTCCCTGTCGTTGACCCTACGCCGGACTATAGAGCCACCTTGCAAACACCCCTCCACCAACCCGCACTGAGACCGCGTGGTGGAGTATGGCTCGAGCTACCTCAAAGTTGAGGTAAGGCCTTTGCCCAGCAGTGGGACATTTCAGGCTAACTTTACCTTTTTTTTTACTTGCTATAAGCGCATAACATGCCCATTTTAGTTAGGGAGGCGAGGTAGCTAAATGGCGTAATTCAACGGCGCCGTCGAGACCTATCAAAATCGAAAGATAAAATAATTTCGAAAAGAAAAGCTCGTATGGTAAAAACCATTTTAGCGGTGGGTTTGGCGTGTACGGTTTTTCAAAAATGTAAAAAAAACGGTTACTTGGGCATTCTCGAGCGCGTCAGATATTCATACTACGTATGCCGCGAGTGCCTCTGATAACAACGGTATACTAATCTGCCGGTTTGCGTGGTGGGGGTAGGCATATAAAGTAGTCAAAAATGTAAAAAAAAAAAATACTCGAGCGCGTCAGATTTTTGGAAGGGGTGTTAAGTGGGCCCCAAGGAAGCTCCCTTAAAAAAAACTGACGATTTTGGCGTGACCATAAGTTACGATGAATTTTTGAAAATGCAAAAAAAAAATAGTTTTTTTGAAATACTCGAGCGCGTCAGATTTTCATAGGGGAGGTTCATCTCGGTATCCTGAAAGCATATTTTCTTAATCTGACAAAAATGTTGGTGGGTCTTAATCTGACCGGAAAGGTTTTTTGGTTTCTTGTTTTTTCCTTTCTTCTTTCTTTTTAATAATTCTTCACTTCGTTTTGCTGACGGTACGTCCAAAAAACAATTTGAGGATCAACAGGCTATTGAATAATATACATACATGAAACTGTACATGTTAATATTACTTTTGTATACAGATACGCGTAACCTTTTCCAAGTCCACGAAAATTGTCGAGAAGCTTTAGAAAAAAAAAAATTTTGAGATTAAAGTAACATAATTTAATCATCGTTATTTCATATCATTTTTTTAACACCCTCAGTTTTCAAGATATACTCAAAAAACCGGGAGTTTGAGTTTTTATGAAGCTTCAAGTCAAAAAGTTATAACTTTGGACAAAAATGTAAAGAGACCTTTTTTGTGTAAAATAAAATTACCTTTTTTGTTTATTTAAACTTTTTTTTTGTAAAATGTATCATTCGCGACTTATATGCCGCAACGCGTTTTTCGGAAGACGAAATGGCTCCTCCACACTCCTGGTCATGCGGAAACCGGCAGATTTTGTATTTTTAGTACGTTTTAGATTATATTCTTCAAAATAAAAAATAAAAAAATCGCGCTCGAGAATGCCGGATTAACGTTTTTTTTTTACAAGTTCGCGACCCTATAACTCGGCGGTGTCAAGGACTTATCGTCAGATTAGTTAAATTTAGTCTTAAAACACTAAAATCAACCCCCAATATCTTAATCTGACGCGCTCGAGTATTACAGACTATCGATTGTTTTTACTAATCTGATCGTCTATCCTAGGCGCGCGTCACTACATACAGAGCTAAATACTTTACAAGGTTGTTCTATTAGGTCCAAGGTATCTCTCATATCTTAAACTGCCACGCTCGAGTATTACCGAAAATTCCCCTATTCGCCTCCCTAACTATTTTTAACATAGTCTCATGTAGGTTTTTCTACTAGTTTTACTGCTTCAATTTACAAGGGGGATTATTTCATATCTCGTAGGTCCAGTAAACTACTTTATTGTTTGTTGAACTTTGCATGTCTAGTAAATGAAGATACCTTCAGCAATGCTCTTGTGAACACGGGTGCACCGTGTGTTTAATCCGTCACGAGACATTTTCTTTAGAAAATCGTTCCAATTCAATAAAGTATTTTTACTTGTAGTATCCAGACTATTGTAAAAATACAATGGTATTCTAGTCCATTTAACAAGTCTCAAAAGACTTTGAATGACTGAATTCCGATCAGTTTAAAAAAATAAATGTTGGACTATAGTTTTTATTTTTCTGGAAATTTATTTTACGGCTACTGAAACAAACTTCCAAGAACATTGTTGATATGATCGGGAGAGACATTATTTGAGCTTGGGCTGATGAGTTGATTACATGTTGCAGTTACCTGCCTAGCTAGTGAGGAGTCTTTTATATCACAAACCTCCTATAGTCATGAGTAGAATATATTTGGCTTTAATCTTACCTAATTATATTTTTGTTTTTATAGTGTTTGTTATTACACAAACTTAATAATTGTGTGTGGATATTGATCAGATCGCTAAATTGATCAGTTCACGCAGCCTACGCGTTAAAGAAAGCGCAAAATTTAACAGGCTTGCCAATGTGTCGGTGGCCGAGTGGCATCGGCATACGTCCGGATAGCGTTACACACGCGGTTCGATTCCTCGTCTGACACAGTTGCTTTTTCAAGTGCGATTAATTTTATTCTTACCTGCTGGAAATCCAAGGCATAAATAAAAAATCTCCGGGTATAATACGCACGGTACTTACAGATATAACAGATATGAATATAGTTTTCTGTTTGTGGTTAAATGTAATGTAAATAACATGAAAATAATGTGGCGGCCTTTTTTAAACCACCGTCGCACCGAGTTAAAAAACCGAATCATTCAGTGTGGCGGCGGGTCTATTTTGACACCCACGCTGCCGGACCTGGAGCCCTATTTTTGATCACTCGCTTGAATATGGCGTGTGATTTTCGTTCCAAAACGAATTAAAAATCAATGGAAATCACGTGAAATATAGACGTTAGCACTCACAAAATTCAGTTATCTTTTTTTAAACAATCCCTTGTGAAATAATACTAACTTTCATTGAAAATTCGGACATTTATCAATTAATATCACAAAAATAGAGGCCCTGAATCGACCTGGGTCCCTATTTTTGAATCATTCGCTTGAATATGGCGTGTGAATTTCGTTTGAAAAGGCATATAAAACTAATGTAAAAAACACGCGAAATATAGATTTAAGTACTCATAATAATCAAGTATCTTTTTTCTAATCACTCTTGTGTGGAATAGTACTAATTTTCATTAAAAAATCAGTCAATTATCCATGAATATCACACGCCAT
Organism: Pyrausta purpuralis; assembly: GCA_963924145.1. Taxonomy (NCBI): domain Eukaryota; kingdom Metazoa; phylum Arthropoda; class Insecta; order Lepidoptera; family Crambidae; genus Pyrausta; species Pyrausta purpuralis. The sequence continues at coordinate 20,493,734 of OZ001649.1, forward strand.
CTTGACGCGAGTGATTCAAAAATTGAGGCCCTGAATCGAGCTGTTGCCGCACTATGAGGGTGCGTGTGCGCAAGCGGCGTCACTTCATTTAGTGTTGTGCATGCTACCGCATCGTTCAGAGCGAAAATAGTAAAGTTTTTATAACAAATGTAATCAGACGTTATGAAGAAAAAACATTAAAGTCATTTGCGTTTTTGGATTTTTGCCTTTTTTTGCATTCATAAATTGTGTTTTGAGTATATATTTTTTATATGAATAAATAAAAAAGTTATTTCAATCAATATTATTTTAATCAATTAAAAGGTTATTTCTATTTAATTTCCTAATGTGCTCCCAAATAGCAGATATATAACATTGTGTAACACGGTAACATTCTAAAATAGTGTAATTACTTTCTAATTTTAGTACATGTTAGTTGCTCTCTTTAGATTAAAATGCCAGAAACTGAAATATTCGTTAACATCACCTACGTAAATTTTAACTGATATGTGAAAGCACCATATCATAATTAAAAAAAAAACACTATGAAAATAAAATCTAGTGCGGCAACAGTCTGAATCGAATTGACATTTTAATTTGCTAATTTCTCGCTTTCTATGAGTCAGATCCTGGGGCGAAGCTAGATTTAAGTAGAAGCATTCTCGAGTATTCTAACGATATGGAAAAATACATATCACAACACACATTCACAAAGATATAGAGCTGTATATCTCAAGTAGTGATGGCAGTCTCAAAAAGCCCGCGACGCACCGTCTGGAAAGTTGATTGATTGCATGTAAAAAAGAATTGGACACCAATCACATACATTGTTCTGATCACAAAGTAAGTAGCTCATTGCACTTGTGTTATGGAAATCAGACACAACGGTGGTACCTACCACAACACCCAGACGCGAGACAATATAGATAATTTTGATTTCTATATTGACCCGACCGGGAATCGAACCCGGAATCTCGGAGTAGCGACGCCTTGAAACCAGCGTGCTTTGCCACTACACCACAGAGGTGTTTGGTCCGCCAGCGCACCAGATGAAAGTAGAACATTTTATTGCCGCAGAAAGGGTATTAATGTTATACATACTTAAAATTATACGTGACGTAAACCTTTCTCAAAGCTAATAACGATATTATAAAGTTAAATGAACGTCCCCAAAAAGGATGACATTCCATTACAATTTCCTGAAGCAGACAGTTTTGGTAAAATTAGAAAAAATTGAAAGTTACAATTCAATTAATCTTGACGAGAGGGAGGACTAAACCCTTTGTGTCAAGCAAAGGGTTCAAAAGGATATTATTAATTGTTTTAAATAATTAGCACGATACATTTATTTAAGAAAAGCTTAGAATAGATAATATTTGAAATCATTGAAGCATATTCCAATACTGCGTTTAGTGTAAGTTTCAACAAAATCAGTGCAGTAGTTTTTGAGATATGAGAAAAAAGTAATTCTATGGAATAAATAAATAAAAATATTCTATATGTTCAAACTTTAAAACACACTTCAAAAACTCGATAAAAAGGTTGTTATACCTAACACATTTGTCTTCTGTTACGAAAAAACCTACTCAATTTGTACCTTCTTAGCCTATTAATGGAGTTTTTTGACATCGGTTTAAAAGTTTCTATGTATATTATTTATTTCATAGTATTTCTATATGCTTATGTCTCAAAAACTACTGAACCGATTTTGATGATACTTAAACTAGTAGCAAATTTTATTTGCTTTCATTTGGTAGAAGGTTTAAAGTTGCTAGAACGCATAGTTTATAAGCAAAAAAGCTCAAGGGACTTTTGTATGTGGGTCTCCTGACTAACCCAAACAGCGTTCCCTTTAGACGGTTTAACGATACTTTATAGACTAGCCTATAAGTTACGTAAAACTTTCATACCCCATCTTCAATACTGCAAGCCAGAGATGAAACTGGTAACTTCATAACAGGCTAAATTTAATTTCCTCGGTGCGAAACCTTAATCCCGGGCGTTCTGGCTCTGCATTCATTGCATCGCCGAGTCGAGCGCTCGTAGCAATCAATAGCGGCTTAAACTACCAGCGATACAGACACGATGTTGTCATACACTCTGAAACGGAACAATGGTTGCTGAGCTCCATTTCACATACAGCGCCAGCACGAACTTTTGATGTATTTCGTAACGTAAACGTAGCGAGTTTACTACACGATCACGATAGCCAGATTTGGTCTCTTACGATTCTATAAGTCAAATAAAGATTGAACATCATAGGATACCATTACTGTCCAAATAATAGTGTACTATTTACGAAAGTGTTTTATACACACGGGTAATGATTCTTATCAAAATAAATACATTCATTATTACGTGCATTTCATTTTGAACAAAGTTGCCCTTAACATCATTTAATTTCAGTAAATATCTTAGAAGCTATCACAGTTTTGAAATAACTCCGCATCAAAATAATACTCGAAGCTTAAGTACCCATAACGCCTGTATGCGCTAACTATGGTTGCTGGCCTCTCACTTACATCTTTACTTATATAATTAAGCTGAAGAGTTTGTTTGTTTGCATTATTTAAGCTGAAGAGTTTGTGTGTTGGTAAGCTTATTTATTGAGGAAGGCTTTATCAGGCTGCGTTGGGAGGGGAGAAAGCAAACTTAAAACGCGCGGACGAGGTTGCTGGGGACCGCTAGTATATATACCGCTATATATTACTTTTGGCTCTTCATTTGTTACCGTAATTGAGATATAAAACCATTTTTTCTTTAACAGTAAATTTCATTAAATATGGAGGGAGGGGGGGGGGGGGGAGGATTAAATTAGTAAAAGGGTCAGGAGGCAGATTCTCGCGGCAATTGAACTTTTTTCGTGTGGTAAATTCGATTGCGTGTTTAACGATTTTACCCAAAAAATCAAGTTAAATATATTTATACACGTAAAAAACTATCGCACGAATAAAATGTAAATACATGGAAATCGTGACCCCGAGTTTTTTTTTCGACGAATAAAATTCGATCGGTGAACTTTTTTCGTATACGAATTGCACGAGAATTCCCTCAGGTCGAGAAACCCTGCCCTAGATGAAAAAGAATGCCAGTATAATCAACTTCGACACATCAACTGCTGATGCGTTGGCGAATAGTATGCAATTTAATTGTACGAACAATTTAGTGCGGTAGGTGGTGCTAAACTTCTGTGACATTTGGAAACAGGTTAATGTGGTACAGAGGCACGTTTTGCTTAACCGAATGCTTAACGGTACGCATTTGTGTTCTGTGGTAAGCACAACACTTTTAGATTCCGATCTGTGATGACATTGTTACTTCTAATAAACTTTTGATCAACGAAAGTTAATGTTTGATATTCGTAAGATTGTTTTCAGTTTTTTTTTTAATTTTCTTTGTGATGTGTGTTTTTTGCCTCTTTATGACGCTTGCTATGTCTATTCTTTTACCTCCACAAGTCTACGAAAATTTCGTAGCGCGTAGCAACGTGTACCTGTAGATTCGTAGAAGCTACGGATTACGTGATATTAGCCCGTAGCAATGGTGCGTTTTGTGGAGGTCGCGATTTTATTACACTTTTGCCTACCCTAAGGTGAAATATAATAATGATAACCTTGGCAAAGATATGAAAAATGTTGCGAATCCCGAGCTATATTCCAATTTCATCTAATCTTACCGTGTCGTGGTGAGATTACCGTAGTAAATTGGGAGTGCACGGCTTTTTTATTACGAGAAAAAAGCTGGTATGTCTGAAAGAAAGTAGTACTAAAATTTTCATGGCGTATTTATTTTTTTAAAGCAAAAATGAAGGTACATTCAATATTCAACCGGATTGTGTTTTTTTGTAACGAGAAAGTTTCTGCTACTCAAAAACCGTTTTTTTGTAAGAAAAAATAACACTGCGGAGGGAAGTTCTCTCATTAAATAACGTTTACGGTCGCTCCGCCGCTATCGCTAATAACTTCTAGATTTTGTTTTGGGAATATGCGGCGTGATGGCGCGGCAGCTATTTCCTTCCAATATGTGTTCTACTTACCTAGGGCTGAGCTATAGGTTACTGGTAGGTAGGATGGATAGTGAACGGCCATCAAGATGGTGGTTAGATGTAAATATGTTGAATAAACAGTCCTCAACAAGTGTAGTTGAGAGTCCAGTGGGTTGGGCTTCCCTGTTAAAAGCTACAATATTCACTGAAGATCCTGTGCCATATCGAGTAAACGCCGCCATTAAATAAGCGTTCCCCTGGTATTGGTTAGCAGCAACACCAGTACTGGCAGAAAGCTGATGGTATTGTATATCAAAAAGGGTTTTTGACTGAGCATTAACTCCGGTTCTTTAACTGCGGAGTGGAAAGAAAGAGTGAAACCTAATTTGGAGATTTTTTTGAAGATGAAGGAAATAACTCCTCCGACAAGAGCATAGCTCCTAAATTTGACGAAGATGGTGACTTTCTTCTCATTTTTACTTTTGATGAGTCCAAACTGTCCTGATAATTCAATTTCTTTTTTTGTTTTAATATAGACTAAGATCTGTCACTAGAGACTAATGAAAACTTTGCCTCGGGCATGGGCCTGTTCGGACGGATGTCAGCTGTTTAAAATTAAACGCAAATAATACATCTGTTGCTGGTAGAAGAAGTATCTACAACTAGAACATATTTTGACTTAACTTTTCTTTTAACTTCTATTTTGTACACAGTTATACCTTAGCCTTGATATCTAACTAATCCCAAATACCTGAACCAAATATCAGAATGGCTATTTTAATGACCATTGTTTTAGTTATATTTTCTTCAAAACGCACAATTGTAAATATTTAACTGCGTAACGACATCCAACTGTTAGTTGAGTTAACTATCAATCACAGAATTGGACCTAAGTAGCGCTATATAAACACATAACGGATGTGCAAAGCCTGCGTTATTGAGAGTCAATAACATTAAAATAGGGATTTATTATGTTTGATGTCTAAAGCCCCTTTTGTAATTAATAGTGATATGCTCTAATACTGATTATAATGAGAGTACAATTCAAATTAAATGCAGTATCAGTAAGGAACTAGGACGAAATCATAATATATAGGGGAAAGTAAATTGATACTTTAAGTATTGCTTGCTGTACGTCAATTGACTGTCAAACACTATGGAAAATGCTGCTGCAGCATGAGCGGCCATGACCTATTCTACTATGGTGAATCCACGCCGCCCGGCGGCATGTAACGGCGGCAATGATTTTAAAAGGAATAGATACGCTATACGCTCACAAAACAAACGCAAAAGCTGTTCAGCACAAATGCATAATTCTTATTAAGTACATTCTTAGACGATGTGGGAAAGAGATTGCATATTTTTTACAGCAAGTAAAAAAGGGATTCTCTGTTACGCTCCAGTGTAAACAAAAGGTCACTTATTGACCAATCACTGCTCTCCACTGCACACTCGATTTACTAATAGCCAATCAATGATCGACTTGGTGTCGAGAACATTGCATCCTTTTCACACTTTTAAAAATAACAATTTACTTGTGTGTCGTGGCACCACCGTCGTGTTTGTTGATTTCCATAACACAAGTGCATTAGCTACTTACTTTGGGATCAGGGCAATGTATGTGTTTGGTGTCCAATATTACTATATTACAATACTACTTTCCTTTTCACCTTTGTAACTGTATGGTGAAATAGATTTTGAGTAAAAATATTTAATATTTAATGATTCATGCGTAATTCTTGTTTACATACATGTCATACATAAGAGATCTCCTGAGCTTATTTTACTTTCTTATCATAGTGTATACAGTAGAAAAACACACGATGGCATTTTGATAGGATTTACAATCACAATCAGAGACGTCACACTTGTTGTATTCGCAGACTGAGGGAAAGAGGTCCTAACTAGGATCTTTTCGCGTCTTTACATTGCGCGCCGGAGTTACAGATCTATTATTACCTACTCAAATCATTGGCCGGTGACCATGCCGCTCATACCTCAGCCGCTACCACCGATGCGGCAGCGGCGTTTGCCATAGTATCTTACTTGAAATTAACGTATGCCGCCGACAAAGCCAATAAAAAAGATTTTGTTTTTCAAAATGATTGTTGCATACTTTTTTGATCTGTGTAGATATTTTACGTCTACATGTAAGTATAAAACTTGCGAAAATTGTCCTAATTGAAATAATTTCGGGACAAAACAAGTACAGCAATAGAATTGAATATATTTTCTTTATATTTAGGTATTGTGTAATGTTATTTTGACTAATTATTTTTTTTATTTAGATTTTACGACGCTTGGCAAATACTCAAAACTATAACAAGTAGGTAATCATATTAATAACAGATAAAACTGTCTTTTCATGGAAATATTTATTTAACTGAAATTTCTGCCTGCCTGATATGATTCTACACGTCAGTTAAGGGATATTTGTCGAATAAAATACAATACGCCTAATTTGAAAACGTCACCTATTTGTCAGCAGTCATATATGAAAATTTCATTTTAAAATCGGTAGTTTTTTACTTATTCAGTTGGATAAGTCTTTTCTGACGTTGGTAAAATGGGCTCTTTGTAAATTAGTAAGAGAGAAGCATAAGCACATTTTTTATATTTAGTTTCTTTAAAAAATCAACTGCATAGAGAAATTAAACAGACATATAACTTTTTCCTTAATAACGCCTTTGTTAATATAAAAAATAAAATAATAAAATGTTTCATTTTGCTGAAAACGTTCTATGACGTTTTCGTCGTCGACGAACGTCGAGAAAAATGTATTTTCTTTTTAACTCAAACATTTGAATCGATATGGGACAGTTTTGATAAAAATGTTGAAAATACAAAAAAAAAGAGAGGATAGAGTAACAAATTGTCTTCAATATGATGATGATACTTACTTAAACGAAATTTCTAAAGTTATCTATCTCCGCTTAGAGGGAGGTCACTTTGCCGAAAATCGGTAGGAAAATATTTATTATATGCTAATCAAAGGCCTTCAAGTTCCAAGCATCATGCGTAGGTATACTGGATGTCCCAAAATAAGGGTGCCAAACTGAAACTGGAGATAGCTTAGCCATAGACCTTTCAAGTAAAAATAACATGATTCTAATAAAAGTCTCATAGTTTAGGAGATAATGCCACTTTTTTGTATTTTCTCGTATGAAGAAAACAAGAAAGTGGCATTATCTCCCAAACCATGATACTTTCATAAGATTCATTTTTTTTATTTAAGAGGGCTTTTGCTAAGCTATCACCAGTGTCAGTCTGGTGTGTCATTTATAAGAAAAAAAGTAGCATAATTGAAAACAATATATATATTTTTGTGGAGTATATCGGTACGGGCAAGCACGTAGAACACTTTTCGTCAGCAAAAATTCGCCCTACTTTTGTACAAACACGTTCAGTTCGTTCGCATCCATCGAACCATTCAGTCGCGCGTTCTCACTTACCATCAAAATCCATCTCTAGCATTTAAAAAGTTCAATATACAAGTTTTTATACATTTAACAAATTCTCTCTATCATTTCAAAACAACCCCATCAAACTGTTTCGGCATCCCCGTACAATATCTGAAAGGTCCAGTTAGTAGTACTGTAGAGTATATCTAAGCTAACTTCAGTGTCAGTTTGGCACGCCCATTTTAGGACACCCTGTATATACATTTGTCGGGTCCTACCAAATGGACTAAAGTTGTTTAAGTTGGAACCAGCATCGTCTCAATCGGTAATAATAATCGGTCAACCCTAATTTCTAGTGATGCTGGCGCGGCTCAGTCTTTGGTGTTCCATCAAATATTAATTAACGTTAACTTGCCACCAAAAGTGGCTGTAACTTTGTCTAGGTTCCCGTTCCAGTGCTAATACTGCGTAAATTGTTCTTATATGATGTCGGAATCACTGAATAGCTTACGTAAACTGTTTCAATCTAAGTAAGAAGCACTATTACTAAATAATTATGAATTTTAAATAACCAAAGGATGTGTATCGCTTAAGTTTCAATAAAATTACTTACCTCTTACTATTTGAACTATTTATTATTAATATTATAATCTAGTTTACCAGTTTACTATTGTTTTATTGGTAAACATTAAAACCGGCCAAGAGGAGTCGGACTCGCACACTAAGGGTTCCGTGCCAACTTTAACTGAATTAGATATTCACTTACTTCCACTAAGAAAAAATACCACAATATTTTATATGACTGTGTTCTTCGTAGTATTTGTATAAATAACAAATTTAAGTTTGCGGTTATTGAAAATGTGTTCTATCTTAAAAACTACAACTTACTCCGATGTCATTCCAACCAATTTACGTTGAAAGTATTTGTCAAGATCTACATCATGTACATATTATTTTCAAAATTTACAGTCGTGTAGTTTAAAAGTTAGATGGGGGGGGGGGGGACACTTTACTAATTTGGAATTTGGAAGCGTCTATCTCTCAAATGTTGGACTTTTAGAGAAAATGGTTTTAATAACCTCGATGTCATTTGAAAAAACCTAACAATAAACAACCTACACGCATAGACTTGACAAAAAATAGGTTTCAGTTACATGTCTAGGCCCTTAGATATAATTATTTTTTATTTTTTGTATGAGAATCGTAAAGCGGTTAACAGGATACATCTACCTACTAAGTTTCAATTGTGTAATACTAACAGTTTCCGAATAAAGTGTCTGTGATATACGGACGGACAGAAAGACAGACTTGACGAAACTATAAGGGTTCCGTGTTTTGCCATTAGGCTGCAGAACCCTAAAAGGACTGTAAACATTTTTCCACGTCTATTATACGGTAGTAACCGAATCGTTATCTGTGAACACACTTTACCAAACATTATCATCCCTTATTTAATTAGAAACATAATTGTGTTACGGTGGCCCCACAAAAGCCTCCATTACTAAAATCACTCAACCAAATTTAATCGCTCTAGTACACGTCAATGCTAATGTGATAAATTAAACCTAATCCAATTTCGGCTAACCACATATGCATACAATGTAATTGAATCTAGCAAACAATGTTAAAGTTCTTCAATGCTGAAAGCATATATGGTGTTAAAACATTATTTCTTGAAGTATTTTGATTAAATAAATTACTTAGGTGTTCGAGATCGGCAGTGGATTCAACGTGGTGGGGCAAAAACATAAGGGAGGTTTTGTCTGTAGGGCTCACCTATTATCCGCTAATAGCTGGTTTCCAGGGTTGCAGGTGATCACCGAGGACAGAGGCACAGTCACATAGGTCTTCAGGTAAGTTTTAAGGGAAAACACACGCGAAATTGAGTCCTGGTGGGTCAGTTAGTGTCATGGGAACAACGTTCCGAAAACGACTACTTTACGGGGTTCTCAAACAAGCAAAAAGTAGGTAAGTATTCAAAATAATGTGCGTAGGAGCGCGCGCCGCAAGATTAGGATGGCAACATAGGTATCGATCAAATTGTAGTATACATTAGCTACTATAGTTATGTATGTGACATCGAAAAGAAAGACATTATTCTTTTTTTTTTTGGCTTCTAATTTATACTTGTTATTGATCTCCACGTTAATCTGCGTTTTAACGAAAGACGGTTAAAAAGGGGTTTGTTGATTAGCATTCCTATCAGGAGCGAGCTAACCCAAGTATTATTTATGATTAATTATATTCTTTGCAGAGTAAATAAGATGGGTTGTTTGCCTTGGTAGCGGCTACCACGCAAAATTCTCGTTTGTTGTTTACGTTCAAACTGACTCTTTTTTTTACCAAGAACAGACTAATAATACTAATAACTTTCGCTGAAAATATATTGCTGGTAACTTAGCTTTAGAAACGGTTGAAAATTTGATGAAATAGTGAAGGTATATTGTTGATCATTTTCAGAAATTAGTTTACCAGAGAAGGAAAATCCTAATAATAATGTATGTGCAGAATATGTAATAATTAAAACGTATTGAAAAAATAACTTGATTTTATCCTTTTTTTTAACCTTTATTCGGTTAGGGATACTTATACATACTTGTAGTTCTCTGTGTTTGAAGCTTTTGAGACGCAAAAATGGGGGAGCAATTATGTAGGTACGTAGTAAGAGGCATTTGCGCCGCGCGTGCTACAGGATACTCATAGGTACTATGAGTACAAGCTAAAAATTTTAAAATGGTTTAAGTGTATGTTCGTATGTTTGATATTTGTGTAACTGTAAAAATGTGTTTGTTAACAAATATATTGGAAACGAGATATTGTGTCGATTATTCTTTTTTTATCAATCTATCTATACTATATACTATTTATATTATAAAGCTGAAGAGTTTGTTTGTTTGTTTGTTTGAACGCGCTAATCTCAGAAACTACTGGCCCGATTTGAAAAAATATTTTTATGTTGGATAGTCTATTTATCGAGGAAGGCTTTAAGCTATATAACATAAAGATACGACTCACAAGACCACAGCAGCAATGAAAAATGTTGCGAAAACGGGAGAAAGATATTCCTTTTGAGAGCTTCCGCTGCGTACGCTGCGGAAACCGCTAAAGTTACACAAAAATCATGTATGACAGGATTGTTCAGCATTAAGCGTTCTATAATAAAGTCCGCGACAGCATAAGTCTATCTTTTATGGTTGACTTACTACAATCTTTTTTATGTTAATAAATTTGTAAAAAAATAATGCATTATTTTTAGAGGTGTATTATACACACAGGTATTTATTCTTATCAAAATAAATAGATTCATCATCACGAGCATTTCATTAAGAACAAAGTTGCCCTTTTTATTATTTAATTTAAATAAATATCTTAGGAGCTATCACAGTTTTAACATAACTCCGCACCAAAATAATGTTCGCAGCTTAAGTACCATGTGCGCTTGCACTAATTGCTTTGGTTGCTGGCTTCTTAGTTACAATAAAACTGCGTACGTTTTGCGTTAAAATATTTTACTATTTTTATTCGAACATTATTTTTGAAGGTGTTTTATACACACGTGTATTGATTCTTATCAAAATAAATACATTCATCATCACGAGCATTTCATTTTGAACAAAGCTCACATCATTTGATTTCATTAAATATTTTAGAAGCTATCACAGTTTTAAATAACTCCACATCTAAATAATACTCACAGCTTAAGTACATACAACGCGAGCTTGCGCTAAGTATGGTTGGTGGCTTCTCACTTACATTAAAATATGTGGTTTGCGTTGAAATATTTTCCTTATACATACCTATAAGATTAATTTAGTCGGCTCCCTACGGAACGGTTGTCCCACTGCTTTTTTTGCGATACTTCAAGTGATTTCAGCGCGTAATACATAGTTTTCCTTTCGCTACTGAGTAGTAAGTAAAGGACTTGAGCTCATTATTTTGATTGCAGATATTTTCTATTAGATAGATTCAGTAATACTTTTGGTTAAAAATTTTTCTTCAGATTTATGCAGGTTAAAGTTTTCTTTTCGCCACTGAGTAGATTTTAATTTTGAATGCATCTATTAATTATTAGGTTTATTAGATTTAGTAGGTAATTACTTTTGTTATTCTTTCTTCTGACTTATGCAGGTATAAGTCACTGCGATAGCTCATCTCAGCATGTAAAAAAAAAAAAACTTGACTAAGTAATAAGTACCATTCAAAGTAGGTAGGAGGTAGGTATTAAATCTAAATGTGCATTTATAATTTGATTTTGTAGTAGGTAATTTGATTTGATATTGTTCTTCTTATTCTCTGTAAAGTGATTGATTACATTAGGTTAATGCTTAATTAATAGGTTGGTTGACTTAATTTATATTTACCAATCTTAATGCAAAATTTGATTTCATCGTAATTGGGTATTGTTTTGTTGTATCTCTACAAAGCTTTGACGTTTTGGACATTTTTTATGACAAAATTGTTAAGTATTGTTTGTCTTTTTACCATTTTTAAATTACCTACCAATTAATATTTTTAACCGACTTCAAAAAAGGAGGAGGTTATCAATTCGACTGTATGTTTTTTTTTTGTATGTTTGTTACCTCATATCTCAGTCGTTTGTGGACCGAATCAAAAAAATTTTTCGCCTACTTAGAGGGTGTACCTTCTAGTTGGTCCCATTTTTGGATCTGATGATGGGATCTTGGTGTAATCGAGGGAAACCCTCAAATTTTAAAGGCACGTATAGTGTTTCTTTAATAAAATCTTTATGTTGACGTGTTGTTACGTCTGATAGTCAACATCTTGTGGGGCTGAGCTGATGGTGGAACTCCTTAACGCTAAGGAGTTCAGTAATTGTAATGACGGAACTTATGATAGATAATTTTTAGCCATCACTTTGACCATCAAGCATCAACTATCACAGCACCGACTCCTTTCCTTTCAATGGTGAAGATTTTATTTAAGACTTTTTAGTGCATTTTGGTTTTGAAGTCAGTTTTACTTTTTTTTAAAGTTTATTTTTAATAAAAAAGTACCTATTGAATTAATTAGTAGAATGCCTAGAAAAAGGACTCAGCTTTCTCGGCAGTCTGCCGCGTCTACAACGTCCATCCGTCTCAAACTGAATGCTATTATTTGAGAATATTGCTGCAACATATTCGCGGTATATCTTATTTGTAAAATAATTAGCCTAAATAATTAAAAAATCTACGGCGGACGAAGTCGCGGGCACAGCCAGTTAAGTATATTTCAACTTAGGTTACATGGTGTAAGTTTCATCAAAATTGGTCATGTGAAAATAGCTAAAAACGATAAAAAAAAAGATTTAAAAAATTAAATGGCCTTAAAAACAGAGAGGGTTCAGTAAGATGTAGTAGACGTATTCCTTACGATTTGTCATTCATGGAGCACAATACACAGGACGTATAGACGTAGACGTAGCACATACATTTCAATAATAAGTCGTCGCGTAAGGCTTTGCTTCCTATTCGTTTCGGTGGGATCGGGATTCGTCAAATTTCTAGTGTCCAGCCCTCTCCGCTTTTTTCTCTTCTCTACATAGCACTTCCGTTAAATCCAAAAAAATGCACTCTCGCTAGCTTTTTGAGGTGAGAGACGACACTTTTTAACATTTTGATGTGTGAATCCTAAATCTAGTAGCTACAGCATTATTATGAGGTGTATTAAGTACACAATGCTCGCTAGGCGATTTTTGTACTTTTTTTTATGTAGAGTCGTTTCTCAGTGTTTGATAATCCTACCTTAAATCCGTCGTTGGTCGAGGAATTGTAAAAAATAGTTATTACAAATACTACGCATAGCGACCAGTGGCGGATTTACCAATAGGCCAAGTAGGCCGGTGCCTAGGGCGGCAGAATTAAAGGGGCGGCAAATTTATGTGTATAGTGTGAAATGTTTTTTTGGAAAGAATAAACAAAATGAGTCTTCAAATTCAGGCCTCCACTGTAGATTTGATCACCGTTACCGATCTTTACGAATCACTTCGTAAGTTTTTTGTAGCTGCTTTAATTATTTCGAAGAAAAAGCTTGTCATGCTTTTCCCTACCTTATGATTAGTACATGCTGCTGTTTTTAGGTCAACATTAAACTCTTCAGTAGGTACATAGCGGGTTGCAAAAATAATCTAGTAACTGACAGAAATATCATTAAGTTCACAATCATACTAATAACGGGACTAAACTAACGAATTGAATTTCAAAAGTCAGTAGGGGCGGCAAAAATTGAATGGCCTACTAGCGGCAAATTTGTAAATCCGCAACTGATAGCGACATACCATACAAAGTTGGCAAACGGAGGCTATAGCAAACGGAGCTAGCGCTGCGCACGTGGCATTCCCTGGTAGATAAAAAAAATCTGGTAGGTAAAAATAGGGTATAAATTAGATATTTATCTAGCGTCTAGGATTTTTATCGGATAAGCACCCGTCTATAGTTAAAGTTATAATGTGCCTATGTGATAACTGAGCCAGATGAAAATATGTTCAGCGGTTTGTTTTATTTGCGTAGTTTTATTATTATTTTTTATTTTATTTTTCATTATTATTATTATTTTGGACCTTATAAGATAAGATTTATGTTGGTACTAATACTGTGGTTGGTTGGCACCGTGTGTATCTTAATTTTGTCAGTTGTTCTAACCTCGTTACACCCACACTAGAAAATATATTAGTCCATCCTGCTTCTGGCTGTTTGTTTATGTAGCGTTTCTCTGTTTGTCTAGTCCGAGATAGTACCTATTTATTTGTGTCCGTTCTAAGAAAATAGCCGGGCGGGCGCAGTCACGAATTAAATAACAGTGAAAAAGGGACAGAATACAAAAACAGTACCTAGCTTGCTTTAATAACGTACTTACTTTGTAATAATCAGCTGACGATAATAGGTCAGGCGTTATGCTATAGTTTTTCATTTATAAGGTGACCTCGTTTTATGTGATAATATTTATAAATATTTTTTTGTTGAAAACACTTATGGACTTTTTAGGCAAGTTTTTTAAGAAAATTCAAATTATGTTTTTTTTCGTCAGTTTTTGAAAAAATTGAGGTCAAGATGAGAGAAAAATAAGAATGAGACATTCATATAAAGATACCTTAATTTTTAAATTGACAGGGCGTTGTTAAAAAATGATATTTTTGGGGTCGAGATCGAGAAAACAAAAAAAAAAAACAAATTTTGATTTTTACAAAAGTATGATAGTGTCCTATTTCTGTGATGTGTCCAGTGTTTGATGTAACAGATACACTTTTAAAATATTTTCACTTAAAATTTTTCGATCTTGGATAAAACCAATACAAAGCAAGGATATACATTAATTGTGTATAGAAAGTTTGTTTAAATTAAGTATATAATTACGAGATCCCTCACTAATGAGTAAAGGTTCTCTTAATTTTATATTAAGTAACATTAACGAGCACGCGTTATCAAACTTTTCAGTTTTAAACTAACTAGAATTTTAATTAGGTCGGAATAGGTACTTACTCTACGTTATGTGAATTATCTCTCAACTCTCCTAAGTATGAAATATTCTTGAGCATATTCATAACTAACAACTTCGTCACATTAACTTTTCAGACTTTCTAACTAACGCGCAGTAAATTGCCTGAATTAAAATGCAACTTTTGCTTCACTCGACTAATATAAATTAAAGTTATGATCGGCGAAAATACTTAGGCTTGTGGAACTCCTTACCCCTCGCTATCAAGCAATCAAAACCTATAACTGTTTTCAAAAAAATATCTACTCTTATGTCTCAGTTAATTTCCCTTCATTTCATATTAGTTTGTGTTCCTATATATTATAATGTATGATTATTATTGTGTTGGTATATATGTTACGGCTAAAGGTAGGTGTGAACATAAACTTAAGATTAGCCGGCTTAACTTAAGTATAGCTGCAGGCCCTTGGCTAAAAATGTAGAAGGGAATGGAAAGGGAAACAATGTAGTTATGTTTACTATTTTGACACGAAAACTTTATTTAAAAATAATCACTTTTATTTTATTACACATACTTTTAAATACTTGTATTGGTATTCTTGTAACTTAAAACAATATTTACCTGATCAATAAAATAAAAAAGCAAAATGAAGTTCGTAATCGCAAAACAATCAAATAAACTTTCTCAAATCCCCCGAAT
The DNA here is from genome assembly GCA_963924145.1 of Pyrausta purpuralis. Classification (NCBI taxonomy): domain Eukaryota; kingdom Metazoa; phylum Arthropoda; class Insecta; order Lepidoptera; family Crambidae; genus Pyrausta; species Pyrausta purpuralis. Next base: position 20,509,230 of record OZ001649.1, read on the forward strand.
AAAATGCGTAAGCGTTCTAAGATGTTTATCTACCTATTTATAAATTATTGCAAAACCAAGTTATTCCGTAGGGGCTGCCATTATCTGCCATATACTATATTTTCAAGTACAATAATTCTTATTCTCAATAAATTTGAAATGGATCAGAGAGATGGCAATGACAGTCATTTAAATTATGATTTTTAATTTTATTTGTTAGGATTGTACTTATAATACCATATCAATGTGAATGGTAATCAATTCAACACATCAAACTGGTCTGAATTTTTCCCATAATACAAGATACTGTTGCCTTGTCCTGCCACTGGTGCTATTAGCTTTTCTATGCCGCCAATAGTGCAAATATCAAATCTTTTTAATCGTCGATACTGTAATGTTGAACGCTTAGCGGCAAGTTTTGCTGACCTGACTTCTTGAATTACATTATCGAACTGTTCGTCGCTCAAATAAAAACTAAGTATTATTATTTCGTTTTGATGTTAGTAACTCCCGAAACTGTCAAACTTCGTTTTAAGCGTTTCAAGATTGTGCAACGCCAACATTGCAAATACGATGTCTCCCCACCGCCACCTCAAGCCCTCCGCTGGCCCGGCACGCTCATCGAATACATTTTTATCCATTTCGTTTCGGTTAATGTGCACATTAACCGGCTAAAGATGGAATATAATGACACAAACTAACATGTTATCGAACTTTAGCCGCCTCTCAAAAATAAACCTAAGTTTAGCCGGCTTATCTTAAGTTTATGTTCAACACCTACCTAACCTACCTTCAGCCGTAACATATATAGATATATATATACTAGCAGACCCAGGGATTTTGCTTCGCCCCTAACACCGTCCCGCCCTGGCCCCGTCTTAGCCAGCCTCGTAATTTTAAAAGTTAAGAAAAACACTATAATTGATCAGTTATCGAGCGGGATGAAAAATGATCAAATTACTAAAATGGCTATAAAAATATAGGGGTTGGTGATAAAAAAGTAAAAATTTAAAAATAAAAAATTTCGTTCAAAAATCCCTCAAGCGTATCTGAACGAGACACAATGCAAATTCTATTGTTATGCGGTTGCCTGCAACCGCTCGGGTGTTGAAGCATTAAGGTTGAACAACCCTTATCACTTAGGGGTATGAAAAATAGATAGTAGCCGATTCTCAGACCTAATGAATACGCATATAAAATTTGGTAAGAATCGGTAGGTAAAGCCGTTTTGGAGGAGTACGGGAACGAACATTGTGACACGAGAATTTTATATATAAGATATTAATCTGTTATATTTCATAAACATGCATTCTTTTCTTGTATTTATTTTTTATGTAATTATATTTATTATAATTTTATTATACAGATTTATTTCTATTTTACTTATTCAGCTCTTCATTTTCTATGTACAAAATATCCCATCCTATAAAACTCATAATTTCTTTACCCAAAGGTTTACTGAAAGGATCAGACCGCCTAAATTGTACATCTCCTTAAAACTAATTTGTGAATCAATTTATGTTATGTGGAATAAAGAGTTATCTATCTATTTACTAGGTACCGTAAAAGGCGAACAAAAATCAGACAACAAAATTAATTCAGAGTAAATCCTAGTAGCTAATAACGTCTTTTTTCTGTTAAAGCTGCTTAATATACAGTCTTGGTCAAGTAATTGGGGTCACTATCAAAATAAGCAAGGCCTTCCCTTAACATCGATAAATGTTCACGAAGCTCTGAAGTTTTTTCTTAATGAACAAGTAAAATGTTAGCGAGCACAAAATCGAGAAACATGAGAATAATATAGAGCTTAAATATTACATTTAATAACTTTTGTGGGTTAAACCATTATAAAATCCGCGTGATTTCAATGTAACGGTTTAAATACGTTAAATTGTAAACTCTCTCGATATTGTAAACTGTACCGACCTTCATATATTGTAACGTAATCTGAAATGACGAATGCTGGGCAAAGTGGTGGGTCAGGGTGGGTGATATCTGTAAGGCTACCGTTTATCCTGCGTGTAAGGTTGACATGTAATTACCAATAAAAGCGTTATTCTAAACCATATCGAGCTTAAAATATTACGGTGACAGATGCCTATCATAGTAGGTAATAAGTGATAAATGTAATTTTACTAATACAATATATTAAAAAATAGCAATATATATTTTGGGAGATGTGTTCGATTAAGAACCTACATTACCTAAGTACCATAGTAACCATGTAAGTTGTTAACGTTCAGCTAATGCGATTGATATCTAGCGACTTTAAAGTTTGAATCTATCAATATGATATTAAACGTTATTTGATTTTAAGTCGCCGTCCAAGCGTGAACATAACTTTTCTCATCTATCATCAGATAATTCGATAGTAAAGTTACCAGCTACAAAGTGTAGTTTCCCCAAGTTCGAGATTAAGTAGGCTTTGATTAATTATATAATCTAGTTTTGTTGCTATTCTGCGGATCTTTAGTTGTTTTTTATAAGTATAAGAATAAAAACACACTTAAAGTATCCGTAGAATAGTACTTTACGTTTCAACAATTAGCTCGATGTAATGGTCTCTTTTTCTTAATAAGGGATTGCGCATTCCGAAAGCAACATATAATTTTGTTTAAAATCTTCATTTGACGTATCTAACTCATAGAATACTACTTTATGTAATACCCTTGAAAATATCAGATGTTTTTAAATGCTTTGGCACACATGTCGTTGTCGAGATAGTCATGATGATGCTCAAATATTCTTTCCGGAAGGACGTCCGATTTTTTCAAAAAGTCCTGCTGGAAGATGGAACTTGAGTCCTGCTGGAAGTACGCGGTTTGTATGAAATCTGCTCCTGGTCCTTCCGGCAGTACGGTGACCTTGACCTTGAACGTTCGTATCGCCAGGGGTTGTAAACATTGGTTTGCTTTTATAAAATACTAGATTGACCGGTGATATTTTTATTGCGCACCTAAGTTTCGAAATTCAGTATAGTAATTAGTAGATTTTGCATTGAGACCGTGCAAGGGTGTAAAAAAAAACAACGCAGAAGTATTTTTTATTCTATTTCTTAAATTATAAACTCCAAACACCATTTTAACATTCCTTCATAATTATTTTTTTTATTATTAAGAAACCTTACCTGACTCGTCTTACGCTGGATTTATCAACAAAGTGGGAATAATAGTGCATTTTCCGTCAATATCCCATCGCACTAGTACTTTGTTTACATCGTGAACACGCACAATAACTCCAAATATTTCACGCGTATTATAATGCTCGCCAAAATGTTGGCGACTCCAGGCGTGATCGGTGCCGGGCAGGTCGAAACACGTCGGCGGCGCGCGAACGCGCATCCCGCGTCTATATCCGTGCGCCATCGCTTGCCAATTGAATAGCGGTACCGATTAGTAATAAATATTATCTACAGGTGAAAAAGAAAGAAATACACTTTTTTTCATGTAACTTTGAACTGTGAATTATAATTATTTAAGGAACTGTGACCCAATAAAAATGCGTCCTTCCGGAAGTACAAAAAAATCCTGCTAGCAGGACGCTGGACGATCTATCATATTTGAGCATCATCATGACTACCTCGACAATGACATGTGTGCCAAAGCATTTAAAAACATCTGATATTTTTAAGGGTATTACATAAATAGTATTCTATGAGTTAGATACGTCGGACGATCTATCATTAAGTCTGTGGGCAATGAGAGCCCAAACAAAATTCAACAAATTTAAGTACTAAAACGCATAGTCAAAGTTGTGGATTGGTTTGCAACATGAATTCTGGGGTTGTAAAAAGTTATAAGAGTGTGGGCTCTCACTAAAATCATTGACCGTTCGGCTTCTTGGCTAGTGTCATTTTAGTACCTACTATCTGTCAGTAAAATATCTAATTAACGTAAACGTAAAGATAAAGTTGTATTTGGTTTGCATAGGTACAGTACAATGCTCTTTCTATGGTACCTGAGGGACTACGTAAAATTGCTTATTATCTTAGTAAACCACAGTCAAATCACAAAATATATAATTCCTGGTATTTAAAAGTAGAAAAACTGGCCAATTTTGAGATTCTTGTTGATTTGTGGTCCCTGAGACGTAATAGTAAACTAATGAATATACCCTACAATACCCTTTGCTGAATTTGTACCTTATTTTTAACACTAGCCCAGAGGCAGAATGATTTAAATGAGAGCCCACATCTCTGGCCTTATACCTTTTTGTATATAGTGTTACAAAAACCAGAATTCGTGTTACAAACCAATCCACAACTCTATAAATAAGTACGTTTAAGTACTTTGAAGAAACGTTGTTCGATGATTTGTCGTTTGGGCTCTCATGGCACACAGACGTCAAATATTGTGTAAATGTAAGCAGATGTCCATCAAACAAATAATCAAGCCTGAGAGTTCACAGTTCAAGTTGTGCCAACTTTCGTTAAATTCGCTCAAATTGGTTGTTTACAACAACGATAACGAAGTAACGTCCCTCAGTGGGCAGAATTCAATCACGTAGGTGGTGGTGTTGCTTACTCAATATATGTGACTAACGACCCGTTACAACTTACTTTGTAATAAATTTAACACCGAGAAAAGTACCCATTCCTTTGTCGTAATATACCTAGTTACACCGGAGCTACATTGTGTTTCATTGTTCTTTTTAGCAGATTTTAACCCTGTAGAGTTCAACGTAAAGAAACAATTTTGAAAATGAGGACATTACATCCCAGATATTAAAACTCGGACGGGGATGCCTAAATAATATCCTTCTTTTAGGGCCACTCTTGCACTTTTGAAACTCGTATTTCGATTACAACGTTTTACTTATTTGTCCAAGTTCACACAAAATTACAGTTAGGTACACTAGCGTTCTGTCTAAAATACAACACGATACTTGCCAAAGTAAATTAGGGAAAACACTTTCTTGTAAGAAACACTTTCTTGTAAGAAAGTGTTTTCCCTATAATAGTTAGCTATTGGTCAGGATGTGTAGTAATCTTCTAATTTATTGTTTTTGGGCATGTAAGGTGAAAGCTCAATGAAAAGTAAGGTTATTTCGCGGCGAAATATGTACATCAATAAAACCTTTGCTTATAACTTCATCTTGGCACTATGAATCCGCTGAGTCTTACCAAAATTGAGGCGTCCTTGCCTATCAAACAAACACAAAAACACATCACATCTTATAAGTGAGCTAACATTTTCAATGTTTTTTCTTGCGTTGAATCGAATAAGATCATAAAAATATCAATCGAAATTTAAATAAATTGCAATTGGCGAGTAAGATGGCATTTGCTATGAAATATTTTGCTATATTAATCTCATAAAACTAGTCGTCAATAAATTATTTTTTTTCATCGCGACGATACCTTGCTGCGTGCTCTGGGGACGACAGACAGTAGGTTATATAGGACTTTCCTGGCGAGTGACAATTAAACACGATCGAGGCCATACGAGGCATTGTTTATTTTGTGTCTCCTACAGCTTTTACGATGGCCTGTGAGACACACTGAAAGTTTTTTACGCTTATAATTAAAAAGGGGCTTGAAAAAAAACCATCTCTATACGTTAGACTAATAAATTGAAAGAAGGTTGTACTTGTCAGTTTTGAACTTTTCTCTGAACTTCAACATGTCTCACAAAATAGTCAAGTTGTCTGAGTAATATCTATTTACTTTTTAGCTACATTTTTTTCCACGCTATTTGGTAATCACTTCGAATGATTGATGACGATCTCTTCTAAAAAAACATCTCAATTTTGACTGGGACGGTCCAACGAGAGAATAATCATAAAAATCAGCTCATTTGTTTTAGTGCTACAATTACACGCAGTTGCTGCATTTTTAGTGGGAATTTCTTACAAAACATTTATTATTCGCATTACTATCTCCAAGGTATCTACGGAATTAAAGATTATCGTAACGAAGAACGAAGAAGATTACCGAAAAAAGTTGATCAATTCATTCAGTGTTCCTTTTTTTGTTCATACTCTCTTAAATTAGAGCCTGTAATTTCAGATCGTCAAATTTCGTATTTAAAGTTTTACTATTAATTTCTTATGCTCACTCCATCCACACGCTATTGTATCTCTATGAACCAACCAACTATAGATTCGCATTCCACCGTTTACATTGTATGAATTGGCTAGAAATAGGATTATTCAGCATAAAAACAAACCACTTTTACTATGTGTTCATGAGTAAAACGGATCACTGGTGCTCACTCCGTCCGCCATCGCCTAATACTTAAATCTTTTTTGCTAAGTTAGCTTAAAAGTAAGAGCGAACATATGATTTTTTTGTACAAAATACTATAAAATATTCGGCAGTACACATTTTGATATTACCTTTTACTTTTAGAGATATGCAAAACTTAATTTTTGGTTTGAATGGCATAAAATAGGGTGTCTCCACGTGACTATAATAAGAGGACATTAAAAAAGACTGGATAAATTAAGACGGTTTAACCCTTAACCAGGCTGCGAAAAACCGCTGGTAGAAATTAAGAGTTGCATATAGATTTAGGTTTTAGTAAGGTTTTTGATAATGCCCTTTTTCATTCCTGATTAACAGATTCCTGAAAAAAAAACTGATAACCCTCAATAATTAATGTGGTGAAACATAATCACTGTGCCTCGGTAACGAGTACCTTTTTCTTGTCGCTACATGTATTATTGGTAAATTAATTTAAATTATGTTTATTTATACCGTATTCAAAATAAGGAGGTAATTTAATTGAAGTGTCACAAGTATACAATAGATAAACATGTCAGAAAAAATACCTAGATTCATAAGAAAGTTATTTGATGATGACATAAATAGGCAAAGAAAGTATAATTCCCAAAAAACGTTTCGCTCTAACAAGATAAATATGTTCCCTTTATGTTTATTTTCCTAATATACTGCTGAACATAGGCCTCCCTCACGGCTTTTCACAGCAACCGATCACAAGCGGTCTACATCGAGTTTGATCCTGCGATCTTTACAAGGTCGTCTGTCCATCTTATCAGTGGACGTCCAGCCCTACGTTGCGACATTGGTCGAAGGGTCTCCAATCTAGAACTTTCCTGCCACAACGACCATCAGTTCTTCGCTCTATGTGCCCTGCCCATTGCCACTTGAGCTTACTGATTCTCAAGGCTATGTCCGCGTTACCATAGTTCTTCTACGCATCTCCTCATTTCTGATTTCCCGTAGAGAAATACCCAGCATGGCCCTCTCCATCGCTCGTTGTGTGATTTTGAGCTTCTTTATGAGGCCCATAATTAGAGACCATGTTTCAGATCCATATGTCATCACTGGTAACACACACTGGTTGAAGACTTTTGTTTTCAAACACTGAGGTAGATGAGATGAGAAGACGCTCTTGCGCAATTGAAGGATAAGCGTATAGATGTGGTCTATGGTAATATATAGCCTTTTCGGAAAACGGCTTATTCGGGAGGCTGGAAGTCATCAAATCTATGTGCGAGACGATTTGTGATGACTCCACCTCCACCTCTTCATCCGGGTGTTTCGAGGTCGGTGCCTGTATCACCTTCAGCGAATACCTCTTGGATATTCTGAGTATAAGGTATATTACCCTGCTCGACACACTCTTGATGGCCTCGATATTGTTGACGAGGGACTTGTGAACGAGGAACTCGACAGCACCTTGGGACTTTTGTTGGTTGCCTTCCCGGTAGTAGAGCAGGTTGCCAGACTGCAGAGTTATCGTGTCCTTGCCCACTCTACGGACTTCTGATAAACCCATTATGTCCCAGTGTAACCTGCCTGGAGCTGCTCACTTGGTGGAAACGCAGACCCTTGTTGGACTGCGAATCTTTAAAAATAAATGTAAAGATATTTCAAAGAACTAATGACAATTAAATCAAAATTGGCGTTAAAAAGGAACTATGTATTAGCAAAATATGATATGACTTTCATAAAAGGTACCTTATAAGAATTTTTAAGAGTTGGCTGGCTTACAGAAGCTAGTGCACCTAGGTCATACCGCTTACGGGAAAGTTTGCTCTTGGTAGGTTTATGCGGAGAAACTTAATCTCAACTCGTGAAGTGGGGAGTGTAAACTATCTACATTTAATAATATTTTAGTAAGCTATTTTAATTAAATGTAAGAACTAGCGTGGAGCTTGTTATTTTGCTCTTCATCACAATCAACAAACAACGTAATATAGCCGAGGGCGGTTTGGTCGATGTTCGCAAATAACCACAAAAATAATCAATTAGTATTTTGTGGCTGAGTTACAACTCTGTCGAAACAAGCACGATCATCAATTATATCCAGCTTTCAGAAACGCTACAAAATGCGTATAAACACTATAATTTGATATAACGTACCAGAGAACCCACATTTGCGTTGCGTAACCAACGCGATACCACTTCGAAGCGGTGTAGCTCTGTTGTTTTGTAAGAACGTCATGTCATACTGTGCGTTACGTTGTTGGAACGCGCGTGCAAAATAGATGAGTTAGATGGACCAACGCAACGCAAAGGAACTGGCTTCCTATTGGCTTTGTTTTGCGTCTTATAATGTAAAAATGTTTTCATTAGTACGATAGATGATGAAGGGCTAGAGGCTTAGAGCGTAAGAGTAGAAATATTTCGTACTTAGTCAAATCATTTGGGTGAAAGGTGAAAGGCCGTCCCCTGTACCTACTATTGAACTGGCGTCTGCAGTAGAAGAATGCACTTTGTATCAAGCTTGTAGGTGGCATCTTGTGCTGCTGGCGCCTCGCCAATATCGTTTTTTTGGACTTAAGACTTTGATTAAAATCGCCCGTTGGCAAGCATTTTAGTGTGACAGTTATTGTCGATATTTACTAACACCTTCTCTTACCTACATAGTCCGTATTTGTCAAAAAATAAAATACACACATTCAAAAAAGTTTGCGGTCTCTCGTTCGCTTGTGTGCGCCTTCACATTAGAGCGACAGCAGCGCCGTCGCTCTAGTGTAAAGGGCTATTATTCTATTTTTCAGTATTATCGCAAACTTTTCTTGATGTGTCTATGTACCTAAAGTAGCAATTCTGTATCATTTACAAACTATTCTAATGTTAGTAACCGTGGAAGTTACTAACATAACTGGTGAACTCAGGTATTTATTAACTTTAACCTTCGACTTCGTCCGCGCGTTTTGAGTTTGCTCCCTCCCCTCCCGTCGCAGCGTGATGTTTTATAGCTTTAAACCTTCCTCAATAAATAAGCTATCCAACAAGAAAATATTATATTAATATCTATATATATATATATATATATTTAATCAGTCTAGTAGTTCGTGAGATTAGCGCGTTCAAACAAATAAATAATCAAACAAACTCTTCAGCAGCTTTGTAATATTAATATCGACGGTTAAAAGGAAATAGGAGATAAGCGACAAAAGATGGAATGTTCAGGAGAGCCGTTCAAAGTTTTAAATTTTAGAAAAACTGACGAATTTTTGTCATTTATTAAGATATTGTCAAAAGAGAAACAGTTATAAAATCAAATAGAAATGGAACAGTTACTGGTATTCTTAGTTGTAGTGATTAGACGTTATTTGAAGTAGTTTTTGTCGCTTATAACCACAGCGTTTAATTTTTGAATGAGGAAATATGGCATAAGATACAAATAACAAAATAAAATATTAAAAGATAAGGACATTTCTACAGAAGGGCACTTTTTTTCTCAATTCGGTGGTTGATTTTTAATTTGGATTTTGTAGTAGTATAAATAATAAAAAATGAAGTTTACTCCATCCTGAAACATAAAATAATGATTTGCCTAAATTTTGTTGATTGATCTATGAGAAAAGTTAGGCTCCGAATTGAGAAAGCACCGAATTGAGAAAACGATGCACCGAATTGAGAAAATGAATCACCGAATTGAGAATAGATGCAACATTATCTAATGTATTGTATTGTATTGCATTCTATTGTGTATATATAATGTATTTGAATGATCAAAATAAAAAAAATACCAAAAGCGTTATGTTAACTGACTGCTGGTCTATCGGTTTAATAGTTTATGTGCCTATCTATATCAATAATTCTTTGTAATGTTAATAATAATAAAAAAACTGATCAACATGTTTATTTTTCGATATAACTAATAATCAGTCTTGTTTTTAAAACTCAAACAATTTAAACATTACAATTTTCAAAGAGGATAACACAATAGAGACATATATTTTAGAGCAGATGTCATATATTTTATTTCATCCAGGTTAACTCCAACCATGTTTAGTGCGTGTGTGCTTGATAGATTCGTATGACCGTGCATCACAGGTAAGTTTATGACCGGGATCGGTTTCGCGGTATCTAGCGACTCGTAGATATGGTGATTGATTTTGAGTCCAAGGACTTCTAAGTTGCAGGGTTCATCAATAGTAACGAGGTAAGTCCCAAAAATAGGCTGCTTACTGTTCTGGTCGTGGTTATCACACAGACTAGTTATCGTTGTTGGTCTTCGACTATACAAGATCCAATTGTTGGTATCAACCCTCTGGATTCTTACTTCTTCGATTTGAATTTGATGCTGGTGACAATGTGTGAGAGTATTGTCAAACTCCATAAGCTGCTCTGCACAGATAGGTTCATGGTAGACAGCTTGGTTGTCTGTCGTACATAAGAAGTGGTCGCCAGCAGCGAGCGCGCGGCATGGCTTGGAAATTGGTAAGTAATTAGACTTTCACGCCAATAGGTAAGGAAATTCAGGAAAGATTGATATTGTGATGTTTTGTGACTCGTGGAATATTGGTAAGGAATAAATCTTATCTATCTTAACCTTGGCTCACTTCAGAATTAACCACAATTTCATTCACTGCTGTCGGTAATATTTTAATAGATGTCATCAATATCTTCACTTTCCTATCTATAGTTTATTTTTATTAGATATATGTATTCTATGTAAGTTTATTAATCCAATGCTTATATATTTACAAATAATTTTGTTTATCTATGTAATTTTTGTATGTATGTTTATGTTAATGCATTTTAAATTTTTGTCCCTCTCAGTACTTTTAAATATTCCGCCACGGATTTAACTCTCTGCATTTCCCAAGCGGTTGACTGGTAGAGAATGCCATAAGGCATTTAGTCCGCCAATTGTACCATTAACAGTGCAATAAAGTTTAAATAAAAAAATAAATAAAAAAATCTTATAATAACTAAAGTATGATTATCAGTTATTGGTATCTCCATTATAAATGTTATCTTGTCTTTCTTAACGTATGATTTGACATATATTGTTTTCTCTAATTTAAAAAAAAAACCTCTAATTTAATACCTCGTTAGGTAAATACATAAGATTTGCAAATTGAGCTATCGATTTTAAATGATTTAGTAATTCTTTCAAATTAACTATGGATTGATGTAAAACTGACAATTTACTTAAGGCTAGAGTTGTTTCAATCTCCCTTGATTGTGAATTTAGACACACAGGGAAAACGCGGAAACTCCTTGAAAAATCCGATCCGGCTGCGCCAGTTACGTATCGGGAGCCGGGTGGGGAGTTTTTAAAAACTAACTAAATTAATTAAAATTAAAATAATTCTTCATAATATTTTGTTACATTTATTATTTAAATTCAATTAATCACATAAAATATTTTATAATAATTTAATATTTAAATACAATTAATTATTGCTCGAATATGTGTTGCTCAAAAATTAGCTGCGGAAATCAGGGATGTGGTTAACTTGAATTCCGTACAAGCATGGGAAAATTTACTTACATTTCCGTATAGAATTTTGCATATTCAGCCTAGCTCTCGCTCTGATTCACTTACATCCCGAATAAAAGATAATTGTTATGCTGGGACTCCTCTTTTGCAACAAAACACTCCTGTTCATATTTCAAATAAATCAATAGTCCACCATATCGAAACTAAGGTAAGTGATGGTGACATTAAAGGTGCTGCGCGCCTTTTATTCTGCGACGACGCCTTGGCTCCAGATAATAATGAAACCTTGTCAGCACTCCTGGATAAGCACCCTTGTTCATCTAATAACTTTCATTTGCCGTCTCCTCCGAATTATGTCAATATTAATTTACAGATTTCGGCTTCTGATGTTTTGCAAGCTTTGAATGGGTTTCGTAGTGGCACCGCTGCTGGGCTTGATGTTTTATCCGCACAGCACCTCAAAGACCTCTTGAATGCGCCCGGTGAGGCTAGCTCTAGCCTTCTTGAAGCGCTGACGGCTCTCCTGAACATCATGCTAGCTGGTCAGGTACATGACGAAATTACCAAGACCATCTACGGAGCCAATCTTTGTGCATTAAAGAAAAAGGATGGAGGCATAAGACCTATTGCTGTGGGTACTACTTATCGCCGTCTCGCAGCCAAATTATGCTGTCGGGCGGTTTCTGGCTCACTCAAAGATGTTTTTCAACCAACTCAACTTGGTTTTGGAGTTTCTGGGGGCTACGAAGCTGCTATTCATGCCATCCGCTCTTTTTTGAACTTTCCACCTAATGATATTAATTTAAAAGTTGATGTAAAAAATGCTTTTAACTCCGTGGATAGGGGCGTCCTGTTGACTGAAATTCGGAGGAGGGTGCCTTCTCTGTATTCTTTTTTGTGGCAGTGTTACAGTACTCCCACTAAACTAATGTACAGGGAACACACTCTTTCCTCTGAAGTTGGATGTCAACAAGGTGACCCTTTAGGTCCTGCGATTTTTAGTCTGGCTATACATCCCATAATTACAAAATTACAATCAATATTTAATGTTTGGTACCTAGATGATGGAACCCTTGGTGGCGATCATTCCACTGTTTTGGATGATTTTACTTTTTTAATTAATAATTTAAATAAATGCGGTTTAGATCTAAATTTTTCAAAATGTGAACTTCTGGTCCCTCAAAATTGTTCTCAAAGTGATGCTGTGATTAGTTCATTCAAACAATTAGCTCCAGGTATTAAAATTATCGACCATTCTTCTTTTCGGTTTCTTGGCTGCCCTATAACAGATCAGTCTTTTGCACCTTTCATAGAAGACCAAATTGCTAAATTAAATTTTGTCTCTGACCGAATTACTAAATTAAGCAGCCACTTTTCCTACACCATCATGCGGTTCTGTCTCTTTGTACCAAAATTAACTTATTATTTACGATCATCCCCTTTTTGGAAACATCCACCTTTATTATCAAAATTAGACAATGCAATCAAACATATCATTTCATTAACTTTTAACATTCAGCTGACAGATATCTCTTGGACTCAGGCCTCCTTGCCAATTCGCCATTGTGGGTTGGGTATAAGAGATCTATCTGGCGTAGCTCTTCCAGCGTTTTTGTCATCGTCGCATAAAACATTTGATTTAATTTGTAAAATTCTTTGTAAATCGCATGTTTTCAACACCATTCACGTCTCATTTTTAACTGAAGCCATAACCGAATGGGGGAGTCGCTCAATCGATGTGCTCCCTCTGAATCCCACAGTTCAGCGCCTGTGGGACGAGCCTCTCTGCAGAGAAGTGCGTAATAATCTTCTTCTTTCGACTACCAACTCTGCAGATCGTGCCCGTCTCATGGCCGTGGCTGAATGGGAGTCCGGCCTTTGGCTGAAAGCCATCCCATGTCCAGCTTTAGGGACCTTTTTTGACAGCAACGCGTTCAGGATTGCCGTTAGCCTTCGTCTTGGAGCTTTCAATGTCGTGCCCCATCGTTGCACTTGTGGGAAAGTCGTTGATAATTTAGCTCACCACGGTCTATCCTGTTGCAGAAGTGCTGGCAGAATTCCACGCCATGCTGGTCTGAATGATGTCATTCGGCGGGCGTTTCTCAGTGCCCGTATTCCGGCCGTTCTGGAACCGAATGGTCTTGTACGTAGCGACGGCAAGCGTCCCGACGGCATGACCCTCGTTCCATGGAAGATGGGCAGGCCTTTGGTGTGGGATGCTACTTATGTCGACACTTTAGCACCTTCCCATCTTCCTTATACTACCAGCAGGGTGGGTTCGGCCGCTGCTTCGGCAGAATGCCGCAAACGGCGCAAATACGAAAGCCTCAGTGAAGCTTACCTATTTGAGCCGTTTGCAGTAGAAACGCTGGGACCGTGGGGACCTAGTGCCCACAAACTGTTTCGTGAGTTGTCCCAACGGCTTGTTGAGACTTCTCACGAAGCAAAGGCTGGCCTCTACCTCGGCCAGAGAATTAGTATCGCCATCCAGCGAGGTAATGTCGCCAGCCTTTTGGGCACTTTCCCACAGGGCAACGAGTGTTTTGATGTATATATGTAGTTAGTTAGCTTTATTTCGTGTTATTATTATTTTATTGTTTTTGTATATATTGTGATATTTTTTGTAATAAAATTCTACTTTTTTCTATTATTAAAAAAAAAAACACATAAAATAGGAAATTGCATATGTTAGGTACGTTCGTAATATGTTATTGTTGAATTGTTAATTTGTCAATTTTAAGACACTTGTTAGTATTTTTGTACTAACTTACTGATAATTTATAGGGAGATCTGTAATTGGCCATACCCAATGTATTAAAACGTGAGTTATAGCAATGAATGTGCTGTTGATTTTCTCGATAAACAACAATAATCAACAACAACAAATAGCCAAATTAATAATATAAAAGTAAAACCTCAATTCGGTGTAAGTTTTCTCAATTCGGTGCACCATTTTCCACGGAATTGATATCCATGGAATTGAGAAAATAACACAATACATCAAATTACCCGAAAATGTTATGAGTTACAGTAATTTCTACTAAACCTAACGATAGAAAGCTGTTAAACACTCAATAGTTTTAGCACAAATCTCATAAAATACTTTAGATACATAATCGAGGTGGCACACCGATTTGAGAAATTACCCTGTACCAAAAACACCGAACGATTTCGTACCTTTGAAAATTGCTCCTGAGTGCTACAGATCTCCTGTTTATACTGTTTGTCCGCTCGGGCGCAACTGTCAGATGACGGGAACAAGTAGTGCGCGTTCCTATTGTGCATAGTTAGTGCTACAGGTACATAAAAGTAAATTTCACCGAATTGAGGCACAAGCCTCGGACAAAATTTAAATGTGTCACTGTATTCAAATTAAAGGATTCACGATATATGTAAGCACGTATATGGCTTCATTATTTATTCCTTGTTATAGGAATGTAGGAATAATAATCAGCAACTTATTATTTTAAAAGTTATGAAACGAAAACGAGTAAATTCTGGAAACCGGACACTCCATTTTAGGCCAAATTCTGCCCGTTTTTGAACTTTCCGATTTTTTTTAAACCGTATGTACAACCTGGTGGTCTTCTTGATATGCTCTCTATCAGGCCAAGAGTTGTATAAATACGTGTGATTTTTTTCAGACACGTTATTCAATTTTAAAGGTAGGTTTTTTGCTCCAGTCGGTCAATCAGTCGTTTCTGTAGAAATGCCCATAAGAAGCATATGTGACATACCAATTTATCATTTCGCAAGGTAAAAGGGTATAAGCGACTAGACCGTTCAATAAATATCATAGGAAAAGAAGGATAAGGTACTTTTCATAGTGGTTGTATAAATGATAATAGGGCACAAGAAACAGACAGCATTCAAAACAATATCAGGATAAAAGACATAACACACAATGTCGCTACGAAGCAAAGAAATGTGGATGAACCCCAAAAATAATGAAGTAGCGCAACCAACACAATCATTTATTAGGAAAATATCTAAAACAGATATAACATGACACCATAATTGTGTCTCTAGCTTCTAAAGTAGGGTGAAATTGCTTAGGAGTAAATTTTCACAGAAACATACTAAGGATCTATCTTACTAAGAGGCCTATTACAGTATTCCCTGTTATAATTTTACACTTAATGGTAGATTTAAAAGGTAATACTCGTCATGTCATATTTAGATACTAACGAGCAGATAGTATGATGTACTTTTTTTTTAAAAAAAGGAGTTTTTGTTAATTCTTTTTAGTCCAAAAAAACAAAATTAACCCCCTTACTAATAAAACACGAATCGCTTAATAAACCTATTTTAGCTTAAACACTGGTTTGTCTCGTTCTTTCATAACGCTGTCAAAATTTGACAAAAAGTGTTAGCATTTAAAAAAGAAATAAACCATCGTCATCGTTATCAACCAAAGGACGTCCACTGCTGAACATAGGCCTCCCCCACGGTTTTCCACTGCGACCGATCACAAGCGGTCTGCATCCAGTGTGATCCCGCGATCTTAACAATTACATTCCTTCCTTTAACACGAATAGTGTTAAAAAAACGATACGAAGGCCCCAAAGCGGATAGCGGCTCCAAGATACCAAGCGGAACCAAGGCTCCAAAGTGTTTGTAAGGAACATGTCTATTGGGCAAAGCCGGTTGACGAAGCTTAAGACGGAGAACGGCAGTGTAGCGTCGACGAAAGCAGAGGTTTCGAGGGAGATTGAGAATGAAAATGATTAAAATGGGCAGTTGTATACCTCAGTTGCCAAACCCGTTAACAGCTCGGTCAGAGACCCAAGAGCTATCCTGACTCCACACTACATCGAAGACATCCCAGACATCAGCCTCTACGAGATTAGGATGGCCCTGAAACAGCTTATAAACAACAAAGCACCTGGCCACAGCAGAAATTCTGAAAGCGGGTGGAACACTGGTTCTCAAAGTCCTTAACACACTCTTTAATTCCATGCTGCTAGAGGGCATCACGCCTGAGGCATAGAACAGGAGTGTGGTGGTGTTGTTCTTCAAAAAATGAGACAAATTCTTATTGAAGAGCTATAGACCCATCTCACTCCTGAGACATGTCTACAAGCTGTTCTCAAGGGTCGTCATAAATCGTCTCGCACGTAGGTTTAATGACTTCCAGCCTCCCGAACAAGCTGGATTCTGAAAAGGCTACAGTACCATATATCACATCCATACGCTAAGGCAAATTATACAGAAGTCCAAGGAGTATAATACGCCTCTATGTTTAGCTTTTGTGGACTCTGAGAAGGCCTTTGGATCGATCGAAACTTGGGCGGTGCTTCGATCTCTTCAGCATCATCACATAGACTATAGGTATACAGAGGTATTTAAGTGTCTATATAACAATGCCACCATGTCAGTCCGAGTACAGGAGCAGAACACGAGGGCGATTCCACTGCGAAGAGGTGTGAGTCCAAACTTCTAGAATGGGAAGGAATCGGCATCAATGTTAATGGCGAATACATCACACACCTCCGGTTTGCCGATGATATAGTCACTCTAGCAAAGACGCTGGATGATTTTGGCACTATGCTCGAAGACCTTGACCGAGTCTCCCAACAAGTGAGTCTTAAAATGAACATGGCGAAGACGAAAATTATGTCGAGTTCTCTGGTTGTACCCACTCCAGTATCCATTGGGAACTCAACTCTCGAAGTTGTCGACGAGTACGTCTACCTGGGACAAGTGATCCAATGGGTAGGTCCAAATTTGAGAAAGAGGTCAATCGACGAATCCAACTTAGCTGGGCAGCGTTTGGGAAACTGCGCAAAAGCGTCTTCGTGTCTCAATTACCTCAGTGTCTGAAGGTCTTCAACCAGTGTGTGTTACCAGTGATGACATACGGATCCGAAACGTGGTCACTAACTATGGGCCTCATAAAAAAGCTCAAAATTACACAACGAGCGATGGAGCGGGTTATTCTCGATGTATCTCTACGAGATCGAATCAGAAATGAGCAGATACGTAGAAGAACTAAGGTAACGGATATATTCCTAAGAATCAGTAGTGTAATAAACATTATACAAAAATAAAGACAGCTTAGCGACTTAAAATTTAAAGGCACCGTTAACCAAAACATGGTATTTTTGTCTAATAACAACGTTTCAAGAAACGTGGGAACATAGGACTGCAAAAAAAACATTGTTTTCACTTACAACTAAGGACGCTTACTATCTACTATTAATTTTAAAATGTCTAATTCCGTACCACTCTTTTCAGCTTCCCATTTCAGGGTTCCGATATTATTTAATATAGCGAGTCACACGTGTTTACGCTGTTACAGCGTGCGGCTGAGTGTTGCGGGGGGATAAGTGGCGCGTTTAAAACTGGTTTTTGTGGTGTCTAATGGCATAAGCCCCGACTCGTATTTAAATCCTTATTTGGTGTTGTGGTGTAAGCGACGTAAAAGTATGATTGTAGAATGCGGAAATATGTTTTGATCGACACCATGATATCTTATTTAATTTAAGTAATATGGAATTAGCAACAATCGTATTTATATTAGTAAACGAAAGTAAGGTATAACTACCAGAGTCATGTTAAAAGCAATTTAGGTAATAAGGCATAAACGACTTGGCTGTCATTAATAACTTAATTAAAATAGGGGATAACCGCTAGAGTAATATAAGTATGCATTTTGTATATAGGGCACAAGCGCCATAGCTCTGTTAAATTACGAAATGGAAGTAAGCTTTAAGCAACATTTGTACTTTTCAATTGAAATGCTTAAAAGGCATAAACAAGCAAAAACTTGGCACCCTTGTGAAGAAAAAATGGATTACCGACAACAAACCCAAAATAATGCTTTAGAATGTTTTTAACACTCACAGTGTCATATTTCATACTCATAAAGATAAAATAAGAAACCAAAAATTTGCGCACGGGCGGGACTTGAACCAGCAACCTTTTAGCTGACCGGGCCAAACGCTCTTACCAATTGAGCCACCGTGCTGTCAGACAGCTACCGTGCTGTCAGACAAATTGCAGACAGCTACCGTGCTGTCAGACAGCACGATAGCTCAATTGGTAAGAGTGTTTGGCCCGGTCAGCTAAAAGGTTGCTGGTTCAAGTCCCGCCCGTGCGCAAATTTTTGGTTTCTTATTTCATCTTTATGAGTATGAAACCCAAAATAAATCATTTTTGTAAGGGTACAATCACCTTTATAGCAAAAATGACCAGAATATTCGTCGGTTAGCGAAAGTAACACTATGAAATGTTTTATTTTTGCTTGGGCATAAACGCCAAAAAAGTCATCGTAGAGCCATGAGAGTAAGCGCATTCGAAATAGCAGAAAAATTTAAATCCAATGGCATATATAACTAATTTTTGACCAAAATGTCGCTTATGCCCTATTTCCTTTTAACCGTCGTTATAGATTTTAAAACCAAACATCTTAAGATAACTTCCGTTACTTTACGATAACCTTAACTGTACTCTAATTAACTGTAGCTAAACTGTACCTACAGCTTAATTTTCCGTACAACCCACTACATTAAGCAGTTAGTACGAGTAATTGACAGGGGTACCTTCTGACTTTCTCTAGTGACTATATTGTATTTAATGTGTATCTGCTTGCCTTCAACTCTAAACTACAACCATCGGCAAGATGTTGAAATGATAGTTAAACATAGTTGAAGCTCTTGCCCGGAGGTTCACGTCAACATAAGTCAGACTAAAGTTAACGCAGTCTGTGGCCGAATTGGCAAACAGTTTCCAGGCGATGAACTTAAATTTATCAACAGTAGCAAAACCTGGGTTGAATTTCTGAATCAGACAACAAGACTGTCTAAATGTTATTAAACGGAAGTCTATAATGCAATGCTGCATGTAATGTTCTGAACGTGTTACATATTACGTGTATATCAGTCGAGTTCTAATAGCAGATTAGAATGTTGATGATAAGAACTTTACAAAAATTAAAAAACTACAACAATTTAAAAAATCATATCACAAACATCTCCAGCTCAATATAAAACTAGTCTGACAGGCCGGCCATTTGTTAGCCTGCCGACGGTCTGCAATTTGTTATACTATATTGTTGCAAAGATTTATTCGTTTACAACTATTAGTCCTAGAAATGAGGATATATTTAAGGCACCAGACAGTTCAGTGTTCAGCAACTAAGATTACGTGTATAGAGCAGCAAAGACAATGTGAGTTCCTCGTCGGGTAACTTTGACTAAATTTGCTACTGGCCGCTGTACTAAAAGAAAGTAAGTATGATTATGATCAAAGTTTGAATGTGTTAGTTGATAAATGAATCCATAGCTCTCCAAAACGTATCTCGCATTGTTGTATTTTTAAGATTTTTATTTTAACTTATAAAAAATTTACACAAAAGTCAACACAGCCAAAGTTGATTTTTACAAGTGAAATTTATATTATTAAGTTTGTATAGTGACAAAAAACTATGAAAACAAAAATGAAATTAATATCGTAATCCTAATAATAAATAGGTACATCAATTGTCAATTGAGTTTGATACTGTTATGGCGTGCCTCAGAATAGGAAATGAATTTTTTATGTCTGTAATATATACGGCATTATAACGGCTTTGTTTAAAACACGTTAGCGAAAATGGATGGCGGCCGCAGCCCTGCGAACGCTCGGCGATGAGGGATAGAGGTGTGGATTGCGGATCCTCGTTACTGATAACGCGTATTTATCAGTGTCGCACCAACCGAAGTGCGGCCACAAATCGTGCAGAACAGCCAAAAGGTGCCATTAACTCCTCTACCCTAACCTCTCGTTTGTAAATACCTTACATTCCATCATATACATACTTACCCCCTTATTCATGAAAACGAACAGTCTAATAAACCTGTTTTGACTATTAAACTGTTCTGTCTCGTTCTTTATTGGCGCTGTCATCATTGGTCAGAAAGTGTCAAAAAAGTGCTATAATATAAAAATGCTATAAATAGCTAAAATAAGTTTAATAGACTGTTTGAGTTTTTATGAATAAGGGGGTGAATGTACATTTCCCTCAGCAAATATAGGGTTGTTATGAGTTTGACCGATATTTAAGTATGACTTTGTCCGTCTATGGCACGGTAGCTCTACAATTTGACGTTTATTATAGTCAGATAAGATGGTGCAACTGGACATGCAGCACACATTACTTCTAACAGAACCGCTATAAAATGCAAAATGTCTCGTATGCCGCGTCAAAATCCGCTTGTGTAATTTTAATGAATTTATACCTAGCACTCCTAATTTCTACTTTGGTAAATAAAGTAATGTAATTTTTACCCACCGGCCAATCTACAGTTGTGCTACAGACAGCCAAATACTGATTTCTCTCAGAAGCTTTATCTACCAATCTAGATTCAAAAAACTGTGCAATGCTACGAACTACGAAATGATGAGAGTGCTACGTCTACTACGACGCTACGGATGCAGCAGCCGTGAGATGCTACGAGAAACGAATAGAAAATACTGCTACGAAGTTATGGATGTTGCTTAAACAATGTCGCCATTTACGCAGAAACCCTCTCAACAGTCTGTTGTCGTTAGGCTGTGGTGTGGGCGCGACCACTTCTCTACTTTGGCCGGCCACCCCCCTCCTCGCCAATATCTCCTCATGCCAGTCAATATTATTAATCGCCGGATAATTTTAATATCAGCCTTGGAAGTATTGAATTTGAGTTATTTCAAGCATTTAAATTAATATTTTTGGCTTTCCATCTCCTTTTGAAACGAGTGTATTTTGCAATAAAACTTTATTACCAATAACTTTCAAATAAATATGTTTCCATAAATAATTCCTAGAGGTAGTACCTACCATTGAGTAGGTACTTATTTAGGTAGAACCTATGCATTTTGAATACGAAGTGATTAAAAACATCACAAAGGAACAGCCATTCCATAATGATTCAAAATAGAACATTAAATAACATTGTCAGCAAAGAATCATACTTTTTTTTTAATGATTTTTAGTTTTTATATAATAAAAACTTAACCATAATATATCTTAGCGCTCAATGGTCGCATTATGCAAAGTTAGATTTCGATTCTACGAAAAATAAAAGATAGTCAAGATACGTCTTGCTACAGTGAAGTGAAACTACATGTAAACAAGATGGTATCGTTCCTTAGCAAGCCACTTTACATGTTTCGATACTTGGAATTTCATTTCTCAGGTAGAGCCGCCGACGGGCAAACATCAAACGCATATTTGGTACATTTCTACTAGGAGCAGTGACACCTGATTGGCTTTTGGTATTCGTAGAAAATGCGAGGAAACTGAAAAAGGTTTGCCTCAAGAGTTTCCTTTTAATGGTATTGAATATCGTTTACAATCCCATCCCAGAGATGCTAAAATATGTAGTTTTTTTACAGTAGCTACTATTGAAACAAATACCCAAATACAAGAGTGGTAACAAGTTTATTATTTTAAAGGTTCATACCATGCCAAACAGACACTGGAGTTAGTTTAGTCAAAGTCCTTTAAAATATATTCTTCATTTTTTTTTAAATATTATCACTTTTTGTCTTATAAATGGCACACCAGACTGACACTGGAGATACCTTAGCAAAAGAACCTTTAAATAAAAATAAAATGAATCTTATGAAAGTATTATGGTTTGGGAGTTAATGCCACTTTTTTGTTATATTCATACAAAAAAAAACACAAAAATGTTGCATTATCTTACAAACTGTCATACTTTTATTAGAGTCATGTTATTTTAATCGAAAGGTCTATATGGCTAAGATCAGTTTCAGTTTTGCACGCTTTTTTGGAACAGCTTGTATATTAATCATCAGCTAGCTATCGGCAATTAAAACAACGATCCTTTTTAAATGTAACACATTGTTTGTCTTTTAAGATTGTTATTACTTACTGTTTTAAAAATGTTCAAGCCAAAGTTTGAGGATTCAGTCAATATCACGATTAATTACGTAAAAAAGGTTTGCTTTCGTTAAAGCGCTATGTAAAATAAAAAGTTTTTCATACTTCGTTCTGCTTACCGCGGTCCTATATAAACTCAGAGCTGTTTTGTTTAGGCGAAGTCATTATTTAGTCATACTGGCCCCATCGCATGATAGGGGTCGTTAAGCCGTGTCATAAGGCGACAATAATGGCTCGAATATCTCCACAATTAAGTGCATGATGACCTTAAAAG
Organism: Pyrausta purpuralis; assembly: GCA_963924145.1. Taxonomy (NCBI): domain Eukaryota; kingdom Metazoa; phylum Arthropoda; class Insecta; order Lepidoptera; family Crambidae; genus Pyrausta; species Pyrausta purpuralis. The sequence continues at coordinate 20,532,004 of OZ001649.1, forward strand.
CATTGGGAGCGTGGTGGGTGAATGACTCCTGAATGATTTAGCTAGGTTTATGAGAAACTTGTGAAAGTGGAACAAATATTGAGGAAAAGGTCATGAAGATTAAGTTACCAACTATTACCCAACTTATTCATATTTCTGAGAAGAAATAAGTTTGTATGGTATCGATTGGAGTTGGAGTTTTAAAATGATATTATCAGAGCTGGGAACTGGATTCTCAATTGTAGCTAATTTTATGAAGCTTTCTATATCTTTTGCGCTGCAAAAGAGTTATAAACTACTAGCGGTCCCCCGCGGCGTCACCTGCGTAAATTTTGGATTTCTCAAAAATATTTCAACGCAAAACACAAATTTACATTAGATGTAAGAGGCCAAAAAACCTTAGCGCAAGTGCGTGTTTTTCTTAAGCTGCGAGCATTATTTTGATGCGGTGGTATTTTAAAACTGTGATATTTTCTACGATACCTATTTATGCAAATTAAATGATGTAAAGTCCAGTTTTATTTAAAATTAAATGTTCGTGATGATGCAAATTTTGAGATATTTAGTTACTCTGCGTTTATAAGTCGTTTCGTAATGTTTTATGACTTAAAGCCTTCCTCGATAAATAAGCTATCACAAAAATAATTTTACAAATCGGTCCAGTAGTTTCTGAGATTAGCGGGTCCAAACAAACAAACAAACTCTTCAGCGTGATAATATTAGTATAGATAAATTGAAATGCCAACATATTATTTAAGCGAGATATATCCTATCCTTTGTTGGCAAGGAAGGAGAGTTGATACGTAAGATAATAGTTCTTTTTGGCGTTTCGCCATTCTCAGCAGTTCAAGATTAGACCGAATTCTTTTGACGGAAACTATTACAGCCTGAGGTTTGACTACAATTGGGTTTAAGACAAACGCAGTTACAATTACTACGTGACTCTGAGATTGATCTAACTAAAATTATTTTGCGACTTCTGCTGAGTACTACAGGCTTAGTCAGCATTAGTTCCATTTTCACAGGTATTTATCATTTAGTTTAGTACGAGTATTGATTCGTCGAGTCTTAGAATAAAATACTTCTACTATCCAACACAAAAATATTTTTTTAAATTGGTCCAGTCGTTCCTGAGATTAGCGCGTTTAAACAAACAAACTCTTCAGCTTTATAATATTAGTATAGATAGTACAACACAGAGCTACAAGAATGAAAGTTTCAATCAGTAACTACGTTGAATAGAGCGTGTACAACAAATGTCAAAAAGTACGCTCGTGTTTTGTGTTAAGCTCGCATCCAGTGTTTTCGTTGTATTTTTGACGCGAAGCTAGTGAGGTGTCATACTCACGCGAATGTCGTGCTAATTAGTATGAGGAGTCGCGGCGGTAACGAGGTCGTTACTCACATTGTGATTGCCTCCTCCGGGACAGCCTATAGTACAGTCGCCAGCACATCAGGTTAAGCCATTTTTGTTGAAAACTAACCCTTATTACAAATGCATAAGATACCACTGTGTTTTGGTTGACCTGCTGTTGTTCATACCATCTCGCGCCCAAAGCGCATTTAGCAAATTGTATTACCTTATTGTTACGACTACGAGCCTGTTTCTCGACGAAACCGGGAAACGCGATTATATACATCAAACACATTTATCGAAAATGAAACGAATACGCCAGACGTCAAAGGTAAGCGTTTGATAGGTACTTATGAAATCAACTTATTGATATTACAATTGTAAGTTGTATCGCAGATGTTGTTGGTTTGTTGAACGTACGGACATATCGTGTATTCGTATGTATGGTAGGCATACGACATACGTCTCATTTCAGTTAAATGTACACTTACCTATTAAGTTTTCGCGATAGAACGCATACATAAACGAGTGGGTAGGTATGTCTATATTAATATTATAAAGTTTAAAGTTTGTTTGTTAGTTTGAACGCGCTAATCTCAGAAACTTTTAATAGATCTAGATAGCCTATTTATCGAGAAAGGTTTTTAGCTATATAGCATTAAAATACGACTCATAAGTCCAGCGCCGCAACGAAAAATGTTGCGAAAACGGAGGGGGGGGGGGGGATATTCCTTTTGAGAACTTCCGCTGCGTACGCTGCGTAAACCGTTTAAGTTACACAAAAATCATGTATGACGAGATTATTCTGCATTAACAGTTCTACAATTAAGTCCGCGACGGTATGTCTATCTTAAATGGTTTTCTCACTACAACTTTTTTCTATACTAATATTATAAAATCTGAATAGTTTGTTTTTTGTTTGTACGCGCTGTGGAACTACTACACCGATTTAAAAAATATTTTTCTGTTAGATAGCTTATTAATTTGGAAAAGCTTTAGGTTATAGTTCATCACGCTGCGAAAGGAGGGAAGGGAGCCAACTGAAAACGCGCAGACGAAGTTGCGGGTTCATTAATAAAACTACAGTCCACAGACTCTTTGGTCCGTGCCTTTTTTGATTTAGGTTTTTGTTATGTTGGGTTACTTTTTATTTTTGCTCCGCGCAAAAATTTACAGTGCTTTTTACAATACTTATTACAAGGGTTGTTAGTTTATGCTATATTTCTCTTATAAGTTAAACATCATCTCTTATTTTTACTGAAGATATTTTTTTTTTTCTTTTTTTTTTCTTGTGTTGTTGTTATAATTGCTATTTTCTTTTTCTATATTTATTTGTACATGTGCATATTTTTTTGTTGTATTGTTTTTTTTTTGTTATTATTATTACATATTTGTATTATTCTATAAGGTTTTGGAATTCTATTATCCTTGTGATTTTGCTATACAATATTAAACAATATTGCTCTTATTCTAGTTTGTGTTAGTGATTGTGTTTGTGTTTGGGGAGGGGAAAGTAATCCCTCTACGTCGTCGCCTTTAGGTACTAAGATGTTCTTAGTGACTTGGTTGATGGAGTTAGTTATGTTAGTGGACTGGCCAATATCTTGTTTCGGACTTGCTCGTCGCCCCTGCGCATGGCCATCCGCAGGTTGTAGTCCCGGATTATTGTTGGTGTGGCCTTCTCTGCCCGGATTATCAGACGAGCTGTGGCGTCGTCGGTGGCATTGTCTGTGTAATAAACACAAGACTTTGTGTGTCTAGAGATGGCCACAACAGCGTGGGGAACACTCTTTAGGAGATAGGATTTTTTTGATACTGTGCGCACTATCACCACTGACTCAAAAGTCTGCCCCTGTGCTTCATGTATGGTAAGTGTGCGTGATCCTTCGTCTTTCCCGTATCCTTGGCTGATTAGGCTTGCCTTTTCAGCTTGGGTGTGAGTGAGGTATAGGGTTCTTTCCGATTTTGGGATCACTGCACCTGAGAAGCGCTTGAGGTAAAGGGACTGTACTTGAGTATTGGCTAAGTATATGCCGCTGTAGATTTCACTAAGGGCATACGCTACATCCTGGGGGTTTCGATAGGTGCACAGTAACTCCTGAGTAACCTCTGTGATTTTATTAGGTCTGTTGTATTCCAAAGTGAAGAGATTACAGCGATCTATGTATGGGAGTTGGTTATTATCTCCTAACAAAGTCACCTCTCTGGCTTTCGCTATTTGGATAGCCAGTACAATGGATCCAAAATGGTTCATGAGGGCTTCATCCACCATGAGGCGTGTGCACGATTCTCCCTCACTCATACCATTTACAAGTAGAGATGCCATTGTTCTGACTCTCCTTTTCGCCCTCTCTTCCCCTATTCTCGTTGCCAGTTTCTCTCGGAGGTCCTTTGCTGCTTCAGTCGTGGTTGTGATTATTATGTCCTGTTCGGAGTTTATTTGGGACATTACCCACGTGGTTTTGCCACATCCAGGGACTCCATTGACCCATGTAATTGTCGGTATAGTCCAGTGTTCCGGGACCTTACCTGTCGACAGATCTCCCGATATGGTGTTAGCCATTTCGATTATTCTGTCGTCGAGCATGACCTTCGTACACTTTGCGACTGCGACTATGGGGTCTTCGGACGGTGTTTTGAAGACAAGTTTTCCCTCCTCTAAGTTACTCAGTTGTTCGTCTTGTCCCACGAAGCCACACGCGTTGCTGTATGCCGCCATATACGACCCCGACATTTGTCCATGGATAACCTTGGATTGTTCGCTATCGTATATTGCGGCCTCTGCGTCCTTTAATTTAGCTCGCAGCAGTCCCAGATTGTCAAGATTGTACGCTTGCATGATGCCCTTGCAAGTCTTCGTTGACTTTTCTAGTGGCTTTAGTTACCGCTACGAACTCGATAAAGGCATTTAGCAGGTGCTCCTGTGGTTGACAGGCTGGTCTGAGAGTCGGTGGAGCTACTTGTCCCATGTCTGCCCTGGTGCGTTCCACTCTTGGGTTTGTTTCCTCCTCTGGTGGTGGTGAGGTAAACTTTTCGACTGCTTTCTCGATCGCTGTTATACTCCTCATCCTCGTTATTTTTCTGGTGATCATCTCCGGGATCGCCTTGAAAACACTGCTAAGTGCTGCTGTCATAGTGGAGAGTGTGTATTGAGTTTTCTCTTTCTTTTCGACGCTCAGCTCTTTCGCACTCCGTTTCGTCTGGCACTTTTCACTTCTCACCCTGAGTTCCAATCGCTCGGACCCACTGATGTCAGTTCTGACTATAGGGTGGTCCCAGCAATCAGTGGGTGGTGGTGGTGCGTTTTGGTCTGCTGGTCGTGGTTTAAGGAAGCTGAGGTTTTGGCCTCTGTCCTCATAGACCACGACCTCGTGATATTTAGAAGCTGCCACGGCCCCAAGGTAGTCCTCGGTTTTGCCTTTTTGGTAGCTTACGATCATTGTATCCAGACTGATCTTAACCGGTCTCGATGTTCCTTTCTTCCCTCGCTCACTTATCTTCGTAAGTACCTTGCATGCCTGTTCGAATTCCGTAACATGCAGTTCGTTGGAGAATAGTGCAATAGTCTTGTTTTTCTTTCGCACTATTCTACACTCTTGCTGCTCTATTGTTACAATTGGTAATTTGTTGTAGACCTTTCGTCTCATTGATGTTTTAAAGGTACTTCCGTTGATAAGTGCGTCGAGACCGGGTGAAATATAGACCGTGTTTCGTACCATGGCGTTACAGAATGCGATTCCTAGCCGCTCCCAGTTGTTGTCCATAAACAGCGCGACTCCCCGCAGCCTTATTCCAGGCTCTCCCGGTTCACCGGATGCCAGCAGATTGTAGGGTTTAGGTTGACTTTGTGAGGGTTTCTGTGTGGTGAGTTGTTGTATTTGTTGTTGTGTGTCCTGTGTCGTGGGTGTGCAATTTGGTATTGCGCTATTCCGCCTTGTTGTTATTTTGGCGACTGATTCCACATAGTTTAAGAAAGTGGTTCTTAACTTCGCACTTTTTAGGACCTTTGTCATAGTATTTTTGGTCAGCTCCATCTGAATGTCGCATTCCAGGTTGTGCTTGCTCAGTTGGAACCGCGGGCAATCTAATAGTATATGCCAGACTGTTTCGCTTGTGTCCGGGTCACACTCGCATCCGGGGGAGCTGCGAAGCTTAAACCGATGTAAGTATTCCCCAAAACCGCCATGTCCTGTGAAGATTTGGGTCTGGAGCGGGGTCAGTTTTACTGCTCTCACCAGCCGGTACGCCTCGCGTACGTCTGGGAAGAAGGCCTTGGTTACTGATCCCGTTGCAGAGGCGTCATATCTGTCCTGCCATCTCTGGACCGATTCCTCCCTGATCTTTTTCTTCACATAAGACAATGGGACTTCTGCGTAGTCTGGCTCTGACTTTTCTGTTGTAGCGGCTGTTTTTGCTAGCTCGTCAGCTCTTTCATTTCCCGCTGTTCCAACGTGTGCTCTTAGCCAAAACAGCCTCACTTGTCTCCCTTCTGCATTCATGGCTGATATGTTCTCCTTAATGGTCTTTGCCAGTGGGTGTAGGAGAGCGGGGTTAGACAGTAGTTCCAGTGAAGATCGTGAGTCACTTAATATGTTCACTGTGTCCGTTCCGCTCTCTTTTGACCTTAGCACTGCCCTATGGAGAGCATATAGTTCCGATTGGAAGACTGTTTGCTCCTACTCTACCCTCTATCTTGCTTCCATCGGTATAAACCTGTGGACCTGAGATGTCGTGGCGTTTTTGGGTTTCTGGGTTCATATCCTCGAGGAGTTCATACCCCAAGGCAGTGGTGTTGGATGGATGTGGAAATTCTGTAAACTGAACTTTATTTTTCAGGTTCCTGCCAGGGGGTAAGAAATCGGCTGCGTATCCTCTCTTTGCCTCGTACAGGGTTGCTGTTTCCTGGATGCGTAGGTCTAGAGGTAGGGTCCCTGAGAGAATCTGCACAGAGGTTAATGAAGTGGTTCTATAAGCCTTACATATTTTCTGCGCAAAGCCCCTCTGTACCGCCTCCAGGCGCTTTTTGTTCATTTGGAGCTGAGTTGCCACTGCCCAGGCTGCCGCGCCGTATGTGACGATGGGTTCTATTACCGCCACGTATATGGTCCGTACTATCTCGCCGTTTAGACCCCATGTGACCCTCGCTGCACACGCTAGCTGTTTATATATGTCCGCTGACTTTTTGCAGATGGCGGATACGTGTGAGTTGAAGTTGAGTCGTTTGTCTATTATGAGTCCGAGAGGTTTGATCTCATCAACGAGGGGGAGTTGTACTCCTGACATTATAAGTTTAGGAGGGGTAAATTTTAACCTTCGGGTGATGAGCATGGCATTGGTCTTATGCGCCGCGAAGTTCAGTTTGTTTTGCTTTCCCCATTCTAATGTCATGTTTAACACCTCGTTGATGGGTTCCTCCATCTCTGACACTGTTTTGGCAGAGGAGACTAAGACCACATCATCGGCGAACGCCTGGCAGTGTACCTTCTCCTTGGACAGAAGGTGGAGCAGTGGGTCCAAAATGAGATTCCAAAAGGTTGGGCCTCCTATGGATCCCTGCACACAACCCTTATTGGTTTCTCTTTTGCATGTAGATCCTGCGTAATGGACTTCTACGCTTCTGTCTTCCAGATTGTATTAAAAATATATTAGGAAATAGTAGGTACATATAAATAAAATAGCAATCCCTTTATCAAATATATTATATATAGAACTGTAGTTTAGGAATAAAATAAAGGAAAATAAACATCACATTGGGAGTAAGTAACATTGCATTTTTAAGATGTGAAAACAAATGTGTCCATATGACAATGGTGCAGCAACTCGTAACCTAATGGCTATCTCCAGCTACTACGGTATGCACTTAGTAAATTGTGTGGCTACCCATTTATTAGCCTTCTAAAACGCCGTTAAACATTTTAATGTCAACATTAAACTTCAAGACCCCTTACACAATGCGCCTTTAAGCATCGACGCAGTCGCACGTTTTGAAAACGCGCTTTAGCATCACACAGTAATATCTATTTACTTTTTAGCTACAAGTTTTTCTACGCTATTTGATAACCACTTCGAATGATTAGTACTTTGTGGCATCATTCTTATTAAATAACGATCTCTTTTAAAAAACATCTCAATTTTGACTGGGACGGTCCAACAAGAAAATGATCATCAAAATCATCTCATCAATCGGCTCATCCATTTTAGTGCTACAATTACACGCAGTTGCTGCATTTTTAATGGGAATTTCTTACAAAACATTTATTATTTGCATTACTCTCTCCAAGGTTTCCAAGGTATTAAAGATTATCGTTAATTTCAATTACTTGGCACGTCTGACTGAGGCTAATTTGGAGTTAGATCGGCTTTTCCTCGATACGTGGGATCCACATACTGTTACGTAAAAACAATCAACTCAGTAAGGGAAAATTACTATATACTTGTGTGATACATAAGCAAAAACATCTCTGACTATCGCTTTGATTTTTTAATAGGGCCAACAGTAGAAGATATGATGAGGCTAAAGATATATAGCTAAGTGAATCTTAATATCCCTCCTATGCATGCGAATGAGTGGTGATTGAATGAACTTATGATAAAATGAACGTATTAACGTAAACATAAAAACTGGTCAAGTGCAAATGAGACTCGCGTACAAAGGGTTCCACATCTGCTTATTATATGTATGTAAGAATTTTTATTGCCCTAAAATTTACCGTTAAACATGATTAACGGGCCTTTTAAGGTTCGACTCCCTTAAAATAACAAAATATCACAAATTATGAAACAAAGCCAGTTTATCTTTTTGATGGCACTGCATTCATATTCACAATTTTGCTTATTTACAGCTAAAAGAGACAATCAAAATCAATATTATATGACAGTTTCAGTTTCGAGGTTTTTTTGTTGCGAAAATTAATATTTAAAGTCATTTAAACTAGTATAGACGTCAATAATCCCCATCTTTATACTGAGTCCTTTGTTAGAATGTAACATACATTTCTTAAGAAAACTTGTATGCCTTTAAGAACTAATAAAGATTTGTATTATATTATTATTATTATTTTATAATGGACTAAAAAACTTTGTTAATTGTTAACATATAGCCGTGATAGTTTTTCTTCTAAATTAATAATTCTAATTTTTATGTCACCGTTACATTGTAAAAACCGAGAGATCATAAGCTAACGCGTTAGATTGTAATCTGACGATTTATTGTGAACCAACTCGACAAGGTTAAGAATTTATGATTTTGTAATCACAAATCATAATCATAATTTTATTGTCAATACTGTGTATAAAAGGTGATTAACAATAATTTATTAGTATCAAAAATCTAATATATAAAATTCTCGTGTCACAGTTTTCGTTGCCATACTCCTCCGAAACGGCTTGACCGATTTTGATGAAATTTTTGTGATACAAAAATACAAACAATCCTCAATTTTCACCCATCTACGATCAACCCTTATTTTTAAAAGCCATTTTAGTAATTTAAGGGCAAAACAAAATTCGCTGGGAAAGCTTAACTTTAAAATTACGGGGCTCGGCGGGACGGGGCTGGGGCGGGACGGGGCTGGGGGCGAAACAAAGTTCGCTAGTTTTAAATAAAAATAAGAAGATGTCAAGAAATAAAATTATGTCAGAAGTTATTAAAATATTCATTTAGGTTATAAAAACATTTTTGTATCAACCATTCTTTCAATTTCTGTTTGAATTGCGGGTTTTCTAGTGCTTTCATACAGTTAGGCAAATGGTTAAACACTTGAGTTCCTGTAATCAAGGTACTCTTGTTATGAATATAACTTAAAAATTTCATAGTACAAATGTTATAAGCATGTTGAGATCTAAGATTATTTTTAATTTTACTTTTTTTCATAAAAAATATCCCTGTTATTCTTAACAAATACACATGTTTCGAGTAAGTAGATACTCGTCAGAGTCAGAAATTTAAAATCTTTTAATGCATTTCTTAACGTTTCATATTTGTCAATGTGGTTCATCACGCGAAGGCATTTCTTTTGAAGTATGAATGTCGATTGAACATTGACAGAGTTGCCCCAGAATATTACGCCATATGTCAATAGAGGATATTATACCCATAGTATGCGTTCTTAGTTACATTTTTTGAGGAAACACTGCTTAAAATTGACAAGGCATAGCAACCATTAATATTTGTTTATTGATTATCTCGATATGTGCCTTCCAGTTCGTATGAGTGTCTATATTTAAACCTAAGAATTTTATGTCAGACACTTTTTCTATGAATTTATTGTAAATTTTAATACTTAATGCTAGTGGATCATTTTTATAATTTCTAAATTCTAATAACTTGATTTTCTCTAGATTCACAGCTAAATTTATAGATTTTAAACAGTTAATTACAATGTTTGGTGTACAGGTTCGGAACCATCAAAAGCAAACAAATAAAGTAAGTAAAAAAAAAAAAAAAAAAAAAGTGGGTAGTTGAAGTGTAAACACATATCTTGATTTGCTCCATATTATTTTAATTAAAAACATAGTAATAAAGCACTGAATATAATTCAAAATAGCACAAGGTGACAAAAAGCAAGTGATTAAGTGATATTTATAAACAAAATAACACAACTAGTTTTATAGATCACGTACGCGACCGTTGCAGCGTTCACAAATCCACAACTCAAAATGCCTGGCGGCAAATATGGAAACTGCAGCGGATGCATGCAGGCTATACCGGACCACTGCTTCCTGACCTGCAGCGCGTGCAGTATGCACTATGATTTGGAGTGCGCGGGAGTATCCGAACAGCGCTTCTTCAATACTTTGACCGGTGAGCACAGGGCTGCGTGGAGGTGCGTGACGTGCACCAGCAAGCAGCCAAAAAAGGACAACACAAATACGCCGGTGCGGGCTGCGGAGGGCGGAGTGACCATGAGGCGAGGTGCATCCAGGCCGGTAGAAATGGACGCGTCTTCCCTCGACGACACGGCGCTCAACATGTCTGTCGAGCTGACAGACTTTCAGTTGTTCGTCTTGGAGTTCCGCCAGTTTCGAGAGGAGATGCGGGCCGAGATGAAATCGACCCAGGCCAGGCTCGAAGCTCTCAATGATGGCATGCTGGAGCTCTCCGGCCGTGTGATACGCTGCGAGGGGCGCTTGGGCGACGTCGAGGGGCGCGTGCGGGCGCTCGAGATAGCCGCCAGCACCGCCAGCGTCGCCGTCGGGGCGCGCATCGACGCCGTAGAGTACCGACTGGACGCTGCAGATCAACGGCGAGCAGCGACCGAGCCGGGGGCCGAGGCGGGCGCCGTCGCGGGGCTGGAGCGGACCGTCGCGGAGCTCAAGCTCGAGCTTAACGACCGGGAACAGGAGGCGCTGCTGGCGGACCTCGAGATCGGCCAGCTCCCGGAGCAGAAGGGGGAGAGCGTCATGCACGCCGTGCTGGTGCTGGCCGGGCGCCCGGGCGTGCCGCTGGAGGAGCGCGACGTGGTGTTCGCGGAGCGCGTGGGCGCGCCCCCGGCGGAGGCTGGCGGGGCGCGCGCGCGCCGCGTCGTGGTGCGTCTGGCGCGCCGCCACCTGCGCGACGAGCTGCTGCGCGCCGCGCGCGTGCGCCGGGGCCTGGTGGCCGAGGGCGGCGGCCGGGTGTTCGTGAACGAGCGCCTGACGCGCTCCAACCGCCAGATTTTTCACCGGGTGCGCGAGGAGTGCCGCCGGTTGCAGTGGCGTTATTCTTGGACCAGACGGGGACACATCTATGCTCGCAGGTCTGACGGGGCGCCGGTATGTCATTTTCGAGGGATGGGTGACATCGAAAGAGTGTTCTCTCCCTCTTCTACTGCCTGCCAACCCGGATCCTAAAACAAATTGTAATTTTAATAATGCTGTATTGGATTTTAAAAGTGTCTTTCATATTCACTTATGGACAATGTTTAATGACTTACTAGTGCTCTTGTTCAACAGTCTAACTGTATTATTATTGATTCTTTCAATGTCATGCTGTTCACTTGCCAATGTTGTAATTCTGTGTCACTGCATCTGTATGATCCGTTCTGACCCCGCCAAGCTGAAACAAGGTATATTTTTTCATAATAGTTTCCAATTCTATATTATTAACAATTATTATTTCTATTTAATGTTACTAATTATTTATATTTTATTATGCACAATTTATACTTTTATATTTGACATAATTAAACATATCAATACAAATTACTCACACACTTGTTTAATTGCACACGTTGACATTAATATTCACAAGATAACAATTTTTGCAACAAAGAAAACTACAATCATACCATCTGCACACTGTGTTTTAATAAACTTACCTCTGTCCCAGGCCTTGGGCTGAAAAATTTGATAGTTGGCTTATTTAATGCCGGGTCTTTAGGCACTAAACACGAGGAGTTTATAGTGGCGATGGGGGAGGAGAATCCGGACATCATGGCTATAAACGAAACATGGATGGAAAGTGAGGATGACTGCAGGGCACCCAGATTGCCAGGCTACCAGCTGAGGCATGTGCCAAGGCCGAACTGCATTTCAAAAGATTGTGGTGGAGGGGTCGGGTTTTATATTCGTCAAGGTCTTAATGCTAGGCTGCGCCAGCATCCTAATCCTGAGTCTGCCATACAGCAGATGTGGTTATCAGTGCGCCTGATGAATCATGAAATCATTGTTGGAACGGCTTACAGACCCCCGTGGCAAGGCGTGGACCTATTTCTTGACGGTGTTACTGAATCTGTAGCCGCCTTCTCGGGAGTAGACGGCATAGTGCTGGTGGGAGATTTGAACATGGACCAGCTGAACGTAGGCAGTAATAAACACAGGCTTTTAAATCAATTTACACAATGCCTAAACCTAAAGCAGCTGATTACAGAGCCCACACACTTTACTAGCCACAGCAGCACCCTAATAGATGTGGTCTGTACTGATATACCGGCAGTGCAAGTGAAGGTACGATATTCACCTGATTTAGGAGCACATGCGATGCTTTTGGCAGAGCTGAAACTAAAAAAGGAAAAGGCCAGCCCCTGCTGGGTATCATATAGGCCACTGAAGAGCATACTGCCCGAGAGACTGGTTGCAGACCTTGATGTTATCCAGTGGGAGGGTCTCAATAGCATTGAGGATGTGAACTGCCTAACAAAAGCTTTTACTCTCTGTGTTCGTGACCTCATGGACCTGCATGCACCGCTGAAGACAAAAAAATTCAAGCATCCACCTCACCCATGGATAACAGATACTATTAAAGAAATGATGAGGCTCAGGGATAAATATCATAAACAATATAGACTGCAGGGGACTCCATTGCTCAGAGACAGCTATAGGGAAATGAAGCAAGTTGTGATAAGAGCAATCGAACATGAAAAGTCCTGTTTCTTTACCTATAACATCAATAATAAACTTAGTGATCCAAAAAGGTTATGGAAAAACCTTAAGGACTCGGTGCTTCCAAACAAAAAATCCAACACTGAACTGCCGATAATATTCAATGATCCTGATACAATCAATTCATTCTTCCTTAATGTTCCCAGTGCTGGCGAGGTCACCATCTCACAGCTGACTCATTTTGAGTACCATAGAATTGATGGCTATGCTACCTTCTCTTTGCAAACGGTGGGGCAGGAAACAGTTATGAAAACAATCAAAGGACTGAAATCAAATGCTCTGGGGAGTGACGGAGTATCGTTGGATATGTTGCTGCTGACCCTCCCACACTCACTGGCTACAATCACAGCCATAGTCAATCGCTCTATAATGGAGAGTCAATTCCCCGATGAATGGAAAGTGGCCATTGTCAAGCCTCTGCCTAAGTCTGGCCACCCAACATCTCTGCAGGAGCTTCGGCCAATAAGTCTTCTGCCATGTGCATCTAAAGTGTTGGAGAGAATAGTATGCGACCAGCTGACCAGCTACCTAGAGAAAAATAATTTGCTTCCATCTCTGCAGTCAGGCTTTCGCAAGGGATTTGGGACGGCCACGGCCCTGGCAGATGTTGTGGACGGCCTTCTGTCAGCCAAAGACCGGGGACTGGTCTCAATCCTGCTACTACTCGATTTTTCACGGGCGTTTGACTCCATAAGCATTCCCCTGCTCCTATCTAAGCTGAGGTACTTTGGCTTGGACACTAGCACGGTAAAATGGTTCCACAGTTACTTGACTGATAGACGTCAATATGTGGAGCTGAAAGGACCTGATGGCACTATACTGCAATCTAAACAGAGAACTGTTAACAGAGGAGTGCCACAGGGATCAATTCTGGGGCCTATCCTGTACATTATCTACAGCGCAGACATCACAAAATGTATCAGATATTGCAGGTACCACATGTACGCTGATGACATACAACTGTACCTGCCATTTGCCCCTGCAGAATGTGAAGATGCTGTTACCAGGATCAATGATGAGCTGCAGCGAATAGTGGACTGGTGCTCTGCCAACGCACTTACATTAAACGCTAGGAAGACAAAGGTTATGGTTGTTGGGACGGTTAAGAATTTGGCTAAACTTGATAATGCTGCAATTCAAATAACAATAAACGCTGAACCAATTGAAAGAGTGGACAGGGCCAGGAACCTTGGCTTGATTTTTGACAGCGACCTCAGATTCGAGAGCCATGTTGCAGAATGTGTAAAGAATTGTTTCTACAGACTGAGACTGCTGTATAAAATCAGACCTTATTTGTGTGAAAAGCTGAGAATAGCATTGTGCGAATCGCTAATTCTTTCAAAACTCAATTACTGCGACACAGTATATGGTCCATGCTTACTCGCAAGGTCTGCAAAGCTCATCCAGCGGGTGCAAAATGCATGTGCTAGATTCTGCTTTCACATTCCACCACGGACTCATGTCACGCCATATCTTAATGCAGCAAATATATTAAAAATGGAAGCACGCCGAAAACTACACCTACCAACATTGCTATTTGGAATAATAAAAACCCATAAACCTGCATATTTGGAGGAAAAGCTGCTTTGGGCATGGGGTGGGAACGGGCGGGGGAGAAGAGCGTGCACGCCTGTATTTCTGACTCCCCGACATCGCACAGTGACCTTCCGGGGATCTTTCCGATTCGCCGCCACGCGATGCTGGAACTCCTTGCCCCCTCCGGTGCGCGCCCTGAAAGGGAAAAAAACCTTTCAGTTACAATGCAAAAAGGCCTTTCTCTCAAGCCAACAAGAAGAGGCAAAAAATCATACGTGATTCGGTTCCATTAACTTACCAACGTGGTATGCGCGTCGTACGTGGGGGCATGGCAAGATCCACGCACCAAACAGGAGGCTAGATTGAATTGAAATTGAAATTGAAAATCATTTATTGCCCGAATAATTACATAACTACAATATGATCTCAAATACAAAATGAAATCTGCACTTAAATAAATTAAAAATAAATGAATAATTATAACAAAGAGGTGACAAAGATAAAAGATAAATTTAAGGCAATGGGTACCAGTTTCAGCTATTGCTGAAATTAATTCAGCGCTGGTTTTCAAACAGGCCCCTATAGATAAAGCCGGTTATAAAACAAAAAAAAATAATAATATTATAATGAGGCAAAAGTACATAGTAATAATAACTGATATGTATATTAAACAAAAACTTTTATGAGGGTGCATTATGTATGTGGTGTGTGCTTGTGTGTGTTTGTGCGTGTGTGTGTGCATGCCTGTCAGCGTGTAAGATGCTGAAGTATCGGTTAGGGGGAATTCAGTAGCTTGGCATAAACAATGCCTTTCTTTCGTTGTTCGTCTAAAAGATGCGAGCGAACGGCAGTTTTAAACGTTCGTATGGGCATTGGTTCTCGTAATGGAGGAGGCAAATCGTTCCATATTTTACTTGCTGCATATTTGAATCCCCCTTTAAAAAGCGCAGTTTTGTGTTTCGGCATCCTGAGACTTGTGTCTCTGTGACATCTGAGAGACTTCAAATGCGAGGTTTTTACCCACTCTAATTTCTCAAAGAGATAATGTGGTCTTTGATGATCAATTACTTTCCGCGTTGTAACTGCTAAATGTAGGAGTCTCCGGTTGGACATGTTGAGCTTTCCTTTTTTGTTAAGGTAAGGCGTTATATGTGCTCGTTTAGGGATGTTATAAATAAAACGCATGCACGCGTTTTGGACCCGCTGTACTTGTTTTGCTGTTTGTGCTAACAGTCGGGGGCCATAAACAATATCGCAGTAGTTGAGCTGGGATAAGACTAGCGACTCTGTCAGTATCACCCTGACTTCTTCAGATAGGTATTTCCTAAGACTGTAAAGTGTCTTTATTCTATAAAATGCGTTTCTGATTTTTCCATTTATATATTCTTTGTATCGCATTTCTCTATCAATAATCAGACCTAGATTCTTTACAGTCTCTACTCGTGTAACAGGTTCGTCTCCAATTTGGATTTTTGGGTTCTGTTGCGTTACCTTTTCACACTGCCCTTTGCTGCCGAAAACGATGTATTGTGACTTAGACGGATTCAGAACCAGATTATTTTTGTGGGACCACTTTGATACCGTTGCCAAGTCTTCGTTAATGTGCATTGTTGCTAGATTCAGATCTTCTGGTCGGAATGAATAATATAACTGCGTGTCGTCAGCGTACAAGTGGCTTCTGCAGTATTTAAGATTGCCCACCAGATCCGCAGTGTACAAAATGAACAGCAAGGGACTTATTATAGAGCCTTGAGGTGTGCCTCTCGCAATTTCTTTAACTTCAGATTTTTTGAGAAGTCCTTGGTCTGTTTGCAGCTCTACATACTGTAATCGGTTAGCTAAGAAAGATTGAAACCATTTGCGAGAACTGGATGACACTCCGTATTTGGCCATTTTTTTAAGCAATAGGCTAGGGTTAAGGCAATCAAAAGCTCGCGAAAAATCCAGTAATACAAGGATAGTTCCCAAACCACCATCTGATGCTCCAATTATATCGTCAGTGACTTTCGCCAATGCGGTTGCAGTCCCATGTTCACTGCGAAATCCCGACTGTGTAACTGGCAACAAGTTGTTCTGTTCAAGATATTTAGACAGTTGTTCATACACTACTCGCTCTATTACTTTGGATAGAACGGGCAGGATGCTTATTGGGCGGAGGTCTTTATATTCTTCAACGTTGCCCGACTTTGGTATTGGTCTTACTTTTGCTAGTTTCCATGCTTGGGGAAAGATGCCGGTTTCCATAGAAGTATTTATTATGTGAGTAATTATTGGAAGAGTAGCATGTAATGTAAGACCGATCATGTCTATAGATATATCATCATGTCCGCAGGCATTTGTTGAAACGTTTTGTATAATTTTGTGTACCTGACTCTCTGTACAGGGCTTCAAAAAGAACTCCTCATTTATTTCTTCATTGCATTGTAGTAAGTTGTCTGTTTCCGTCTGAGCATCAACGTTGCTTGGTAGTTTTAAAAAGAAGTTATTTATATCATCAGGACAGCACAGATGGTTAGGAATAAGAGGTTTATCATTGCTTCTTATAGCGGAAGAGTTCTTCAAATGATTCCACATTTCCTTTGGGTTGTGTTTGTTTTTATTAACATAATAGGAAAAATACGCCGATTTTTCTCGCTCCAGGGCTTTGTTAGTGTAATTGCGTAAATCCTTATAAAAGTTTCTATGAGTTTCTAGATTTGTTTTACGAGCCTTACTTAGAGCAGAGTCACGTAGCTTCATCATGGTTTTAATATTATCTGTTATCCACGGCGATGATTTATTGTTGATGCGTACTTTCTTCACTGGTGCATGTTTATCAAATAACAGTAACAGTAATTCGTTTAGAAGATCAACTTTGTCCTCAACATTTTTCTGTTGTACAATTTCATACCAATTTACTTTGTCAACTTCATCTTTGAAAGCGTCTAAGTCTAATTTATGCAAAAAACGTTTATAAATGTACTGTGGCTGCTGTTTGGGTTTCTTGAATGCCAGTTCTACAAGAATCATGGCGTGATCACTTATCTCGGGATTATGATTTATATGTATTCCTCTACATTTATTAGGGCAGTCTGTTATCACTATATCTAATAGTGATTCTTTGCCTCCTCTAAATCTTGTAGGTTCTTGAATTAGTTGATTTAAGCCTCGTTGGTTCAAGAATGTCAGTACTTTTTTGGTATTTGGTTTGTCTTGTTGCAGAAGATTTACATTGAAGTCTGAGAGTATAAAAACGTTGTCACAATAAGAAAAATGATCGATTGAGTTACTTAGTGCGTCTATGGCTTTTCCCACCGTCACGGCTTCCGTTCTATATGCCGTACCAATCGCAAAACGGCCGACTCCTTTTATGTGTAGCTCTAACCACATCTGTTCTAAAACGGAGACAGGGTGTGGTTTGACACGAACATTAATTCCTTTCCGAATATAAAAACCAACGCCGCCGCCTCTCATGTTGTCTGGTCGTGGGCTAATCTTTAAGGAGTACCCAGGTACTATCGGTATAATTTTATCCTCTCCTGCACGGATCCAGGTCTCATTTAAGGCTAATATGTCGGGTTTGTGTTTGTTTTCTGTTTCTTTGTTCAGCCGTGCTTCTAATTTTTAACTCGGCTACAAACTGATATTAATTTTGAATCTGGGGTGTGGTTTTTCAACAAAGCGAAACGTGGCGATTTCGTTCAATTTTTTTTTTTTGGTTAGGTGTGGGTTGCAGGGCGGGTCTACTTATTTGACAGATACAGATAACAGATACTAGGGTTGGAACGCACGCCCGCGCGACCGGTACGAGAGACCGGCGAGATGAGGGCGCTGCAGGCGCAGCTAGTACTGTAAATATTTTGTATTTACAGTACTAGCCTTATTAAATTGTTAAGAATCTTTTAATTTTAATATAATATGATAATTAATGAATAAATGATTTATGTATCTTATTTAATTGTAATAATGTAATCTTTTTTTGTGTTTTGTTGTTGTTTTTTTTTTTTTTTTTTCTATTTAAGTGTGTGTTTACACCCAGTGCCCAGGGGTTCCCGCTGAAAATCAGTGTCGTGGCATGCTTACCATCTGCTGTCACGACATATACTGAGCGGGGACCTTTTTGGCACACCTAGGCGCTTTGTTTTTGTTTGTTGTTTTTTTAATTTAATTTTAGTTGTTTTTAATTGTTTTTTTTTTTTATAATTTTTATAATGTAATTTGAATGTAATGTGTGTCAAATAAATAAAAATTCAATTCAATTCAATTCAATTCAATAAGTAAAGTTTATGTTTATTAATTGTTGCTACTAGATGGCGTTGCACTCAAGCTCGCGATATGATCTGAGTTTTTCTACATTACTTAAGGTTTTAAAGATTTTTGCTATTAGGGCTAGATAGATAGATAGATAACTGTTTATTGCACGTTACATAAATTGATTTACAAATTCGTTTTAGGAAAATGTGAATTTAGGCGGTTTTATCGCTATAAGCGATCTCTTCCAGACAAACTTTAGGTAAAGAAATTATGAGTTTTATAGGAAGGGCTATTGTATAGGGCTATTGTTATCATTGATAATATACCTCAATAAATGGCTTTGAAGTGAAAAGATTCCTTCATTTCCATGTCACCTCACTCGAGTGTGAACATTTGGTGTATCATGAATTTCACCTACAAGTTCGCTTTTTTTGCTCGGTGCACTGACATGTCAACCAGCACCAAGGATATATGGGGATTCGCTTTGCTCACCCTCTTTATTCTTCACCTACCCTGGCCCACCATTATGCTCAGTGATTCGTTATATCAGTTTATTTACCAACGGGTTATAATGTCCTCACACCACTTCTGGGAGAGGTACCCAAAGAAAAAAAGGTTTTTTTAACATTTTATTTTATCACATTAGTGGGAATATTATAATAAATACCCATGCCAAGTTGACACTCATTTCTCGAAACTAAACTGCGGACGGACGGATATACGTACAGACGGACTTGCAAAACTAAGGCTCCTTGTTGGTCTGCGTTTCCACCAAGTGAGCAGCTCCAGATTCAACTAAATGTATATGTATTATTAAGTTACAAGTTCAAAACAATTGTAGAAACAAGATTTTCTTTTTATAATGCGATTGAATTAAAGATATTAAGTTAAATGTGTGTTCAGTAAGACCTTACAAGAGGTCAGTCATATCATCATACTGAAAAAAGTTTATGAATTCATTCAGTGTTCCTTTTTTTTGTTCATACTCTCTTTAATAAGAGCCTGTAATTTCAGATCGTCAAATTTCGTATTTAAAGTTTTACTACTAATTTCTTATGCTCCATCCACACGCTATTGAAACTCTATGAACCAACTATAGATTTGCATTCCACCGTTTACATTGTATGAATTGGCTACAAATAGGATTATTCAGCATAAAAACAAACCACTTTTACTGTGCGTTTATGAGTAAAACGGATCACTGGTGCTCACTCCGTCCGCCATCGCCAAATACTTAAATCTTTTTTGCTAAGTTAGCTTAAAAGTAAGAGCGAACATATGATTTTTTTGTACAAAATACTATAAAATATTCGGCAGTACACATATTCGGCAGTACAGATATTACCTTTTACTTTTAGAGATATGCTAAACTTAATTTTTGGTTTGAATGACATAAAATAGGGTGTCTCCACGTGACTATAATAAGAGGACATAAAAAAAGACTGGATAAATTAAGACGGTTTAACCCTTAACCAGGCTGCGAAAAACCGCGTAGAAATTAAGAGTTGCATATAGATTTAGGTTTCGTAAGGTTTTTGATAATGCCCTTTTTCATTCCTGTTTAACAGATTCCTAAAAAAATACTGATAACCCTCAAAAATTAATGCGGTGAAACATAATCCCTGTGCCTCGGTAAGGAGTACCTTTCTCTTGTCGCTACATGTATTATTGGCAAATTAATTTAAATTATGTTTATTTATACCGTATTCAAAATAAGGAGGTAATTTAATTGAAGTGTCACAAGTATACAATAGATAAGAATGTCAGAAAAAATACCTAGATTCAAAAGAAAGTTATTTGATGATGACATAAATAGGCAAAGAAAGTATAATTCCCAAAAAACGTTTCGCTCTAACAAGATAAATATGTTCCCTTTATGTTTATTTTCCTAATATACTGCTGAACATAGGCCTCCCTCACGGCTTTTCACAGCAACCGATCACAAGCGGTCTGCATCCAGTTTGATCCTGCGATCTTTACAAGGTCGTCTGTCCATCTTGTCAGTGGACGTCCAGCCCTACGCTGCGACATTGGTCGAAGGGTCTCCAATCTAGAACTTTCCTGCCACAACGACCATCAGTTCTTCGCACTATGTGCCCTGCCCATTGCCACTTGAGCTTACTGATTCTCAAGGCTATGTCGGTCACCTTAGTTCTTCTACGTATCTTCTTATTTCTGATACGATGCCGTAGAGAAATACCCAGCATGGCCCTCTCCATCGCTCGTTGTGTGATTTTGAGCTTCTTTATAAGGCCCATAGTAAGAGACCATGTTTCGGATCCGTGTGTCATCACTGGTAACACACACTGGTTGAAGACTTTTGTTTTCAGACACTGAGGTAGATGAGATGAGAAGACACTCTTGTGCAATTGAAGGATAAGCGTATGGATGTGGTCTATGGTAATATATAGCCTTTTCGGAAAACGGCTTATTCGAGAGGCTGGAAGTCATCAAATCTATGTGCAAGACGATTTGTGATGACTCCACCTCCACCTCTTTATACGGGTGTTTCGAGGTCGGTGCCTGTATGACCTTCAGCGAATACCTCTTGGATATTCTGAGTATAAGGTATATTACCCTGCTCGACACAGTCTCGATGGTCTCGTTATTGTTGACGAGGGACTTGTGAACGAGAAACTCGATAGCACCTTGGGACTTTTGTTGGTTGCCTTCCCGGTAGTAGAGCAGTTTGCCAGACTGCAGAGTTATCGTGTCCTTGCCCTCTCTACGGACTTCTGATAAACCCATTATGTCCCAGTGTAACCTGCCTGGAGCTGCTCACTTGGTGGAAACGCAGACCCTTGTTGGACTGCGGATCCCTAAAAATAAAAGTAAAGAAATTTCAAAGAACTAATGACATTTAAATCAAAATTGGCGTTAAAAAGGAAATATGTATTAGTAAAATATGATATGATTTTTATAAAAGGTACCTTATAAGATTTTTTAAGAGTTGGCTGGCTAACAGAAACTAGTGCACCTTGGTCATACCGCTTACGAGAAAGTTTGCTCTTGGTAGGTTTATGCGGAGAAACTTAATCTCAACTCGTGAAGTGGAGAGTGTAAACTATCTACATTTAATCATATTTTAGTTAGCTATTTTAATTTAATGTAAGTGAGGTATAACGGGGAGTCGAATTAAACGCGTCCACTTGATCAAGAGATTTATTCACGACTGACTTACTTACACATCTAACACAATAATACTTCACCTTGGGGGTGGGAAAAAAAAAAGAGACAAAAAAGTTTTGAATACTGAACACATAAGTATGTTACAGTTTCCTTTGAAAAAATGATTATTCAATAAACCTTTTTGTCCTATCCTTATGAACTATATCAATTTTATTATTTCTAAAAATCTTAACATTTGATCCTAAATCCTCCAAAACTTTAAAAGGACCATCAAAAATACAATCTAGTTTACGAGCACATTCATTTTTGATTAAAATTAATTCATCCTTATCATAGAATACAGGATTACATCTTACATCATATTTGTTTTTTCTTATTTCTTTACAATTTATCAAATTATGTCTGGCATCCCTTAAAGCTACCTGCAACTTATACTTTAAATCTAAACAATAATTATCTGGGTTATAAAGTGGTTCAACCACATCTTGTTTAAAATTATTAGGCAGACGACATGGCCTACCAAATACAAGTTCAAATGGTGTGTATTTTGTCTGTGTGTTTACACAAGTATTATAACTAAAACACCAAAATGGAATCCAATGAGACCATGAAAATGCCGTATTGGTTCCATATGTTCTTAGGAATGCCCCTAAATGCTTATGAGCAATTTCGAGCGAACCGATTGATTGATGGTGATAAGCAGTTGATGTCAACTTTTCTATATTTAACAAGCTACACACCTGTTCCATAACTTGAGAAACAAATTCAGTTCCCCTATCAGTAGCTAAAGAATGCGGAACACCAAATCTTAAGATAAAATTATTTACAAAAGCTTTAGCCACAGTTAGTGTTTCTTTATTTGGTAAAGGATACGCTTCTATATATTTCGTTAATTCACACTGAAGTGTCAAAATATAGCAATTACCGTACTCATCTTTATCCAAGGGACCTACGAGATCAAGAAATACTTTCTCAAAGGCAGTTGTCGCCGTAGAAGTTATAGTCATTGGTTGCTTAGTATACTTACTATATTTCATTTTCTGACACAAATTACATTTACTTATATATTTTCTAACATCAGCTTCTAAACCTGGCCAATAATATTTTCTCTTTATGTTATTAGCCATCCTATTCATTCCAGCATGCCCACTCGTGGGTAGCAAATGAAAGTCATTTAAAATAAATTGTTTTACTTTATCGTCGTAAATTCTCTCAATTCCCTTTAAAACACATATTCGGGGACCGGTCCACTTATTTAATGTCTTAATTTCACTACATAATTGTTTTATAAATTCTTCATTTTTATCGTCTTTTACTATGCATAGTTCTTTAACTTTTATTTTCTCACAAAACTCTTCCAATTTAGCTGCAAATTCGGCTCGCGAGAAGTGCAATCTAAATTCAAGGTTTATACATAATAACATTTTACTTGGTATAAAAACAAAACATTCGCGCTCTTCTTTTATCATGTTTTTCTTTCTAAATCCTCTTATGATATCTCCTTTCACCAGTTTCATTTCAATTGAATCATGCGGTTGTTTTAATAATTCCACGACTCGTGGTTGATCAGGCCACTCGTCAGTGTTATTATTAGTCACAACTTCTTTCTCGCTTTCATCCTCTTCCATTCTTTTCTTTTGTGCTCTAGTAGTCACAGCCAAAACTTGTTCACACATACCTTTCAACTCACTGGATGTTATACTTATTCGAGACAAGGCATCTGCTACAACATTGTCTTTACTTTTCACATAAACTACTTTAAAATCATATTCTTCAAGAATTAATCGATACTTAATTAACCTGCTAGAGGGATCTTTCATTCCAAATAAGTAAATAAGAGGCTTATGGTCTGTCATGATGGTAAAAGTCCTGCCAAATAGGTACGGCCTAAAATATTTAACTGCCCACACAATAGCTGTTAGTTCTTTTTGTATTACCGGGTAATTCTTTTCTGCTTTATTTAAAGGTCTACTAGTGTAAGCAACGGGTTTCATATTTTTGTTACATAAAACTGCTCCTACAGCTACATCGGACGCATCTGTTTGTAAAATAAATTCATTTGATTCAGAGAAGTCGGGATATTGAAGTATTGGGGGTGTCATTAATGAAAATTTTAGTAAATTGAATGCGTTTTGACATTCTGAAGTCCAAACAAAAGGTTCGTCTTTCTTTAGTAAACGATTTAAAGGTAAAGTAATAGTTGCAAATGAGGGTACGAATTTTCTGTAGTAGTTGCAAAATGCAACAAACCTTCTAACTTCATCTACATTTTGAGGGACAGGATAATGCTCTAAAACTCTAGTCTTTTCTGGATCAGGTGAGACACCGTTGGCTGAAACTAAATGACCAAGATACAGAATTTCCTTTTTAAGAAATTCGCACTTAGTAGGGTTCAATTTTAAATTTACCTTTCTCAATCTTTCGAAAACATCTACCAAATTTTGGTTGTGAATAGTCAAAGACCTTCCAAAAATAATTAAATCATCCAAGTAAATAAAACATTTCTCAAAAGTCAATCCTGACATAGCTATCGACATAACTCTACTAAAGGCACTACAAGAAGTCTTAAGCCCCATTGGTAGTCGCTTTAATTGATAATGTCCTGTACTTGTCGAAAATGCAGTATATTTTCGGCTGTCTGGTGCCAATTTCACTTGATAATAGCCTTGTTGTAAATCTAAATGGGTAAAATATATGGAACCTGATAATGAATCAAGTATATCAGTGATGTTCGGCAACGGAAATTTATCATCTACGATATTTTCATTAAGTTTTCGAAAATCAATTACCAAACGCCATTTTTGACAACTATCCGATTTTTTTGGCACAAGTAGTATGGGACTAGACCATTCGCTAGTAGATTCTTCAATTATATCATCTCTAAGCATTTTTGTTATCTGTTTATTTATTTCAGGTTTTAAAGCTTGTGGTAAGCGGTATGGTTTTGTATATATAGGATTAATGTTATTTTTCAGTTGTATAGTTTGTTCACAAATATTAGTAGTTTCTAACTTATCACCGGGTAAAAAGAAAATATCAGAATATTTACTGCAAATCTTTTCAATAGATTGCTTTTCTTCGTCATTCAAATGTTTCAATTCTAATAAAGATAATAAAGTATCACTTCTATTTAAACTACTTTTATTTTGACCAAATTTAAAGGCGTTAAAATCTTCTAAAAGTTCAACATTTAATACGAAATCATTTAATTTTATTTCTTCTTCACTGGTATTCAAAATCTTTATTGGGACTCTTTTATTTATAGGTCGAACAATAGTACCAGCTAGAAAAACATCCTTCGCTATTTCTTTGGCGCTAACGAAACAATCACCTTTCACTTCCGTATTTAAGTATACAAAATGAATTGATTCACTTCTAGGGGGTATCACTAATGAATTACTGTAATCAGGCTTGTCATGAATTGGCAAAACACAATGTTCTTGTCCTAATCGCAGTGTTAATAAATTATTGTTTAGATCAATATTGGCTCTGTATTTGTTCATAAAGTCCAATCCTAAAATTCCATCAACAATTATAGGTAGATTTCTGAAAATGTGAAATTTGTTTTGGAATTTTTCATTTCCAGAAGTATAGATGTCCAACTTTACATATCCAGAAGAACAAATCTTACCACCAATTCCGTTAACAACCAAATTATCTTTGAGAACATGAGCTGATCCTGGAAGTACTTCCTCTTTAATAACCGAGATGGATGCTCCAGTATCGATCAATAACACAAGTTTCAAACCGTGAATATAAAAATTGACAAATTTAGAGTTACCTCTGCAAGAAAAAATGAAATTATTGAGAACGAAAAAACTGATCTTTATCTATCTCTTTTGGTTTTTGCTCGATATCCTTTCCGGATCGTTCTTTGTTGTCATGTCCTTGAACTGCAAAAACATTTTGGTTGTGAAATCCTTGATTGCCACGTCTATTATAATGATAATTTGACCTATAGTACTGACCTCTACCACGCGGCGCATACTGAAAAGGCCTTGAATATCTCTGATATCTATTTGAATAATTACCATAACTGTTTTGATAATTACCTCTGTTAGTGCCGAAACTTTGACGCCCACGGCCTCTGTTTTGTCCTCGAAATCTAGATGAGCGGTTATTGAACCTACCTCTAGTCATCTTCATTACCTCAGCAAACCCGGAACTAGACGTCGATGGGATGGACTCGTCCTTGGCCGCCTGGACCGCATCCTTCAGCGAGGTGTAGTTGCGAGCTGCGATGATTGTGCTTAACTTTTCGCTTTTAAGACCATCTGTAAACCTCTTAATTACCATTTTTTCATTAATAGGTTTCAGGACTGCGCATTTGGTTGCGTCACCCTCAGCCTGAGAAATAGTCTACTCTGTCAGCAGTTTTTCGAGTTGAGACCCGTATTCATCGACCGATCTAAATCCCTGGTTTAAAGAGTGTATCTGTTTATGTATAGCCGTATAAGAAGCTTTTGTCAATAATTTGTCTTTAAAATCTTTAATCATGCTACTAACTGATGAATTGGTGTCAGCGACGCGTAGCTTAGCGTTTTCAGATAATCTGCCTTTTAAAACAAATTTAATCAATAATGTCTTTCCTGCATCGTTAAGCATATCTGCATACATTTCTACTGCATCAATCAATCGTTTCGTAGTATCTTCCTTATCATCTAAAATAGGTATTAACCCACACGCTGTCTTAATATCGAAATCCATTTTTTCTAAACCTATTTCACAACTAGGCAATTCAAGATTAGGCAAAGTACACAACCGAGTTATTTCCGAATGTAAAGTCCAAATTTTTTCATACGTAGTCGTAATCAACTTTACTTCCGATTGTTTTCCTTGACGACTCAAAGTAGAAAATACTAACTCACTATCTCTTAATAATATATCGGCCTCCTGTAATTTTGTCGATGCAACTGACCCTTTATATCTGCTCTGGCCTTTTTTAATTAAATATTTACGTATTTCCAATAAGTCTTTACATAACTCTAATAAATCCTCGGCCATAATACACACAACGTAATATTTAAGTTAATAAGTGACATACTACACCACGTCATATTTCATTCACTTCGTTTTAATTTTATTATAACTCGAACACTGTCGCACGACCGAGCAGATAAGAAAAGGCTGAATTGCATTTGGGCCGTGATTCCACGAAGTGTTAGCTCGAATCACATTGACATATTTAGGTTTGCTTTTTATTTTAAACAATTATTTAAAGATAACTAAAACTCATATTTCTAATTTTAAAATTACCGTTAATGTCTATTTCTATATTAAAACTAAAATACCTCTTGTGGCACAGATCACGCACTTCAAAAATAGTACGGAGTAGAACGCACACTTTTTTTACGCACTTTCACCACTCACGCACTTTGCAACAGCTTGCTCTCGAACTCAGACCACTTCTTCATCACGCGCTCCTGGCTCCTGCTCCCGGCGCCCAGATAAACGGCTTCGTACTTTTCTCAAAAACTCATAACTGACACGCCGTTCTATCCACTTCTTATGTCTCTCCTTGAGTTTCAGATAGATGATTGCAAGTATCACAATTGCCATCAGCACCAAAAACGTAGTAACCAGGATGTTGTTAATTTTCATGTGATTTTCTTGATCGGAGTAGTTTTCACTGTTGGAACCTCCTGATGCATTTTGATTAATAAGTATCTCCTTATCTTCGGTTTTCGAATATGACTTGCCCATTTTTATGTATTTGAAAACACGCCGGCACAGAAAAAGTCAGTTTGCGTAATGAATTGACGACGAACATTTTAACTAACTCGAGGCACCGAGGCACACAGGAATCCGCGCCGTCTGCACTTTTCGCTGACTACGCTATCAGTTCTCGGAACGCGCATGGCAGGGTCGCCATGAGGTATAACGGGGAGTCGAATTAAACGCGTCCACTTGATCAAGAGATTTATTCACGACTGACTTACTTACACATCTAACACAATAATACTTCATAAGAACTAGCGTGGAGCTTGTTATTTTGCTCTCCATCACAATCAACAAACAACCTGATATAGCCGAGGGCGGTTTGGTTGATGTTCGCAAATAACCACAAAAATAATCAATTAGTGTTTTGTGGCTGAGTTACAACTCTGTCGAAAGAAGCACGATCATCAATTATATCCAGCGTTCAGAAACGCTACAAAAGGTGTATAAACACCATAATTTGATATAACGTACCAGAGAACCCACATTTGCGTTGCGTAACCAACGCGATGCCACTTCGAAGCGGTGTAGCTCTGTTGTTTTGTAAGAACGTCATATCATACTGTGCGTTGCGTTGTTGGAACGCGCGTGCAAAATAGTCATGAGTCAGATGGACCAACGCAACGCAACGGAGCTGGCTTATTACAAGGCCTATTGGCTTTGTTTTGCGTCTTATAATGTAAAATTGTTTTCATTAGTACGATAGATGATGAAGGGCTGAAGAGCGTAAGAGTAGAAATATTTCGTACTTAGTCAAATCATTTGGGTGAAAGTCTTGAAAAGGCCGTCCCCTGTACCTATTATTGAACTGGCGTCTGCGGTAGAAGAATGCACTTTGTATCAAGCTTGTAGGTGGCATCTTGTGCTGCTGGCGCCTCGCCAATATCGTTTTTTTGGACTTA
Source organism: Pyrausta purpuralis (assembly GCA_963924145.1). Taxonomy (NCBI): domain Eukaryota; kingdom Metazoa; phylum Arthropoda; class Insecta; order Lepidoptera; family Crambidae; genus Pyrausta; species Pyrausta purpuralis. The sequence continues at coordinate 20,560,216 of OZ001649.1, forward strand.
AGACTTTGATTAAAATCGCCCGTTGGCAAGCATTTTAGTGTGACAATTATTGTCGATATTTACTAACACCTTCTCTTACCTACATAGTCCGTATTTGTCAGAAAATAAAATACACACAATCAAAAAAGTTTGCGGTCACTCGTTCGCTTATGTGCGCCTTCACATTAGAGCGACAGCAGCGCCGTCGCTCTAGTGTAAAGGGCTATTATTCTATTTTTCAGTATTATCGCAAACTTTTCTTGATGTGTCTATGTACCTAAAGTAGCAATTCTGTATCATTTACAAACTATTTTAATGTTAGTAACCGTGGAAGTTACTGACATAACTGGTGCAACCACCCACTGGAAGACCTAATAGCAGCCCGTGACCGGGCTAGACGAACTTACTCCGACGCCTTCAAAGCGGCTGCAACAGAACATTTTAAAGACTTCTGCAATCGCCAAAAGAAAGAAGATGTCTGGTCTGTGACAAACCGGCTCATCAAGACGCGTCCCATCACACAGGCGCCTGCTACTCTAAAACTTCCTGATGGTACCTACACAAAAGATTCGCAGGATACTGCTGAAGCCCTAATTAATCAATTTTATCCCGATGACACGCCAGACACTACGCCAGAACAACTCAATCTTCGTGCCTTAATGCACCAGCCTATTGGCACTCAGTCTGAACCTCCTTTTACCTATGAGGAGATCCTAGAAGGACTCCGAGGGATGAATCATAAACGTGCACCTGGGCTAGATCACCTCACAGCCGACATATGCTTACAGGTTGGACAGTGGTTTCCCGCGGATCTTAGGCATCATGAATTGTTGCCTACGTCTTTAATACTTCCCCAAAATCTGGAAGATAGCAGTTGCAAAAATAGTCCTCAAACCCAACAAAAATAACTACACAGACCTCTCAAACTTCAGACCCATTGGGCTTCTCAATGTCTACGGAAAACTTTTAGAACGGCTTATTGCGAATCGCCTAACCTACCACCTTAACACAACTGAGTCCAGCTCCCAAAAGCAGTATGGTTTCAAATCTCAAACTTCTACAGTTAAGGCCATCAGCAGCGCCCTCAATGTCATTAAGGCCGCTAAGTCCAATGGAGAACAAGTCATTGCTGTCTCCCTTGATATCAAAGCCGCGTTTGACCGCGCCTGGTGGCTGGCAATTTTTTAAAGACTACGAGACGCTCAAGGCCCTGAAAATATCTACCAACTGCTACTTAGCTATGTGGAGGACCGGGAAGTTTGTATAAACTTTGCCGATCGTAAAGTCAGCAAGGTCACGACTAGAGGCTGTATCCAAGGCTCCGTTTTAGGCCCGATGCTGTCGAACCTCATCCTCGACGAACTTCTATTCGCAGTGTTGCCGGAAGGTTGCAGTCTCCAGGCCTACGCGGACGACGTCCTCCTTGTGGCCCACAACAAAAACACTGACAGACTATGGGGTGAAAAAGTAAAACTAGAATTCGGACCGTCCAAGACCCAGGTAATTGCATTCACTAATCGCTCCACCACATGTAATATCAAAATTCGATCAACCATATTACACTATGTAGATGAAATTAAATATTTGGGGATTATAATTGACTGGAGACTTCGCTTTATAAAACACGTCAACTACATAGCCGAAAAGGTTAAAAAACTTTACGCCAAATTGTCACTATTCATTCGGCCCACGTGGGGTGTACATGCAGAGAATGTTAAAATTGTTTATTCTCAGGTCATAGAACCTATTGTAGTCTATGGAGCGGGTATCTGGGGGTATGCCCTCAGATAAAAGTCCGTCAACCAGAAACTTCTGCAGCTGCAGCGATTCTTCGCCATCAAAATTATCCAAGGCTTCCGAACTGTAAGCACGGTGGCCTCCATAACGTTGGCGCAGCTCACGCCGCTTCCTGCCAAAGTTGCAGCTGTAGCCGATATTGAAAATACAAAACTTTCAGGTGTCTCCTCCTATCTACCTGAAAATGTGCAAGTTGAGAAACTTTGTAACCCATCTGGCTTACTTCATCCGTCAGAGCGGAGAGGCATTAAACACATAGAAATATCTTCTGCCTCAGACCTTGCTCAGATGGAAACCAGCTTCACCTGGCGTATCTACACAGACGGGAACAAACACGACCGTATGGTAGGAGCAGCATATGTTGTCCACAGCCCGACGGGAGGGCGGGTAGCAACCATGAAGCTCAAACTTCACGATTGCTGTTCCGTCTTCCAGGCGGAGCTGTTTGCACTTCAAAAGGCCTGTGAGTACATCCTTTCCCAAAGAATTTCACCATGTTTTATACTTTCTGACAGCAAGTCCGGGCTAGAAGAAATCTCAAACCACTCTCAAAGTCACAACCCATTTGTAGTCCAGATTCACCATCACCTACGACAGGCACGATCACAAGAACTCACCGTCAAGCTGGCATGGGTTAAAGTTGGGTATGAAGGTAATGAGCAGGCGGATGTCGCGGCTAAATTAGCTGTACAGCTTCCCCGTAGTCCTGACTATCTCGCGGCCCCAATTAGCTACATTAAGCTCAAAAATAAAAACAAAGCATCACAGGCAGCTGAAGCCTTATACATGGACCCCGAAAAATGTCACTACACCAAAACTCTTTTCCCTACATACGCTAAACTTACAGAATACCTCTCTATCTCACCCAGTAATTTCTTCATCACGCAGTATCTTACAAACCACGGCTTTCATAAGGAATATCTGAAAAGATTTCATATTGTCGCAGACGACACATGTCCCTGCGATAACCTCACCACGCAATCCTGGAAACACCTGATTGAAGACTGCCCACGATTTGCCGCAAAACGCTTGGACCATACCGTTGCCTGCAACACTCTTAATATTAACCCATTAGATATCACTGAAATAATTACAAAAGAAACCATTATGAACACATTCCACAATTTTCTTTAATACATATTGAACCACCTCAAAGATTTAAACAATCCACCGCAAGCACAAATTAATCAATAACCATCAAACTGTAGCACATTGGTTGTGCTTTCAGAGTAGTCCAATAGCTCTGAGAGTATAGCGAAACAAAAAACTCCTTTAAAAAAAAACATAACTGGTGAACTCAGGTATTTATTAACTTTAACCTTCGACTTCGTCCGCGCGTTTTGAGTTTGCTCCCTCCCCTCCCGTCGCAGCGTGATGTTTTATAGCTTTAAACCTTCCTCAATAAATAAGCTATCCAACAAGAAAATATTATATTAATATCTATATATATTTTTAATCAGTCTAGTAGTTCGTGAGATTAGCGCGTTCAAACAAATAAATAATCATACAAACTCTTCAGCAGCTTTGTAATATTAATATAGATTTTAAAACCAAACATCTTAAGATAACTTCCGTTACTTTTAACTGTACTCTAATTAACTGTAGCTAAACTGTATCTACAGCTTAATTTTCCGTACAACCCACTACATTAAGCAGTTAGTACGAGTAGTTGACAGGGGTACGTCCCTTCTCACTTTTTCTAATGACTATATATTATATTTAATGTGTATCTGCTTGCCTTCAACTCAAACTACAGCCGTCGGCAAGATTTTGAAATGATAGTTAAACATAGTTGAAGCTCTTGCCCGGAGATCCACGTCAACATAAGTCAGACTAAAGTTAACGCAGTCTGTGGCCCAATTGGCAAACAGTTTCCAGGCGATGAACTAAAATTTATCAACAATCTACAAAAAGTAGCAAAACCTGGGTTGAATTTCTGAATCAGACAACAAGACTGTCTAAATGTTATTAAACGGAAGTCTATAATGCAATGCTGCATGTAATGTTCTGAACATGTTACATATTACGTTTATATCAGTCGACTTCTAATAGCAGATGAGAATGTTGATGATAAGAACGTTACAAAAATTAAAAAACTACAACAATTTAAAAAATCCATATCACAAACAGATCCAGCTCAATATAAAACTAGTCTGATAGGCCGGCCATTTGTTAGCCTGCCGACGGTCTGCAATTTGTTATACTCTATTGTTGCAAAGATTTATTCGATTACAACTATTACGTCCTAGCATAGAAATGAGGATATATTTACGGCACCAGACAGTTCAGTGCTCAGCAACTAAGACTACGTGTATAGAGCAGCAGAGACAATGTGAGTACCTCGTCGGGTAACTTTGACTAAAGCTACTGGCCGCTGTATTAATAAAAGTAAGCACGATAATGATCAAAGCTCGAATGTGTTAGTTACTAAATGGAGTCACTAAAGTCAAATGGTAAATATTATCGTTATCCTAATAATAAACAGATACATAAATATTCATATGTATTTCATACTGTAATGGCGTGCTTCATAATAGGAAATGGATGTTTTATGTTTGTAATGCATAAAAAAAATGTATATCTAACGGCATTGTTCAAAACACGTTAGCGACAATGGATAGCGGCCGCAGCCCTGCGAACGCTCGGCGATGAGTGATAGAGGTGTGGATTGCGGATCCTCGTTACTGATAACGCGTATTTATCAGTGTCGCACCAACCGTGGTGCGGCCACAAATCGTGCAGAACAGCCAAAAGGTGCCATTAACTCATCTATCCTAACCTCTCGTTTGTAAATACCTTACATTCCATCATATACATACTTACCCCCTTATTCATGAAGACGAACTGTCTAATAAACCTGTTTTAACTATTAAACTGTTCTGTCTCGTTCTTTGGCGCTGTCATCATTGGTCAGAAAGTGACAAAAAAGTGCTATAATATAAAAATGCTATAAATATCTAAAATTAGTTTAATAGACTGTTGAGTTTTTATGAATAAGGGGGTGAATGTACACCTCAGCAATTAATATAGGGTTGTTATGAATTTGACCGATATTTAAGTATGACTATGTGTCCGTCTATTGCACCGCAGCTCTACAATTTGACGTTTATTATAGTCAGATAAGATGGTGCAACCGAACATACAGCACACATTACTTCTAACAGAACCGATATAAAATGCAAAATGTCGCGTATGCCGCGTCGAACTCCGCTTGTGCTTATTAGTGAAGCAAAAAGACAAAACAGAGAACAGAAAGACGCAGATACAGACAATAAGACTGTGGTTTGGGCAAGAGGTGTGTATAGATGGGCGCTTACCCGGTAAAAACCCAGCCGCTGGATAAATTTTCATTTACCCCTATTTTTATCTACCTGATTCCCATTCTAATTTAAAAAAAAAAACAACAAAATGATATTCAATGCTGTACACTGTGGTTCTTTGTGGATCTTAGAAATAAATCCGTACCAAAATGTTAGAATTTAATATTCAATGTACAATTTACATAAATAAAACACATAGTCAAGTTTTTTTTTTCACTAATATGACCTACGATGACCCACGTGTAATTTTTGTTTGCTTTCTGAAATTCGCCAAAAAAATATCAGTCATGTATTATAATGACATATACTTTTATTAAACGATGTGTTTCGTGATATATTTTCAATGTGTTTTTGTATAACTAAAGTCCGTTATTCTTTGTTAGTCCAATAATGTAAATAATCTTTTTATACCTTTTTAAATAAAATCAGTAAATACAATTCATTATCTATTCGATTTAAAAAGTCCTTAGTATTCAATGTTGTTACCCATGTAAGTAGTGTGTTTTGTGTTAATCTTATTTTAATACTAATTAATATAAACCTACATAAACGGACTTTATAAACTTTTATTTTTTACTTTTTGCGTAGACGGTTGTACAAACATACTCAAAATATTAGATTTTGTTAAAACGTTAAATATAATTTATGATTTTAAGTGAATATGATTACTATCTGTTCACATCTAAATACATCTCTATATATCTGTATACTGACTAACTATCATGTATACATCTGTACAGGATGTTGTTTTGGTCAGCGACTAGGAACTCAGGGGTGGTTGTACAAACGATACAGATACCAGAAAACATATATTTTTATATTGAAAAACCCGCAAAATCAAATTATTATTGCGATACCAGCGAGCGAGTCAAAACTGCCAACGCCAGGTCACCTCTTCATAGCTTACTAGCTGTGGCGTATTATTTCGTAGATACGGGCGAAGGAACGAGTTTCCCATTCGTTTTACAATTTTTAGAAATGTTATTCTTGCGAAGAGGTTTTATTTTCTAAATAGTCTTTTTTTAGAATTAGCATAACTCATATTATACTCCCTAAGTTGGATATCACTGACCAAAACAACATTCTGTATATCATTTTGTCTGACCACAGTTTAGGTCTAGGTATTCATATACATAGTTGTAAAGTATTTAAAGTTGGGTAATTTAATTAATTTATACCTAGCACTCCTAATTTCTACCTGGGTAAATAAAGTAATGTAATTTTTACCCACTGGTGGGTATAAATTTGTTTTTTACCTACCCGCCTATCTACAGGTACCGACAGCCAAATACTGATTTCTTTCAGAAGCTTTATCTATGCTGCAAGTTACGATTTGATTAAAGTGCTACGGATGTAGCAGCTGTGCCATGCTACGAGCTTCGAATTGATTTATAGTGCTATGTGTGTGAGTAGCTTTTTCAACAAAACGACAGAATTTGAAAAATATGAGTTCAGTGAATCAAAAAAACTGTGCAATGCTACGAACTACGCAATGATGAGAGTGCTACGTCTACTACGACGCTACGGATGTAGCAGCCGTGAGATGCTACGAGAAACGAATAGATTATTCTGCTACGGCGTTATGGATAGCTCATACAATGTCACCATTTACGCAGGCTGGTGTCGTTAGGCTGTGGTGTGGGCGCGACCATTTCGCTACTTTGGCCGGCCACCCCCCTTCTCGCCAACAACTCCTCATGCCAGTCAATATTATTAATCGCCGGATTATTTTAATATCAGCCTTAGAAGTATTGAATTTGAGTTATTTCAAGCGTTTAAATAAATATTTTTGGCTTTCCATCGCCTTTTGAAAAGAGTGTCTTTTGCAATAAAACTTTATTACCAATACCTTTCGAATAAATATATTTCCATAAATAATTCCTATAGGTAGTACTATTGAGTACTTATTAAGGTGGTACCTATGCTTTTTATATACGAAGTGACTAAAAACATCACAAAGGAACAGCCATTCCTTAATGATTCAAAATAGTACACTAAATAATATTGTCAGCAAAGAAATAAGCATTATTTTATGATTTTTAGTTTTTGAATAATATAAACTTAACCAATATATATCTTGGCGCTTATTGCTCGCATTCTGCAAAGTTAGATTTCAATTCTACGAAAAATATAAGATAGTCAAGATACGTCTTGCTAAAGTGAAGTGAAACTACAAGTCAGGTAAACATGTAAACAAGATGGTATCGTTCCTTAGCAAGCCACTTTACATGTTTCCATACTTGGAATTTCATTTTCAGGTAGAGTCGCCGACGGGCAAACATCAAACGCATATTTGGTACATTTCTACTAGGAGCAGTGACACCTGAAATGTATTGGCTTTTGGTATTCCTAAAAAATGCGAGGTAACTGAAAAAGTTTCGTCTCTGAGTTTTCCTTTAATGGTATTGAATATCGTTTACAACCCCGTCCCAGAGATGCTAAAATATTTAGTTTTTTTCTTTTTTTACAGTAACTACTATTGATACAAATACCCAGATACCAGAGTGGTAAAAGGTCCATTATTGTTAGGGAGGCGGGGTAGCTAAATGGCGTAATTCAACGGCACCGTCGAGACCTATCAAAATCGAAAGATAAAATAATTGACGACCCGTTTGGTGTAGTGGTCGAGAAATCGCCTACTACGCAGCTGGTTGCGCGTTCGATCCCCGCACAATACAAACATTTGTGTGCATGAACATGTCTGTTTGTATTGGTCTGGGTGTTTTCTATGTATATTATGTATGTATTTACAAACAAAAAGTATATAAGTATTATATCCGTTGTCTGGCACCCATACCATAACACAAGCTTTGAGTAGCTTACTTTGGGACTAGATGGCTATGTGTGGGAATGTCCAAAGGATATTTTTTTTATTTAATTTCGAAAAGAAAAGCTCGTATGGTAAAAACCATTTTAGCGGTCGGTTTGGCGTGTACGGTTTTTTAAAAATGTAAAAAAAAAAACAGTTACTTGGGCAATCTCGAGCGCGTCAGATATTCATACTACGTATGCCCCAAGTGCCTTTGATAACAACGGTATACTAATCTGCCGGTTTGCGTGGTGGGGGAAGGCATATAAAGTACTCAAAAATGCAAAAAAAAAATTTACTCGAGCGCGTCAGATTTTCGGAAGGGGTGTTGAGTAGGCCCCAAGAAAGCTCCCTTTAAAAAAACTGACGATTTCGGTGTGACCATAAGTTACGATGAATTTTTGAAAATGCAAAAAAAAGTTTTTTTGAAATACTCGAGCGCGTCAGATTTTCATAGGGGAGGTTTATCTCGGTATCCTGAAAGCATATTTTCTTAATCTGACAAAAATGTTGGTGGGTTCTCTTAATCTGACCGGAAAGATTTTTTGGTTTCTTTTTTTTTTCCTTTCGCTCAGTCTGTATTACATGTTTATGGCAAATTCCTCTTTTTTGCTTCAATTCTTCACTTCGTTTTGCTTACGGTACGTCCAAAAAACAATTTGAGGATCAACAGGCTATTGAATAATATACATACATGAAACTGTACATGTTAATAATACTTTTGTATACAGATACGCGTAACTTTTTCTGAGTCCATGAAAATTGTCGAGAAGCTTTAGAAGAAAAAAAAATTGAGATATAATAAAAGTAACATAATTTAATCATCGTTATTTCATGTAAATTTTTTTAACACCCTCAGTTCTCAAGATATACTCAAAAAACCGGGAGTTTGAGTTTTTATGATGCTTCAAGTCAAAAAGTTTTAACTTTGGACAAAAATGTAAAGAGACCTTTTTTGTGTAAAATAAAATTACCTTTTTTGTTTATTTAAACTTTTTTTTGTAAAATGTATCGTTCGCGACTTATATGCCGCAACGTGTTTTTCGGAAGACGAAATGGCTCCTCCACACTCCCAGTCATGCGGAAACCGGCAGATTTTGTATTTTTAGTACGTTTTAGATTATATTCTTCAAAATAAAAATAATCGCGCACAAGAACGCCGGATTAACGTTTTTTTTTTACAAGTTCGCGACCCTATAACTCGGCGGCGTCAAGGATTTATCGTCAGATTAGTTAAATTTAGTCTTAAAACACTAAAATCAACCCCCAATATCTTAATCTGACGCGCTCGAGTATTTCAGACTATCGTTTTTTTTTACTAATCTGATCGTCTATCCTAGGCGCGCGTCACTACATATAGAGCTAAATACTTTACAAGGTTGTTCTATTAGGTCCAAGGTATCTCTCATATCTTAAACTGCCACGCTCGAGTATTACCGAAAATTCCCCTATTCGCCTCCCTAACTATTATTTTAAAGGTATATATTAATTAACATAGGTCATATATTAATTAACAGCCAGCTATCGGCGATTAAACTAACAATCCTTTTTAGAGTTCCGTAGCCGAAGGGCAAAAAACGGAACCCTCATAGTTTCGGTAAGTCCCTTATAGTTTCGGAGCCTCTCTTAAATTTATGAGAACAAAAAAGTGATATTTAAGGGGAAACATGAAACTAAAACCAAAAAAATATTTTTTTTGTCAAACCTTTGCGTGTGGAGTGTCAATGGATAGGTCTTTTAAAATGACATAAGGTTCCTAAAATCATTTTCTTTTAAAGTCTAACGTTTGATAGATAGACGCTTCCAAAGTGCTAAAATAGGCGTCCCCCTCCTCCCAAAATGTAATTAGGGGGGGGGAGGGCTCTAAATTCTAAACTAAGCGAGTGTAAATTTTGAAAAAATATATAATGTAGATCTTAACAAATAATTTTAACGAAAATTATTTTGGACGGGATCGAACTAGTAGTTTTTGAGATATAGCACATTTTCAACAACCGCAAACATAAATTTGTTCGTCATATAAATACTATGAGAAACAAAGTTATTTTTGCTGTCAACAAAATACTACGGCATTTTAGCTAAGTAGAAGTAAGTGTATTCTGTAATTCAGTTGAAATTGGCACGGAACCCTCAGTGCGCGAGTCCGACTGGCACTTATCCGGTTTTTTTAATGTAATAATATAAATACACATTATTTGTCTTTTAAGATTGTTATTACGTTATTACTTGCTGTTTTAAAAACGTTCAAGCCAAAGTTTGAGGATTCAGTCAATATCACGATTAACTGCGTAAAAAAGGTTTGCTTTCGTTAAAGCGCTATGTAAAATAAAAAAAGTTTTCCATATTTCGTTCTGCTTACCGCGGTCCTATATAAACTCAGAGCTGTTTTGTTTAGGCGAAGTCATTATTTAGTCATACAGGCCCCATCGCATGATAGGGGTCGTTAAGCCGTGTCATAAGGCGACAATAATGGCTCGAATATCTCTACAATTAAGTGCATGATGACCTTAAAAGCATTGGGAGCGTGGTGGGTGAATGACTTCTGAATGATTTAGCTTGGTTTATGAGAAACTTGTGAAAGTGGAACAAATATTGAGGAAAAGGTCATGAAGATTAAGTTACCAACTATTACCCGACTTATTTATATTTCTGAGAAGAAATAAGTTTGTATGGTATCGATTGGAGTTGGAGTTCTAAAATGATATTATCAGAGCTGGGAACTGGATTCTGAATTGTAGCTAATTTTATGAAGCTTTCTAGGAACACTTGGAATACGCTACGTACGCAACGGAAGCTCTCAATATCCCCCCCCCCCCCCCCCCCCGTGTTTGCAACATTTCTCTTGTTAGTCTGCGTTTATAAGTCGTTTCGTAAACAAACTCTTCAGCTTTATAATATTTGTATTCATAAATTGAAATGCCAACATTTTATTTAAGCGAGATGTATCCTATCCTTTGTTGGCAAGGAATGAGAGTTGATACGTTAGATAATAATTCTTTTTGGCGTTTCGCTATTCTCAGCAGTTCAAGATTAAAGGTCTGGTCACACAGCCGGCGGGGCGGGACGGCGACGCGACGCCGGCGGAAGGCCAGCGGGTTGGACGAGTTGTATAATATAGAAATATAAGAGACATGACAGACAGCGCCGCCACGCTCGGCGGGGCGGTAACTGGCGCGTCGCGTCGCCGTCGCGCCGAGCGCGAATACAAAACACAGCGCGGCGGGGCGGGCCACCGTCGCGCCGAGCGTGGCGTGAGCGGGACGGCGAGCGTTGTGTTATATGATGTTCGTATTTAGTAGCCACACAGACGGCGGAGCGTGGACGCGTCGCGCTCGGCGGGACGGAGTTTTGTATTTTTATACAACTTTTAGTACCAAATAAAAGATGTTGAAACAATTGAACGTCTGATAGAATGAGTCAGAGGTTACACACTGATAAACGACCTTAGCCACAAAGAATATAAAAAAGATTCTCTGAAATCTGCCATTTCTTGCCTGCAATCTTGCCATCACGTCACACCGCGGGCGGAACGGCCGGCGCGACGCCAGCGGGACGGTCACGCCGGCAGTGTGACTGCCTCATAGCGCTGGCGTTCCGCCGGCGTCGCGTCGCCGTCCCGCCCCGCCGGCTGTGTGACCAGACCTTAAGACCGAATTCTTTTGACGGAAACTATAACAGCCTGAGGTGCTTCACTACAAGCTGGGGTTTAAGACTAACGCAGTAACAATTACTACGTGACTCTGAGATTTATCTAACTAAAATTATTTTGCGACTTCTGCTGAGTACTACAGGCTTAGTCAGCATTAGTTCCATTTTCACAGGTATTTATCATTTAGAGTAGTACGAGTATTGATTCGTCGAGTCTTAGAATAAAATACTTCTCAATAAATAAACGAAAGGTAAATAATGTTTTAAATAATAAGTAAAATAGGTTTAGAAGCTGATTTTCATACGCCTACGATGGCGGTTGGCCGAGTTAAAGTTACCTTTATTTAATATTGTGGTCCCCCGCGACTTCGTCCACACGTTTTCAGCTTGCTCCCCTTCTCCTTCGCGTGATGTTTTATTCTTATTCGATATTCTAATCAATTCTAATTCTAACAAATTTCGTATTATTATTTTTCCTCGATAAATAAGCTAACCAACAAAAAAAAATTTTTTACATTGGTCCAGTCGTTCCTGAGATTAGCGCGTTCAAACAAACAAACTCTTCAGCTTTATAATATTAGTATAGATAGTACAACACCGAGACACAAGCATGAAAGTTTCAATCAGTAACTACGTTGAATAGAGCGTGTACAACAAATGTCAAAAACTACGCTTGTGTTTTGTGTTAAGCTCGCATCCAGTGTTTTCGTTGAATTTTTGACGCGAAGCTAGTGAGGTGTCATATTCACGCGAATGTCGTGCTAATTAGTATGAGGAGTCGCGGCGGTAACGAGGTCGTTACTCACATTGTGATTGCCTCCTCCGGGACAGCCTATAGTACAGTCGCCATCACATCAGGTTGAGCCATTTTTGTTTAAAACTAACCCTTATTACAAATGCATAAGATACCACTGTGTTTTGGTTGACCTGCTGTTGTTCATACCATCTCGCGCCCCAAAGCGCACTTAGCAAATTGTATTACCTTATTGTTACGACTACGAGCCTGTTTCTCGACGAAACCGGGAAACACGATTATATACATCAAACACATTTATCGGAAATGAAACGAATGCGCCAGACGTCAAAGGTAAGTGTTTGGTACTTATGAAATCATCAACTTATTGATTAACAATTGTAAGTTGTAGCACAGATGTTGTTGGTTTGTTGAACGTACGGACATATTATCTTGTATTCGTATGTATAATATATTAAGTTTACACTTACCTATTAAGTTTTCGCGATAGAACGCATACATAAACGAGTGGGTAGGTATGTCTTTACTACTATTATAAAGCTTTAAAGTTTGTTTGTTAGTTTGAACGCGCTAATCTCAGAAACTTTTAATAGACCTAGATAGCCTATTTATCGAGGAAGGTTTTTAGCTATATAGCATTAAAATACGACTCATAATATTCCTTTTAAGAATTTCCGCTGCGTAAACCGTTTAAGTTACACAAAAATCATGTATGACGAGATTATTCTGCATTAACAGTTCTACAATTAAGTCCGCGACGGCATATGTCTATCTTAAATGTTTTTCTCACTACAACTTTTTTCTATACTAATATAATAAAATCTGATGAGTTTGTTTTTTGTTTGTACGCGCTGTGGAACTACTACACCGATTTGAAAAAAATATTTTTGTGTTAGATAGCTTATTAATTTGGAAAAGCTTTAGGTTATAGTTCATCACGCTGCGAAAGGAGGGAACGGAGCCAACTTAAAACGCGCAGACGAAGTTGCGGGGGACCACTAGTGTGTATTAAAAATATATTAGGATATAGTAGGTACATATAAATAAAATAGCAATCCCTTTATCAAATATATTATATATACAACTGTAGTTTAAGAATAAAATTAAGGATAATAAACATCTTATTGGGAGTAAGTAAAATTGCATTTTTAAGATGTGAAAACAAATGTGTCCACATGACAATGTTGCAGCAACTCGTAACATAATGGCTATCTCCAGCTACTATACGGTATGCACTTAGTAAATTGTGTGGCTACCCATTTATTAGCCTTCTAAAACGCCGTTAAACATTTTAATGTCAACATTAAACTTCAAGACCCCTTACACAATGCGACTTTAAAAGCATCGCGCATTTGTAAACGCGCTTAAGCATCGCGACCAACGCAATGAACAGATTTCATTTAGCATCGATGCAGTCGCGCGTTAGTATCGATGCAGTCGCCAAAATTCAATACATAATTTCTCAATTTTCAGCGTCTGTATCGCGACTGTATTGATATTTAAAGTAGCGCAGTGTGTAAAGATTGTAATTTTGCGACTGTATCGATGCTAACGCGCGTTAGCATCGCGACTATATCGCTGCTTAAAGTCGCAGTGTGTAACTGACGTTTCGCATCTAACGACCACTGTATCAACTACCACTGTAATTCTATGAATTTGAAGGGCCCTTTCCTGGAACTGAAAGACATTAGCGACGCCAAGTACTGGGGCGCGGCTACCAGTAATCTATGGAGACATACATATTCAACAGAGTCCGAAACGAGCCCCCGGCCTTTATAACAGGTAATCATTCCTCAAGGTACATAAGGACGTTGTACGAGGGTCAAACTGAAAATTCTTAGAACTGGCCACTTATAAACAATATAATAAAAAAAATATTCTAAAATTTGAAAATAGAACTCTTTGCCAATATTACTGAGTATATATTTCATTCATTTGTCATTTGTTTTACGATTTGGCGGCAAATTGAAAATTGTCTGTGTCACGTCAACATGAATTTAACTCGAGAAAATTTTCGTGCAATGATTTTTTATGACTTTCGATGTCATTTAAGTCAACAAGAAAGTTATGATAGACTACGATTGGCCTTTCACGATGAAGCCCCATCTCGTGCGACTGTTTACAACTGGTTTAATGAGTATAAACGTGGTCGCACTAATCTCACTGATGATGTACGTGAGGGACGGCCTTCTACGGCGACGACTGAAAATAACATCTGTGTTGTGCGGCGTATGATAGAGACTGACAAAAGAGTGACCTATCAGCAGATTCGGACAAGCTTAGGCATCGGTATGAGTCAAGTGCACAAAATCCTCCATGAACATTTAGCGGTCAGGAAGCTTTGCGCCCGGTGGATACCTCATAATTTGACTAAGGCTCAAAAACTCCATCGTGTGGATTGGTGCCGTAAAATGATTGAAAGATTTAACGGAGGTGACTCAAATGCTGTGTTCGACATACTAACAGGTGACGAAAGCTGGATTTACTGTTATGATCCTGAAACCAAAAGACAATCTGCTCAGTGGGTGTTTCCTTTCGAGGAGTTGCCAACTAAAGTGAAGAGAGATCGAAGTGCGGGAAAAAAAATGGTGGCCTCGTTCTTTGGAAGGATAGGTCATTTCGCAACAATTGTGTTAGAGGATCAAAAAACAGTTTCTGCAGAATGGTACACTACCAATTGTTTGCCACTTGTCTTGGAAAAAGTTCGAGAGAAACGACCTCGCAGTAGGATCCTCCTTCACCACGACAACGCCTCGTCGCACACCGCCAAGCGAACGATCGACTATTTGGCGACATCAAACGTTGAATTACTGGGTCAGCCGCCGTATAGCCCCGACCTCGCGCCTTGTGATTTTTATTTATTTCCAAAAATTAAAGAAAAACTTAAAGGAAAGCGGTTTATGAATGCTGAAGAAGCGGTGGCTGCGTATCGCGATGCCATTGAAGAGACCCCTAAGGACGAGTGGGCAAAGTGCTTTTCCCAGTGGTTCCATCGCATGCAGCGGTGTATTGACGTCAATGGACAATATTTTGAAAAGATATAATAAAACTAATAACTGGCTAATGTAATCAGTTTTTGATTTTCTAAGAACTTTCAGTTTGACCCTCGTAAATTAGCCTGAAGCGAGTCATAAAAACTGCAAAGCTCATGGGCACCCATTAATTAAGAAAACTTTGGAAATTACCTTCACTCTTTCATACGATTATGAGAGCATTATTAAGCCAGGTAAGGCCAATATAAAGGCTCGGTGGGTTTGTACAAATTTTTCCTACCATTAATCTTGTTGTAGATATTCATGAAAATGAATGTGCTCTCATCGTGAATTCCCAAATTCTCGACGATATTTTGACGTGAAATTGCGCGGGATGCTAAAATAGTGCTGCAAATTTTGGCTGCAAAGCAAAGCAAATGCATACAGTATTCATTGTAATTCATGCCGTTGTGCGATGCAAAGCTAATTCCATGAGTTTGTTGCGACGTTGCCTAGTTTACTTCACGTCAATAAAAATCGCTATGTTTTTTATTTTGTCGATAAATGATAGACCGTATATGCGAATTTACATGAGGCGTCAAAACAGCGTTGGTTTTGAATGTGATTCGGATATTAACAAATACAAAGAGATTCATCTGATTAAACATCCAGGCATTTATTCGGTAGGTATCACATTATAAACCCAACTACGAGTAGCAATACATATAATTCTTAAGATAACTCGTTTTGAGATAAGAGATAACTTAGGTTAGTTATGTACCTACTTGTACTTGTACTTAGTTATGGTTTGTAAGTAAGTAATTTATACTAGGTGATTACTAAGTCAACAGTAATTTACGAAACTGCACAAACGACGGGATTTAACGCAACTTTAACTTTCACTTTATAGGTAAATATGAAATTTACCTTCCCGACGTTTCGTCACGCTAACACGCTTCATGGTCTCGGGACAACTGTGAAAAAGTTAAAGTTGCGTTAAATCCCGTAGTTTGTGTAGTTTCGTTAAAAAATGAAACAAAGCTTAAAATCGTATACAGTAATTTACGAGATTAGTTTTAGGTACACGTGCGTACTTTTAAAAATCCATAATTTCCCAAAAAAAATATTGTTTACATTAGTTGGTTGTTTTAAGTTAGGTATGTTGTTTAGCACAAATGTTATGAATTTTTGTTGTAATTTACGAATAAGTAAATACTTGTATCTCTATTTACTTTAATTTGACTCGTTGGTGTAGCGGTAAGCTCACTGGCTGCTACCTAAGTGGGCCCAGTTTAGAAACTCGGGTAGGGCTGAGATGTTTTTCTTTGTTTTTGTGCTTTGAAAATATTTGGAAAGATATCGGAGTCAGGAAGTTGGTGGTGACGACCGACGTATCGGACCGCCGTCTCACCGCCGAATTAATGAAAGTAAAGAAACAGAAAGTGAGTGCACTTGTGCATTGCGCACACATCTGGGCACTAAAATATCTAATGCAGAAATAGCGGCCTCTCTCTCAAGGAAGGTAGGCGAGATAAGTACTATCTCGCCTACCTTCCTTGAGAGAGAGGCCGCTATTACCGAAAATCTGAATGAAATATGAATCTGAATTATAATATACATATAATATTGCACTTTTAAAAAGCAACTTTGGCTGTGACAAACGAGGAAAAAAAAGTAATTATCACGTATTTATTTTGGTACGCAATGTTTTGGCTTTACTAGCAGCATTTTTGCTGTAAGTGAGACTCAAGATGCTGCACAAACCCTTAAAGATGATCAAATGAGCATCGCATCAATGCCCAAAACTGATAAAGTTAATCAGCGGAGCGTGAACGGAGGCAGCCCACAACGTCCGTTTAATATCCGAGCCAGGAGCAGGAATTCTAAGGACTCAGCTAGTAAAATTGCTTTCTCTGTCTAACAGCTAAATTGTAAGCCTATAGGCAACAACTCACTTTGTTTATTATAAATTTTGACTAAGCCCTTGCTCAAGGCAGTATTATCAAAAGATATTGTATGAAATAATATTTGAATTTACTCCGTTATGATTATGAGTTTCTCGGTAATAATTTGCAGACCGGTCTTAATTAAGATTGGCGTTTTGTTATTATGAAAATTGAAGTTGATTACCGTTATCAAATTTCGAGCTCATGGTAACGAAAGTTCTAAGGCATTTAAAGTGTAAACCGAAGTTTTAGCGTTTGTTATTCAAGTGGATAATAACGAAAAATATTTTGTTTCATTGAAACATTGAAAATGTATCCTTTTTTCTTTACGTAAGTATATTTGACTATTTAGAACAGGTATGGCTACTTCGTAATCATAAATTTGTATGCCTCATGAATTATACTACTCCCTAATTAGTCAACTAGTAATTTACTGAGTGCTATCTAAGATCCGGACGTTACACTACATCTTATTTAAATACTCGATGTCGAGGTAGCAACACAAGTTTAATGATACCACACGATATCAAAAGCTTTTCCTTTGCTCTTTCATTTTTTCTTTGACTTAGAAAAGTTTAGCTATCAAAAGTTTTATTGCTTTCTTTAATAAAGCCACATGAGTATAATTTAGTTGGACACGCTTATTTCCAGTTGACAAACTGTTTGGTATGACTGGAGGATCGATACGAAGAGTGTTTGCAAAAATGTTTTAGAATTTCCGGAATCTAATGGCGCTTTCAATTTAGACGTGTCGTGTTCGACAGCTGCCGTACGTTTAATGTCCCGCTGGTTATAGCCCGCTGTCGTACGTGCCGTTGCAGTACCTACGTAAGAAGTCCGATACCAGACGCAAAGCGTAGGTATCTGACTACCGCGCGTTTGTATGCTAGTGAAGTTTTAAATTAATTAGACAGCAGTTAAGTCATGAACTCTGACAAAGAGACATTACTGTTATCTTGTATCTGTGATCTTGGTGAAAAAAAAGACAAACATGTAAGAGTAATTTTGGTGATTTACATAATCTTTGACCTAGGTTAAGACAAGAGCCAAGCATGTTTTTACTGACTTCATAACTGCTAAAAGAAGATGGGGGCACATCAACCTGTAGGAAACAAGAAGCAGAAGAAGAATTTGCTTCACATTACTAAAAAATATAAGACGACGAGCAAGAGTGTTGGTGAATTCAGGATGTCTAAACAATACTTAACATTGTTACTTAAAAGAGTAAAACCAGATCAAACCAAAAAAAAACACAAGATTTCAAAAGCCTATATCTCCCATCGAACGTTTACGAGTATAATTCTGCTCGGTAGGCATGTTACAACGTTCCGAGGTCAGACCACGGTAATAACAATACCGTGACCGGACCGTGCCGGAGCCGGGAAACGGTCAGGCATGAATCACTTCATAGACAAAGTATACCATAATTATTGACCGTGCCCCAGCTGGGACCCGATCGCGACACGGTGTAGCGAGACGTGAATGATTCACACACAGTAGGACTGACTCCAAAAAAATTGTTTCTTCTGAAAAGAAGACTAATGCGTTATTTTAAGCCTTTTAGTAAGTTTTGAAGGAAGTTTTTAATGTAGAAAATTCAAAGTATGTTTCTATTATTATATTACTTAAATTAGATAAAACTATCATTTAACGGCAAGAACGGCCGACATATTCGGCTATTTCTTCATCAAAGGCTAATATTATCAACTGAGGGCAGACATGTGCAAAACATATTTCGCATCCCGTGCCAGGGTCTACTTAGCTAGAGGACAAGTACGAGACGAAACAAAAACTAATTGTAAGTCACGTAGTCTTATCACCGAAAAACAAGTAGGTCTCAGTAGGTAATTACTTTGTAGTTTGTAGAAGTTTTCGGAGATTAAGTTAAACCTAACGTATTTCTAAAAAATATAGTAGGACAGATGTATAAGCACATCAAGCTGAAGTATGAAAACTGACTAAAAAGTTAAAAAATAACGCTTGTATCTTCAACTAACGGTCAGTCGCGACTTCGTCCGCGTGTTTTGTGTTTGCTCCCTACCCTTTCGTCACAGCGTTGTGTTTTATGACCTTAAGCCTTTCTCGATAAATAAGCTATTCAACACAAAGATCATTTTTCAAATCGGTCGAGTTATTCCTGAGATTAGCGCGTTCAAATAAATAAACTCTTCAGCTTTATTATTATTATAGATTTAGAAGAAACAAATTATTTTGAAGTCGATAATATCAAACTTACGAACATCAACAGTCTTCGCACGTCATGCACTAACTCAAAAACGCTTTGTTTCTCATAAAGAGAAGACAAATGCCTTATAATTTACAATATACCTAATTGTAATACAAATAATCGTCTCGCTATGACTTCTCGTTTTCGAGAAATCCGTGAACAAACATACGAGTACAGACGTGTTTGGAAGTTATACAAGATCAACATACTCAAATATTATAAAATTACAACAATATCACACACATACACATTGAATTGATAACCTCTTTTTTTTTGGAGTCGGTAAAACAACATGTCAACAGTTTTTTCTCTGTTCAGACCTATGGTTGACTGGTAAAGTCATTGACTCCGCCTTATGTATGTCCAATATGTATAGTGCATGAAGTTTAAATAAATATATACCTACCCATGTCAGCACACAAACAGATCTATATGATACTCGTAATATTTTACGAGTTTTTTGTATCATGGAAGCTTAAATAATGCCCTAATCTCTTTGGTAAATGAAATCCTGTCTGGCCGTGACAAATTCACAAAAAACTATTTGATTTACCTCAGCGATTTTTGTCGGACTTTTTCACGTTGCTATTTTTTGCTTAGGCAATGTTAATGTGACAATTTTATTTTAAACGTGTAGGTACTAGGCAACAATAATAATGCGATTTAAATACTTACGTTTGAATAGGCCTACCTTGCTATATTCCGACCATATAAGTGACGTATATCACGAGCATCTCCGTGCTTCGGAAGGCACGTTGATCCGTTGGTCCCGGCTAATATCGGTTGATATTAGTCGTTAAGCCTAATCAGAGGCCTTATGGGCAGTTTGATAAAATCTGACAGCAGGATTAGTCGCTCACCTTGCAAACATCCCTCCACCAACCCGCACTGAGCCCGCGTGTGGAGTATGGCTCGAACTACCTCATAGTTGAGGTAATGCCTTTGCCCAGCAGTGGGACGTTTCAGGCTTACTTTACCTTTTTTTACTTGCTATAAGCGCATAACATGGCAACCTTTTAACATAGTCTCATGTAGGTTTTTCTACTAGTTTTACTGCTTCAATTTAAAAGGGGGAATATTTCATATCTCGTAGGTGCAGTAAACTACTTAATTGTTTGTTGAACGCTTGCCTGTCTAGTAAATGAAGATACCTCCAGCAAAGCTCTTGTGAACACGGGGGCACCGTGTTTTTAATCCTTCACGAGATATTATCTTTAGAAAATCGTTCCAATTCAATAAAGGGGTTTTTACTTGTAGTATCCAGACTATTGTAAAAATACAATGGTATTCTAGTCCATTTTACAAGACTCAAAAGACTTCAAATGACTGAATTTCGATCAGTTTAAGAAAATAAATGTTAGACTATAGTTTGTATTTTTCTGGATTTTTTTTATACGGCTACTGAAACAGATTTCCAAGAACATTGTTGATAAGATCGGGAGAGACGTTATTTGAGCTTGGGCTGATGAGTTGATTACATGTTGCAGTTACCTGCCTAGCTAGTGAGGAGTCTTTGATATCACAAACCTCCCATATTCATGAGTAGAATATATTTGGCTTTAATCTTACCTAATTATATTTTTGTTTTTATAGTGTTTGTTTCTACACAAACTTAATAATTGTGTGTGGATATAGTGAGAGTAATCTCGCTAAATTGATGAGTTCACGCCTACGCGTTAAAGACAGCATTTGCAAACAAAACTTACGTTATAATTAACAGCATCTTATAGTGACGCATATCAATATTAAAATTATTTAATGTTTTATATAAATATATTGAGACTTGGCCATCGCACTAACTAATTGAATTTACATGTGTTTTCAGGCGATTGAATTTACACGTGTTTTCAGGCGATGGCTAAGTCACAATATATTTATATAAAACATTAAAGAATTTTAATATTGATATGCGTCACTATAAGATGCTGTTAATTATTACGTAACAACTTAATGCTTCGAGTACGGAGCTTCCAGACACAATTGATTTTCAATTGTTATGGACCACGATCGTGGTCCTAGAGACTGGACGTATTAAGACAGAAAGTCGCTTAAGTAGAGACTGAATAAATTAATAACCGACTTGGTATTACATGGATCTCACAACTTTTTACCGCAGAACAACTGAGTTGCGAGACTTGGTTTTTTTGACAAGTATTGTTTTTGATGGGATATAGTTTTCTGTTTGTGGTTGCAAACGTAGTTTAATAACATGAAAATAATGTGGCGGCCTTTTTGAAACCACCGTCGCACCGAGTTAAAAAACCGAATCATTCAGTGCGGCGGCGCACAGTGGTCGATTTGAATTATCTAGGAATTAATAAATAGTGTCATCGTAAAAAAATCATATCTGATACGATGTCGTTATATGACTGACTTTTGGTAACTGATGTGTATACTATAATGTTAAACCTAACACATGTATGTACTAAATACGATTTTAACAAATTTAAAAAGAAGGGGTTCTCAATTGAAATGTGAAGAAATTCAAAGATTTATTTTATTGATATATAATGTTCAGTTTAATATATAATTAATTTTAATCTTCATCGCACAAAACTAATGAATCAGGCTCGCTTTTCATGTATTGCCATCAACTAATAATGATAGGGCTCCTTCAGGTGTATACTTAATAGGCAATGAGTTAGGTGATACTAATACCTTCTTTATTTCTGTGGCATTATTGCATTATGTAATTTATTGAAATTATTTGGCAGCGTCTTTCTTACCTGATGCTTCAAGACTTTTCATAAATGCAAATGCTAGCTCTTGGGTGGAGTAGTTTTCGATTAATGGCAATAGCTTTTTTAGTTTAGTTAGTAACATCACTAAATGATTTCAGTGGTCGACCACGATTTGTACCTGTTTCCTTACACTCAGTAATGTTCTCACCTATACTACTGCCAGCAACATCAACGGTGTCACCACAAGAAAAAGTTTCATCCAACCACTGATGTTGTTTTTCTTCAAAAACTTTAGATATTCGCCTAGATTTCTGCCATAATTAAGCAAGTTAACCGTTAAAATTTTGATTTTCTTGATCATTTTGTTCCCCAATATCTTCATCTCTTAATCTATTAGTCACTAATGATAAAACTGCCGAATTCTTCTCCTTACTTGTTTTTCCTAGTCGCCAAACCTCGTACAAGTCTCTTTTTGTCAGTGTCATAATACCTAAAAAAAAACATTACTATGTAATTAAAACTTTTTAGCAGCTAAAAATTTGTGTCTGAATAGGTAATACTATGAAGTATTTATTAAAAAATAAGTAAGTAAAAAGTATCACTAAGAATAAACCAGAATCCAGGTATTGCAGATCGATTATCTAAATAATAAATGAAATATTCGAAACGGCAGCATATAAAAACAAAATACGTTTGATTGCAACTCGTAACTTCGTAAAAGATACTGTAAAAATATAGGACGTACCTTTGAGAAACAATAATCACAACCTTTAACAATCAACACGTAATAGTTTATTCACAGGATTATTTTTATTCAGTCGCGGTAAATATAACAAATTCACTGAGTGCACCGTTAACGTTGATTCACTTTGTGCTAGAAGATAAACGCGTGAGGATAAGGTAAAAATATTTATGTTACGAACTACCCACATCATTATCATTATTTAAAAACCCTACAGGTCGTGATCGGAAACTTGTAATTAACTTAATTCCTAGAAAATTCAAATCGACCACTGTGCGGCGGGTCTATTTTGACACCCACGCTGCCGGACCTGGGGTCCTATTTTTGAATCACTCGCTTGAATATGGCGTGTGATTTTCGTTCCAAAACGAATTAAAAATCAATGGAAATCACGTGAAATATAGACGTTAGCACTCACAAAATTAATTTAACCAATCCCTTGTGATATAATAGGTACTAATTTTCATTGATAAATTGGACATTAATCACTTAATATCACACGCCATCTTAACGCGAGTGATTCAAAAATAGAGGCCCTGAATCGATCAGGGCCTATATTTTTGAATCACTTGCTTGGATATGGCGTGTGATTTGCGTTCGAAAACCAATTAAAAATCAATGGAAATCACGCAAAATATAGACATAGGTACTCATAAAAATCAGTTATGTTTTTTCAAATCACTCCCGCGTGGAATTATACTAATTTTCAATGGGAAATCGAACATTAATCAATGAATTTCACATGCCATCTTGACGCGAGTGAATCAAAAATAGGGGCCCTGGTTGCCGCACTGTGAGGCTGCGTATGCGCAAGCGGCGTCACTTCATTAAGTGTTGTGCACGCTACCGCATCATTTATAGCGAAAATAGTAAAGTTTTTGTAACAAATGAAAACAGACGTTATAAGGAAAATAATAATAATAATAATAATACAATAATAATAATAATAATATAATATTTTTATAGAATACAATATTTATTTATTGCGCTATCGTACACAAACATTACAATTTATATTATATTAAATTACATTAAAAAGTTTATCTCTCAGAAAAATCAACTTACATCCATAATTTCGCCAACCGTCTTACGGTTTTTCGATCAGCCCACGTGTCCTGACGCGAGTTTCACATTTTTTCCCCATCCCACAAAAGTGCTCAACGCCGCTAAAGAAGTTTTCACTTCAAAAACATTACAATCATTTGCTTTTTTGGATTTACGCCTTTGTGTTGTGCATTAATAAATTGTGTTTTGAATATATATTTGTTATATGAACAAATAAAAAAATATTTCAATCAATATTATTTTAATCAATAAAAAGGTTGTATCTATTTAATTTCTTAATCTGCTCCCAAATAGCAGATATATATATATATATATATATATATATATATATATATATATATATATATATATATATATATATATATAACATTGTGTAACACGGTAACATTCTAAAATATTGTAATTACATTCTAATTTTAGTACATGTTAGTTGCTCTCTTTAGATTAAAATGCCTGAAACTAAAATATTCGTTAACATCACCTACGTTAATTGTAACTGATATGTGGAAGCACCATATTATTATTTAAAAAAAACACTATAAAAATACAATTTAGTGCGGCAACAGTCTGAATCGACTTGACATTTTGATTTGTTAATTTCTCGCTTTCCATGAGTCAGATCCCGGGGCGAAGCTAGATTTAAGTAGAGGCATTCTCGAGTATTCTAACAATATGTAAAAATATATATCACAACACACATTCCCAAACATATAGAGCTGTATATCTCAAGTAGTGGTGGCAGTCTCAAAAAGCCCGCCACGCACCGTCTGAAAAGTTCATTGATTGCATGTAAAATAAAATTGGACACCAATCACATACATTGCACTGATCCCAAAGTAAGTAGCTAATTGCACTTGTGTTATGGAAATCAGACACAACGGTGGTACCACAACACCCAGATCCGAGACAATATAGATAATTTTGATTTCTATATTGACCCGACCGGGAATCGAACCCGGAACCTCGGAGTAGCGACGCCTTGAAACCAGCGTGCTTAGCCACTACACCACAGAGGTGTTTGGTCCGCCAGCTCACCAGACGAAAGTAGATATATCATTTTATTGCCGCAGAAAGGGTGTTAATGTTATACATACTTAAAATTATACGAGACGTAAACCTTTCTCAAAGCTAATAACGATATTATAAAGTTAAATGAAACGTCCCCAAAAAGGATGACATTCCATTACAATTTCCTGAAGCAGACAGTTTTGGTAAAATTAGAAAAAAATTGAAAGTTACGATTCAATTAATCTTGACGAGAGGAGGGACTAAAACCCTTTTTGTCAAGCACAAAGGGTTCAAAAGGATATTATTAATTGATTTAAATAATTAACTCAAAACATTTGTTTAAGAAAAGCTTAGAAAGGAAAATAATTTAAATCATTGAAGCATATTTCAATTCTGCGTATAGTGTAAGTTCCATCATAATCAGTAAAGTAGTTTTTGAGATATGAGAAAAAAATAATTCTATGGAACAAATTAATAAAAATATGTTCAAACTTCGAAACAGTCTTCAAAAAACTCGATAAAAAGGCTGTAATAACACATTTGTCTTCTGTTACAAATAAACATACTCATTTGGTATATTCTTAGCCTATTAATGGAGTTTTTGACATCATCGGTTAAAAAGTTTTTATATATATTAATTAAGTACTCTCAAAAACTACTGAACCGCTTTTAATGATACTTTAACTAGTAGCAAATTTTATGAGCTTTCATTTGGTAGAAGGTTTAAAGTCGCTAGAACGCATAGTTTACCTATAAGCAAAAAAAAGGCCTAGGACTTTTAATATGTATGTGGGTCTCCTAACTAGCCCAAAAAGCGTTCCCTTTAGACGGTTTAACGATACTTTATAGACTAGACTATAAGTTACGTAAAACTTTCATACCTCATGATCAATACTGCAAGCAAGAGATGAAACTGGTAACTTCATAGCAGGCGAAATTTAATTTCCTCGGTGTGAAACGTTAATCCCGGGCGTTCGGGCTCTGCATTCATTGCATCGCCGAGTCGAGCGCTCGCCGCAATCAATAGCGGATTAAACAACCGGCGATACAGACACGATGTTGTCATACACTCAGAAACGGAACAATAGTTACTGAGCTCCATTTCACATACAGCGCCAGCACGAACTTTTAATGTATTTCGTAACGTAAACGTAGCGAGTTTACTGCACGATCACGATAGCCAGCTTTGGTCTCTTACGATTCTATAAGTCAAATTAAGATTCATCCTCGCCTGAATATCATAGGATACCATTACTGCACAAATAGGTACACAACAATGCGTCAGGCATTCATGCTGCAAACTGCGACGGCCTTTGCGACAAAATTTACGTTATGGCGGCTTGATGACTGTCAAATGGACTTGATGCGGAGTCGGAATAAAGGTTAAACATTGACCGCAGTTTTAAGATTCTCTCCTAAAATTTTCTCCATTTGCGAGAAGAAACATGCACACCTATCAAATTAATATCTATTCTAATATTATAAAGCTGAAGAGTTTGTTTGTTTGGATGCGCTAATCTCAGAAATAACTGGACTAATTTGAAAAAATATTTATACGTTATATAACCCATTTATTGAGGAAAGCCTTAAGGGGCTACCCGGATTTTTAACGCGCATACTAGCGCCACTTGAGTAGATAAATCATAACTCGTTAAATAAAAGACCAATCAAAAATCTGTTAAACAAGATTGTAGTACAGGTTCTATAGTTCATTTAGTACGTTAAAATTGTTTCTAAAGTAGTTATCTGTAGTTGCAGTTAGAAAAAATTCCAAAAGTGGCCATACTTAACAGTTTTTCTAACTCTAACTACAGTAAACTACTATCTTTGACTCCATGTCTGATCGTCAAAATGAAACATAAATTACTTTCCACTCTAGGGGTGAAAAAACTACTTTCCACCTGAAAACCAACACATGAAAGTTAAATTTTCCGAACAGGAGAGATGAAAACCATATTTTCTTTATCAGTAAATTTTATTAAAAAGGGGCGTAGGGAAGATTAAATTAGTGAAGGGGTCAGTTCGAGAAACCCTGCCCTAGATGAAAAATAATGCCAGTAAAATCACCTTCGACACATCAACTGCTGATGCGTTGGCGAATAGTATGCAAATTAATTGTACGAACAATTTAGTGCAGTAGGTGGTGCTAAATTGCTGTGATATTTAGAAACAGGTAAATGTGGTACAGGGGCACGTTTTGCTTAACTGAATGCTTAACGGTACGCATTTGTGTTGTGGTAAGCACAGTACGCTGCTTTTTGATTCCGATCTATGATGACATTGTTACTTCTAATAAACTTCTGATTAACAAAAGGTAACGTTTGATATTTGTAAGATTATTTTGTGTTTTTTTATAAATTTACTTTGTGATGTGTGTTTTTTGCTTCTTAAGTACGCTTGCTATGTCTTTTCTTTCACCTCCACAAGTCTACGAAATTTTCGTAGCCCGTAGCGCGTAGCAACGTGTAGCTGTAGATTCGTAGAAGCTACGGATTACGTGATATTAGCCCGTAGCAATGGTGCGTTCTGCGTAGGTCGCGATTTTATTACACTTTTGCAAACCCTGAAATATAATAATGATAACCTTGGCAAAGATATGAAAAATGTTGCGGGTCCCGAGCTATATTCCAATTTCATCTAATCTTAGCGTGGCGTCGTGAGATTACCGTAGTAAATTGGGAGTGCACGGCTTTTTTATTACGAGAAAAAAGCTGGTATGTACTGAAAGTAAGTAGTACTAACATTTTCACGGCGTATATATTTTTTTAAAGCAAAAATGAAGGTACATTCAATATTCAACCAGATTGTGTTTCTAACGAGAAAGTTTCTGCTACCCAAAAACCGTTTTTGTGTAAGAAAAAATAACACTGCGGAGGGAAGTTCTCTCATTAAATAACGTTTCCGGTCGCTCCGCCGCTATCGCTAATAACTTCTAGATTTTGTTTTGGGAATATGCGGCGTGATGGCGCGGCAGCTATTTCCTTTCAATATTTTTTCTACTTACCTGGGGCTGAGCTGTAGGCTACTGGTAGGTAAGATGGATAGTGAACGGCCATCAGAGATGGTGGTTTGATGCAAATATGTTGAATAAACAGTCCTCAACAAGTGTAGTGGAGAGTCCAGTGGGTTGGGCTTCCCTGTTAAAAGCTACAATATTCACTGAAGATCCTGTGCCATATCGAGTAAACGCCGCCATTAAATAAGCGTTCCCCTGGTGTTGGTTAGCAGCAACACCAGTACGGGCAGAAAGCTGATGATATTAATAAAATAAAATAATCTTTATTTCAGGCATCTTGGCCCATAAATTGCACAAAGACACAAAAGAAGAAATTAATAAGTTAGAATTAATAAAATAAAATTAAAATTAAACATCAAATTAAATCGAATTACATTAAATTAAATTAAAAATTTAAATTTAAAAATTACATCGAATAAATAAATTATAAATTAAATTAAATTAAAATTAAATTATAACATTGATGATTACTTCAAAAGCTGACCGCCGCCACACCCACAGCTACGGCATGCCTATTGCAGCAGCATCGGATGTAGGGGCAGTCGACTCTATCAGCAATCATCTTCAGAACCGTATTGGGGCTGCCCCGAGCTCTGCACACTAACGACCAGCACCGCTTGCGCATGACAGTGTGGAAGCAGTCTGTGCGCGGCACCGCGAACATGGCCGAGGCGCTGCAGTTTCGGGGCAGCCCCAGCACGGCCCTCAGGGCGTTATTGAACTGCACACGAAGGGCATTGTATACTTTCTGCGAGTAGTTAGCCCACAGAGCACAGGTGTATAGTGCAGTACAGTATGCTCGAAATAGAGTGATCTTCACGTCGACAGAACACTTCCTAAACCTGCGAGCTAACATGTTGGCTCTTCGTGACAAGGCCCTTCTCTCCCTTTCGATGTCAGCATGGTCTCTGAGATCAGTGGTAACTATGTGCCCTAAGTATTTAAATTGAGACACTCTATCCAGGGATACACCGTTTAGTGTGACAGGTGGTATAACGTTAGGACATTTCGCACCACTGGTCTCAAACACCATGAACTGACTTTTCGTGACGTTGTATACAAGGCCGTGCTTCTGAGCATAGACTTCACATATCCTCATCAGCTTGTTCAGCCCACAGACTGACGCGCTCAGCAGCACCATATCGTCAGCATAACTCAAGTTATTGACACAAACATCGTCTACATGGCATCCGACATGCATGTTGCTGAGCGCGACAATCAGTGCGTCCATGTATATATTGAACAATGTAGGACAGTGGGAGAGGTCAGTCCGCCCTGTCTTACACCACATTCCATTTGATAAGGCTCCGACATTGTCCCCGCCCACCTGACGCTATTAACCTGGTGTGCATACCAAAAACGAAAAATATTTACTAGTTCATTTGGCACATGTAAGCTTTTCAGCTTCTCCCATAGGATGTCATACGCAACCAGATCAAACGCCTTGGACAAGTCGAGAAAACAGGCGTAAACAGGTGTTTTGCGAGCCGTGTAATATCTGACGGTGTGCTTAAGGCACAGTATGGCACTTTCAGTAGATAGCTTTGGTCTAAAACCAAACTGGTTATCGTGCAAGTCTGTATATTTGTTCAGCTGTGCATTAAGAAGACCGTCAAACATTTTGGCTATTATCGTGGCTAGAGAGATAGGTCTGTAATTCCCTTCCCTACGTCACCTGTTTTATTTTTAACTACTGGGACTACAACCGTTCTCATGAGATCAGCTGGCAGATAGGAGTGACTCACACACAACGAGTAGAACATTGCCAGTACACGGGCCGCATGCGTGCCGGCATGCTGCAAGTGCTCCACACTCAAGCCGTCATGACCCGGAGATTTGCCTGTAGTCATGGCCTTAATAGCGTTAGCGACATCTTTTGCAATGAATCTGATGTTAACCTTGCCGTGGAAAATCTCAGTATCATGCGAATTCGATAGACCCAAGGGAGATCGCACCGAGAAATGATCCCTAAAGATATTCGCAATGCCATTATGGTCACTCACACCATCAATACTCACAGGGAGCCCTGGCCTTACATTAATTCTATTGGTACCCTTCCAAAAGCCACGAAAGTCACCCTTAGAATGTTTTGAGGCCAGCGCGTCCATTTTCAGCTGGTCCTGATGATCCTGACACCATTTAAGGCGAGACTTAAAAACTTTTCTGCTTTCACACATTTGTGTATACACGATACCTGCCCTAGGCTTACCGCATGATACCCATTCCCAAAAATCTGATCTGGCCTTTCTGTGAGCCTCACTGACGTGTTTATTCCACCCGACTACACGAGACCCACCTCGCCTGATACGTGAGCACCCTCGACTCGTCCTAGCCGCCTCACGTAAGGCCGACACAATGTCAGAGTACAGTCCATCCAAGATGTGCCTATGTTCCGGAACATTACAAAAGGAGTCAGCACATTTTCTAAATTCTATAGGAAAATCAATGCATTTAAGACGTTTATGACACTCGATACCATATTTCTCAACCTGGTCACTGTCCCTCTCACCCCATATTATCCCCTTATTCATATCTATTTGTGTTTGTAAACTTTTTGGCGTTAACAGGTCTAAGTTACATTCTATAAGTAAGGGAAAATGGTCGGACCACAAAGTATCATATTTAACATTTACATTCAAGACAGATTGTTTGGCTGCCTGAGTCACTATACAGTGATCAAGCCAGCTGCAAGATCCGTGTGCGTCACTGATGAATGTGAACGTACCAGAGTTCTTACCAAGTAGATCGACATCAATACATGACAGGCAATGATCGTTACAAAAGTTATTTAGCTCGGAGTAGAATAAGGCATTTAAGTCGGCATTAAAATCACCCAAAATGAACACAGATTCTAAGTCACATTCATCAATGATAGCGCTTACCGTACTTAGACAGTCCGTAAATTCAGGCAAGTTATCCCTTGAGTCGGTAGGCATGTACACACTTATCACTATAACAGGGCGATCTGCCGTTATTAACTTAATAGCACATATTCGAGCACAATCGCACTTTATCACGGTAACTTGTTGGAATACACTGTTTTTCCATAACAAAGCAACGCCACCAAACGGTCGCCCGCGCAGTAAGCCGGCGGACGTGTCCACAGCCGATGTACCTGTGTATCCGAACCCGCTATCGATGGTTCCTAGATAAGGTATGTCTTCCGGTAGTAGCCACGTTTCTTGCAATGCAATCAGGTCACAGCTGCGACACAGTTCCTGAACGCAGCTATACGATCGTTTTATGTTTTTACAATTGAAGCTAGCGAACAGATATGGGTTCTTACTCATTATGATTTCTCTTTATGCCGTCCACAGTGCGAAAACCGTCTGACATTCGCTTCCTAAAATGTACAAATCGCCTAAATACTATGCCTTGCGGCCATAAGTTCTCATCAAGGTAAGACGATAATTTTGATTTGGGAACAAAGAATTTATAAGCTTTGTGACCCTTGTCTTTCTTCATAACAATCTTTTCTAAGCACACAGAGTCATGTGTTCTACTGCTAATGTACTTTACAATATCGTCCTCAGAGGTGTCACGATGAATATTCGTTATAAATATCGGAATACTTCTTTCAGCAGCCTTGAAGTTACATTCCGCATCTTTTGCTAAGCCCGATTTACCAAGGTATCGATACTTAGTTTTATTTTTCTGATAAGATACTTTCTTCCACCCTTCATGGTTATAATTGTTTACACGCGCAGGTTCAATATCGCATCGCTCCGTAGGTGTGTGCGCAGCCTTATCGCAGTCAGTCGTAACGGTATTGGCCGCAGTGAACAGCTGATGCGGTGCTACCTGTTCGGTGCGAGCTACAAGCTCTGACGTCACTAGACTCGGGCTATTTCGCTCGCTCTCGCGTATAGTCGGCGTACAGCGCGATTCTACGCAAGCGTTGCCCGCCAACCGCCGTTCGCACTCCGTAATCTCACTATCTACCTCCAAAATTTCTACATGTTCACTCGATTCCTTTTCATTAGAAGACTCGTTATTTACTGAATAATGTGAAAGTCCAACAGGACCACTATCTGTCAACCATGCGCCTCTTCTCGTGTTTACTTTGAAAGCACTAGTTGGTGGCAGTGAGTCGTATTTTATTTGTAAAAACTTTGCGTTTAAATCTTTTAGGTCATCTTGTGTGGCATACGTTGATTTAATCTCAGCAATTTCTGACTGTATTTTAACGATATCCTTTAGAAGCTTCGTGCAATCCAAGTGTTCAAAGGTGATAGGTGGTAATTTTTCCAGTTGTCGTGCTACAAAAACTGGAATTTCGTCTGCTTCCAAAGATTTGAACAGATTTATTATATCCGACAAGTCACGTTCCTCCTTTCCTTTATTTTTGCGAATAATTTCTAATCTATATTGATCTATATTGTATATCAAGAAAGGTTTTTGACTGGGCATTAACCCCGGTTCTTGAACTGCGGAGTGGAAAGGAAGAGTGAAACCTAATTTGGAGATTTTATGAAGATGAAGGAAATAACTCCACCGAAAAGAGCATAGCTCCAAAATTTGACGAAGATTATGACTTTCTTTACATTTTTACTTTTGATGAGTCCAAACTGTCCTGATAATTCAATTTCTTTTCTTGTTTTAATAAAGACTAAGATCTGTCACTAGAGACTAATGAAAACTTTGCCTCGGGCGTGGGCCTGTTCGGACGGATGTCAGCTGTTTAAAATTAAACGCAAATAATACATCTGTTGCTGGTAGAAGAAGTATCTACAACTAGAACATATTTTGACTTTACTTTGCTTTTAACTTCTATTTTGTATACAGTTATACCTCAGCCTTGATATCTAACTAATCCCAAATACCTAAACCAAATATCAGAATGGCTATTTTAATGACCATTGGTTTAGTTATATTTTCTTCAAAACGCATAATTGTAAATATTTAACTGCTTAACGACATCTAACTGTTAGTTGAGTTAACTATCGATCACAGAATTGGACCTAAGTAGCGCTATATAAACACGTAACGGATGTGCCAAGCCTGCGTTATTGAGAGTCAATAACATTAAAATAGGGATTTATTATGTTTGATATCTAAAGCCCCTTTTGTAATTAATAGGTATATGCTTTAATACTGATTATAGTGAGAGTACAATTCAAATTAAATGTAGTATCAGTAAGGAACTAGGACGAAATCAAAAAAATATATATAGGGAATAGTACTTCTATGGAAGAAATTGACACTTTAAGTATTGCTTACTGTACATCAATTAACTGTCAAACACTATGGAAAATGCCGCTGCGGCATGAGTGGCCATGACCTATTCTACTATGGTGAATCCACACCGCCCGGCGGCATGTGGCGGCGGCAATGATTTTAAAATGAATAGATACGTTCACAAAACAAACGAAAAAGCTGTGCCTGGTCGAGAGCATCAGCACAAAGCATAATTCTTATTAAGTACATTCCTAGACGATGTGGTAAAGAGATTGCATATTTTTTACAGTAAGAAAAAAAGGGATTCTCTGTTACGCTCCAGTGTAAACAAAAGATCACTTATTGACCAATCACTGCTCTCCACTGCACACTCGATTTACTAATAGCCAATCAATGATCGACTTGGCGTCGAGAACATTGCATCCTTTTCACACTTTTAAAAATAACAATTTACTTGTGTGTCGTGGCACCACCGTCGTGTTTGATTTCCATAACACAAGTGCATTAGCTACTATTAAACCCTCACTGGGAAAGGTTATAAATAAAATACTAAAATCATACTCATCTTAAATGTAATCGGATGCCAGGGCCAAACACAGTACAAACCAACACATTTAATCTAAATCTTAATGTGTTTGGTGTCCAATATTACTATAATTATTACAATACTACTTTCCTTTTCACCTTTGTAACTGTATTGTGAAATGGATTTTAAGTAAAAATATTTAATGATTTATGCGTAATTCTTGTTTACATACATGTCATACATAAGAGATCTCCTGAGCTTATTTTACTTTCTTATCATAGTGTACACAGTAGAAAAACACACGATTCCATTTTGATAGGATTTACAATCACAATCAGAGACGTCACACTTGTTGTATAGCTATTCGCAGACTGAGGGAAAGAGGGAGATACTAACTAGGATCTTTTCGCGTCTTTACATTGCTCTGTCACAGTCACTCCCGGCTAGTGTGGACAAAGAGTGTTTAAAAGGTACTAATATTCGAATGAAATAAAGAAATCCGGGTATAGCATTTGGCAACAATAGTTTATTCAAATATGCTATTTCACAATTACCTTTTAACACCTTCAAGAAAATCAAATACAAAATTTAATAGTTCAGAATTCAGTAGAGACTAGGTTAGGTTCTAATTTAGTTATCTATATCTATACTATTAGAAATCTTTATGTTCACAAATTTCTAATTAAATAAAGATAAACCACCAATTTAAGTTTTCAATTTCCTAATTGATTCAAAAATTTATCCTCAACGGGATTCCTAAGTTATGTTTAAATTAATAGCTAAATTATCCCACTTTTCACTAAAGTTACAGTAAATACAAGGAAAACCAACCTTGGATTTCAACGGAGGTTACTATTTCAAATCTTTGTTGCATCAAACTACAGACAACTCTGCAACGTTACCCCAAAATTTCACCGATACCGGTCCATCTTCAAAACAGCGGACAAGAAGCAAATCAATCCATCAGGAAAATCTGACTTCAAAAATAATCCAAATATTTTTTTTTTTAAGTGAGGGTGGGTATACTTTTTATCACCCTATTTATGAAATCTTTAATAAACCAATTTAATACCTGCAACAGCTGGCTCGCCATATAATTTCTGAATTGATTACTAAACATTTATGCTAATTATTCTATTTGTGACCTGAAATGATAAAAATTACAACTCTCAATACAATATGCCCAGATGTAGGTAGGCTACATTTTCTTTACAAGGATTTCCAAAGTAGTTTCCCAAAGTACTTACATTTTCCAGTCATTTATATCAAATCAATTCCGAAATGAATTCATCCAAATTGACATGTTGGCGGCGTCTGAAACGATAAAAAGAACCATGTGCTCAGACTCTAAGAAATGTCTCGCAACAAACAAAAATCAACGCAAATCTTTCTGCAGATACTTACCAGGAATAACTATCAAACTACAAAATAAATGGGGCGTGCCCCGTAATCAAAATTTTTACTTATTTACATTTTAACACATGTTCCACTCCGACGCACGACCAACAGTGGCGGAACCGGAAAAAACAGCAGCTGTCACACTTGACAAATGTCAGTGTCAGCATCCATCATATCTATGTCAAAATTTCACGACTATGGACTGGAGTCCTACATCCATTTAGCTTTTCGTTTCACGCGAACTTAGACAAAAATATACAACGTTACAGCGCGCCGGAGTTACAAATCTATTATTACCTAGGTACTCAAATCATTGGCCGGTGACCATGCCGCTCATACCTCAGCCGCTACCACCGATGCGGCAGCGGCATATGCCATAGTATCTTACTTGTAATTAACGTATGCCGCCGACAAAGCCAATAAAAAAGATTTTGTTTTTCAAAATGATTGTTGCATACTTTTTTGATCTGTGTTTATTGTGATTTAGATATTTTACGCCTACATGTAAGTGTAAAACTTGCGAAAATTGTCCTAATTGAAATAATTTCGGGACAAAACAAGTACAGCAATAGAATTGAATATATTTTCTTTATATTTAGGTACTCTGTAATGTTATTTTGACTAATTATTTTTTATTTAGATGTTACGACGCTTGGCAAACACTTTAAACTATAACAAGTAGGTAATCATATTAATAACAGATAAAACTGTCCTTTCATGGAAATATTTTTTAAAATGAAATTTCTGCCTGCCTGATATGATTCTACACGTCAGATAAGGGATATTTGTCGAATAAAATACAATACGCCTAATTTGATAACGTTACCTATTTGTCAGCAGTCATATATAAAATTCATTTTAAAATCGGTCGTTTTTTACTTATTCAGTTGGATAAGTCTTTTCTGACG
Source organism: Pyrausta purpuralis (assembly GCA_963924145.1). Taxonomy (NCBI): domain Eukaryota; kingdom Metazoa; phylum Arthropoda; class Insecta; order Lepidoptera; family Crambidae; genus Pyrausta; species Pyrausta purpuralis. The sequence goes on from OZ001649.1 coordinate 20,596,190, forward strand.
TTGGTAAAATGGGCTCTTTGTAAATTAGTAAGAGAGAAGGGGCATAAGCACATTTTTTTATATTTAGTTTCTTTATAAAATCAACTGCATAGAGAAATTAAACAGACATATAACTTTTTCCTTAAAACCGCCTTTGTTAATATAAAAAATCTATACTTAATAATATTATAAAGCTGAAGAGTTTGTTTGTTTGTTTGTTTGTTTGAACGCGCTAATCTCAAAAACTACTGGCCCGATTTGAAAAAAAATTTTAACGTCGGATAGTCCATTTATCGAGGAAGGCTTTAGGCTATATAACATAAAGATACGACTCATAAGACCACAGCAGAAATGAAAAATGTTGCGAAAACAGGAGAAAGATATTCCTTTTGAGAGCTTCCGCTGCATACGCTGCGGAAACCGCTTAAGTTACATAAAAATCATGTATAAGAGGATTATTCAGCATTAAGAGTTCTATAATAAAGTCCGCGGCAGCATATGTCTATCTTTTATGGTTGACTTACTACAACCTATTTTATGTTAATAAATTTGTAAAAAAATAATGCATTATTTTTTGAGGTGTATTACACACACAGGTATTAATTCTTATCAAAATAAATACATTCATCATCACGAGCATTTCATTTAGAACAAAGTTGCCCTTTATATCATTTGATTCCAATAAATATCTTAGGAGCTATCACAGTTTTAACATAACTCCGCACCAAAATAATGTTCGCAGCTTAAGTACAACGTGCGCTTGCGCTAATATATTATAAAGCTGAGGAGTTTGTTTGTTTGAACGCGCTTATCTCAGGAACTGCTGGACCGATTTGAAAAAATATTTCTGTGTTGGATAGCTTATTTATCGAGAAAGGCTTTAGGATATAAAACATGACGCTGCGACGGGAGGGGAGGGAGCAAACTCAAAACGCGCGGACGAAGTCGCGGGGGACCGCTAGTAAAATAATAAAATGTTTCATTTTGCTGAAAACGTTCTATAACGTTTTCGTCGTCGACGAACGTCGAGAAAAATGTGTTTTCTTTTTAACTCAAACATTTGAATCGATACGGGACAGTTTTGATAAAAATGTAAAAAAAAACTAAAAAGAGAGAGGATAGAGTAACAAATTGTCTACATTATGATGATACTTAGGAGATAGCTTAGCCATAGACCTTTCAAGTTAAAATAATATGATTCTAATAGTTTGGGAGATAATGCCACTTTTTTGTATTTTTCTCGTATAAAGAAAACAAGAAAGTGGCATTATCTCCCAAACCATGACACTTTCATAAGAATCATTTTTTTTTTATTTAAGAGGGCTTTTGCTAAGCTATCTCCAGTGTCAGTCTGGTGTGCCATTTATTTAACAAAAAGTGGCATAATTAAAAAATACATATTTTTGTAGAGTATATCTGAAAGGTCCAGTTAGTAGTACTATAGAGTATATCTAAGCTAACTTCAATGTCAGTTTGGCACACCCATTTTGGGACACCCTGTATACACATATACATTTGTCTGGTCCTACCAAATGGACTAAAGTTGTTTAAGTTGGAACCAGCATCGTCTCAATAGGTAATAATGATCGGTCTACCCTAATTTCTAGTGAGGCTGGCGCGGCTCAGTCTTTGGTGTTTCATCAAATATCAATTAACGTTAACTTGCTACCAAAAGCGGGTGTAACTTTGTCTAGGTTCCCGTTCCAGTGCTAATACTGCGTAAATTGTTCTTACATGATGTCAGAATCACTGAATAGTTAACGTAAACTGTTTCAGTCTAAGTAAGAAGCACTATTACTAAATAATTATGAATGTTAATAAACCAAAGGATGTGTATAGCTTGAGTTGTATAAAATTACTTACCTCTTATTATTCGAGCTGATAATAATCTAGTTGTCCAGATTACCATCATTTTAATGGTAAGCATAAAAACCGGCCAAGTGCGAGTCGGACTCGCACACGAAGGGTAGTCACTGTAGTCTGTGCCAACTTTAACTGAATTAGAGATCCACTACACAATATTTTGTTGACAGCAAATATAACTTTGTTTTTCATAGTATTTGCATGTATAACAAAGTTATGTTTGCGGTTATTGAAAATGTGTTCTATCTTAAAAATGACTACTTCGATCTCGTTCAAACCAATTTTCGTTGAAAGTATTTGTCAAGACCTACATCATGTATTTTTTCCAAATTTACACTCGTCTAGTTTATAACTTAGATGAAGGGGGGGGGGGGGGGGGGACGCCCATTTTACCACTTGGGAAGCGTCTATCTCTCAAACGTTAGACTTTTAGAGGAAATGGTTTTAGGAATCTCGATGCAATTTTAAAAGACATATCCATAATATTATTTTTTTGGTTTTAGTTTCATGTATGAAATTAAATAAAAAATAATGAATAATTTTTATTTTTTGTTTGAGAATACTAAAGCGGTTACAGGATACATCTATCTACTAAGTTTCAACTGTGTAATACAAACAGTTTCCGAATAAAGTGTCTGTGATATACGGACGGACAGAACGACAGACTTGACGAAACTATAAGGGTTCCGTGTTTTGCCATTCGGCTACAAAACCCTAAAAAGACTGTAAACATTTTTCCACGTCTATTATACGGTAGTAACCGAATCGTTATCTGTGAACACAGTATACCAAACATTATCATCCCTTATTTAATTAGAAACATAATTGTGTTACGGGGGCCCCACAAAAGCCTCCATTACTAAAATCACTCAACCAAATTTAATCGCTCTAGTACTCGTCAATGCTAATGTGATAAATTGAACCTAATCCAATTTCAGTTAACTGCATATGCATACAATGTAATTGAATCTAGCAAACAATGTTAAAGTTCTTAAATGCTGAAAGCATATAGGGTGTTCAAACCTTATTTCTTGAAGTATTTTACTCAAATAAATTACTTAGGTGTTCGAAATCGGCAGTGGATTCAACGTGGTGGGGCAAAAACATAAGGGAGGTTTTGTCTGTCTAGACTCACCTATTATCCGCCAGTAGCTGGTTTCCAGGGTTGCAGGAGGACACAGGCACAGTCACAAAGGTCTTCAGGTAAGTTTTAGGGGAAAACACACGTGAAATTGAGTCCTGGTAGGTCAGTTAGTGTTAAGGGAACATCGTCTCAAAAACGACTACTTTACGGGGTGCTCAAACAAGCAAAAAATAGGTAAGTACGAGTATTCAAAATGATATGCGTAGGAACGTGCGCTGCAAGACTAGGATGGCAACATAGGTTTCGATTAAATTATTGCAGTATACATGAGGTACTATAGCTATGTATGTTACAGCTAAAAGAAAGACATAAATCTTTTTTTTTAAAACAGATGGCTTCTAATTTATCTTTGTTATTAATCTCCACGTTAATCTGCGTTTTTACAAAAGACGGTTGAAAAAGAGTTTGTTGATTAGCATTCCTATCAGGAGCGAGCTAACTTAACTACTATTTATGATTAATTATATTCTTTACAGAGTAAATAAGATGGGTTGTTTTAAACATCGCCTTGGTAGCGGCTACATCGAAAAAACTCGTTCGTTATTTACGTTCAAACTGACTCTTCATTTATCAACCAAAAACAGACTTATAACACTAATAACTTTCGCTGAAAAAATAAATTGCTGGTAACTTAGCTTTAGAAACGGTTGAAAATTTGATGAATAGTGAAGGTGTATTGTTGATTATTTTCAGAAATTAGCTTACCAGGGAAGAGAAATACTATTAATAATATGTAATGTGTGATAACCATTTAATAAAATCAAGTTATTTTTTAATCTAGATATTTTCATCCTTCTAACCTTCATTCGGTTTGGGAAACTTATATATACTCGTAGTTCTCTGTGTTTGAAGCTTTTGAGACGCAAAAATGGGGGAGCAATTATGTAGGTACGTAGTAAGAGACATTTGCGCCGCGCGTGCTACAGGATACTCATAGGTACTATGAGTACAAGCTAAAAATTTTAAAATCTTTTACTTGTATGTTCGTATGTTTGATATTTGTGTAACTGTAAAAAAATGAGTTTGTTTACTAATATATTGGAAATACGATATTGTGTCGATTTTTTTTTATAAATTAAGTATATTTCAAATTAGGTTACAGTGAAAGTTTCATCAAAATCGGTCTTGTACTTTTTGAGATATGGCTAGCTAAAAATCATGATTTGCGTTAGGATCAAAATCAATGCCTTCAGCCAGTATCGACGGTCAAGTCAATTGATTGTAATTTTCATGAAAAATATTTAACCACCTTCAAAAAACAGTCTTATATGGTTTATATATCGCATTCGACTTCTATTTCGGAGAAACAAATTCTTCTGAAGTCGGTTTATTCACCGACTCCAAGATGTTAGGAAGCCTTAATAGATCAACTTTAAAAAAATATATCCAATTATGACGATATGATATCACAGGCATACAGGTCGAATTGATTACCTCCTTGTGCCATATACGTAAAGATCGAAATGATCTCCTCCGTTGTAAATAAATATATTTCGGTAAAAAGAATCATCTCGCTATGACTTCAACTTCACTTTCGAGAATTCTGACTAACATTCAAATATACATACGTACAGATTACCTCCTTTTTTTAAAGTTGGTAAAAAATGTGTCGCAACTCTATGACAACATATTGTGACGTATTCCTTAAGATTTGTCATTCATGGAGCACAATACACAGAGACATATAGACGTAGCACATACATTTCAATAATAATTCTTCGCCTATGGCTATGCTTACTATTCGTTTCGGTGGGATCGGGATTCGTCGAAATTTCTAGTGTCCAGCCCTGTCCGCTAGCACTTCCGTTTAATCCAAAAAAAATATTTGCATATTCTCGCTAGCTTTTTGAGGTCAGAGACGGCACTTTTTAGGGTTCCGTAGCCGAATGGCAAAAAACGGAACCCTTATAGTTTCGTCAAGTCTGTCTGTCTGTCTGTCTGTCTGTCTGTCTGTCTGTCTGTCCGTCCGTATGTCACAGCCATTTTATTCTGTAACTATAAGCACCACACTATTGAAATTTAGTAGAAAGATGTATCCTGTTTACCGCTTTACGATTCTCATACAAAAAATAAAAAAATATGACATTTAAGGGCATCATCCCATACATAAAACTAAAACCAAAAAAAACTTTTTTAGTCAAACCTAATCGTGTGGGGTGTCTATAGATAGGTCTTTTAAAATGACACCCAGGTTCCTAAAACCATTTTCTTTTAAAGTCTAATGTTTCATAGCTAGACGCTTCCAAAGTGGTAAAATGGGCGTCCCCCCCCATCTAACTTCTAAACTAAGCAAGTGTAAATTTTGAAAAAAATACATAATGTAGATCTTAACAAATACTTTCAACGAAAATTGGTTCGGACGGAATCTAACGAGAAGTTTTTGAGATATAGCACATTTTCCACAACCGCAAACATAACTTTGTACTTCATACAAACACTATGAAAAACAAAGTTATATTTGCTGTCTACAAAATATTGTGGATTTTACTAAGTGGAAATAAGTGGATTCCCAAATTCAGTTAACGTTGGCACGGAACCCTCAGTGCGCGAGTCCGACTCGAACTTGGCCGGTTTTTTGTTAACATTTTAATGTGTGAATCCTAAATCTAGTAGCTACAGAATTTTTGTATTATGAGGTGTATTAAGTACACAATGCTCGCTAGGCAATTTTTGTACTTATTGTTATGTAGAATCGTTTCTCAGTGTTTGATAATCCTACCTTAAATCCGTCGTTGGTCGAGGAATTGTAAGAAATAGTTATTACAAATACTATGCATAGCGACATACCATACTAAGTTGGCAGGCTATAGCAAACGGAGCTAGCGGTGCGCACGTGGCAATCCCTGGAAGATAAAAAAACTGGTACCTAGGTAAAAAAAGAGTGGAAATAGATATTTATCTAGCGTCTAGGATTTTTATCGGGTAAGCGCCCGTCTATAGTTAAAGTTATAATGTGCCTGTGTGTGGTATCGTAACTCCCCAACGGATAACCGAGCCAGATGAAAATATGTTCAGCGGTTTGTTTTATTTGCGTTGTTTTATTATTATTTTTTAATTTTATTTTTTCATTATTATTTTGGACTTTAAAAGATAAGATTTATGTTGGTACTAATACTATCGCTGGTTGGCACCGTGTGTTTCTTAATTTTGTCAGTTGTTCTAAACTCGTTACACCCACACTAGAAAATAAATTAGTCCATCCTGCTCCTGGCTGTTTGTTTATGTAGCGTTTCTGTGTTTGTCTAGTCCGAGATAGTACCTATTTATTTGTGTCCGTTCTTAGAAAATAGCCGGGCGGGCGCAGTCACAAATTAAATAACAGTGAAAAAGGGACAGAATACAAAAACAGTACCAAGCTTGCTTTAATAACGTACTTACTTTGTAATAATAAGCTGACGATAATAGGTCAGGCGTTATGCGATAGTTTTTCATTTATAAGGTCACCTCGTTTTATGTGATAATGTTTAAAAGTTTGATTCAGCAAAACAAATGAATATTTTTTGTTGAAAACACTTATGGATTTTTAGGCAAGTTTTTGAGAAAATTCAAATTATATATTTTTTTCAGTTTTTAAAAAAAATGAGGTCAAAATGAGAGAAAAATAAGAATAATACATTCATATAAAGATACCTTAATGTTTAAATTGACTCTCGATTGTTCCAAAAAATATGATAGTGTCCTATTTCTATGATGTGTCCAGTGTTTGATGTAACAGATACACTGTTTAAATATTTTCAGTTAAAATGATTCGTTCTTAATAATGTTTACATATAATGTTTACTGGATTAAACCAGTACAAAGCAAGGACGTCTATACATTAACTGTGTATAGACAGTTTGTTAAAATTACGCATATATTAAGTATAAAGTACACAGTAAGTTTATATTAAGTAACATTAACGAGCACGCGGTATCAAACTTTTCAGTTTTAAACTAACTAGACTTTTAATTATGTCGGAATAGGTACTTCACGTTATGTGAATTATTTCTCAACTCTCCTAAGTATGAAATATTCTTGAGCATATTCATAACTAACAACTTCGTCACATTAACTTTTCAGACTTTCTAACTAACGCGCAGTAAATTGCCTGAATTAAATAAAATGCAACTTTTGCTTCACTCGACTAATATTAATTAAAGTTATGATCGGCGAAAATACCTAAACTTGTGAAACTTCTTACCCCTCGCTATCAAGCAATCAAAATCTAGGTATAACTGTTTTTTTTTAAATATCTACTCTTATGTCTCAGTTAATTTCCTTTCATTTCATATTAGTTTGTGTACTTATATATTATAATGTATGATTATTATTGTGTTGGTATAAATGTTACGGCTAAAGGTAGGTGTGAACATAAACTTAGGATTAGCCGGCTAAACCTAGGTTTATCTTCGACGAGGTGTTAATGTAAGTTTCTATCTTTAGCCGGCTAAACTTAAGTGTAGCTGCAGGCCCTTGGCTAAAAATGTAGAAGGAAATAGAAAAGGAAATAATGTAGTCATGTTTACAATTTTGACACGAAAACTTTATTAAAAAATAATCACTTTTATTACACATACTTTTAAATACCTATTTTCGTATTCTTGTAACTTAAAACAATATTTACCTGATCATTAAAATATAAAAAACAAAATTAAAAAAAACTGTGAAAGCACTCCGGGAGTGCCGGCAGAAGTGAAAACTTGAATATCAACGTTGTGCATTTTTGATTTTTTGGAATAGTTATTATCAATATAAAAGTACTATCATTTTTGTGATAGAATACAATAATAATAATAATAATAATCCCTGAGAACAGCTTCATTACTATGCAAAAAGCTGCAATACTGAACACATGCCGGATAGTTAGACGTTTCCTACAAGATGATTCTACTCTCTCATCATAGTTACTTACCTACATTTACTACAAAAAATTTTATGGATCAGTTACTTGGCATAGCCCGTACCTGATACAAAATTTACCAGCTCTAAGCTGAGATAAAAAAATATATAAAAAATAAATAATAATAATAATAATAATAATATATTTTTATAGAATACAATATTTATTTATTGCGCTATCGTACACAAACATTACAATTTATATTATATTAAATTACATTAAAAAGTTTATCTCTCAGAAAAATCAACTTACATCCATAATTTCGCCAACCGTCTTACGGTTTTTCGATCAGCCCACGTGTCCTGACGCGAGTTTCACATTTTTCCCCCATCCCACAAAAGTGCTCAACGCCGCTAAAGAAGTTTTCACTTCAAAAAATTGAAAACTCACGCCGGTAAAAATGAAGTTCGTAATCGAAAAAACAATCAATTAAACTTTCTCAAATCCTCCGACTAAATTACGTAAGCGTTCTAAGATGTTGATCTACCTATTTATAAATTATTGCAAAACCAAGTTATTCCGTAGAGGCTGCCATTATCTGCCATATACTATTTTTTCAAGTACAATAATTCTTATTGTCATTATATTTGAAATGGATCAGAGAGATGGCAATGGCAGTCATTTAAATTTTGATTTTAATTTTATTTGACAGGATTGTACTTTTTTTTATTCATTTGTCATGCGATTCCGCCCACCATGACCCTTATCAATGTGAATGTTAATCAATTCAACACATCAAACTGGTCAGATTTTTTCACATAATACAAGATACTATTGCCCTGCCACTGGTGCTATTAGCTTTTCTATGCCGCCAATAGTGCAAATATTAAATCTTTTTAATCGTCGATACTGCAATGTTGAACGCTTAGCGGCAAGTTTTGCTGACCTGACTTCTTGAATTACATTATCGTACTGTTCGTCACTCAAATAAAAACTATTATTACTTCGTTTTGATGTTAGTAACTCCCGAAACTGTCAAACTTCGTTTTAAGCGTTTCGAGATTGTGCAACGCCAACATTGCAAATACGTTGTCTCCCCACCGTCACCTCAAGCCCTCCGCCGGCCCGGCGCGCCCATCGAATACATGTTTAGCCATTTCGTTTCGGTTAATGTGCACATTAACCGGCTAAAGATGGAATATAATGACGGAAACTAACGTGTTATCGAACTTTAGCCGCCTCTCGAAAATAAACCTAAGTTTAGCCGGCTTATCTTAAGTTTATGTTCACACCTACCTAACCTACCTTCAGCCGTAACATATATAGATATATATATACTAGCGGACCCAGCGAACTTTGCTTCGCCCCTAACACCGTCCCGCCCCGGCCCCGTCTCGCCCAGCCTCGTAATTTTAAAAGTTAAGAAAAACACTATAGTTGATCAGTTATCGAGCGGGATGAAAAATGTTCAAATTACTAAAATGGCTATAAAAAATAGGGGTTGGTGATAAAAAAGTAAAAATTTAGGGTTGTAGGTATGTATTTTTTAATGCCACATTATAAAAAAATAAAAACAAAAAATGTCGTTCAAAAATTAAAAAACTATATTTAGGTTGAACAACCCTTATCACTTAGGGGTATGAAAAATAGATAGTAGCCGATTCTCAGACCTCCTGAATACGCATATAAAATTTGGTAAGAATCGGTAGGTAAAGCCGTTTCGGAGGAGCACGGGAACGAACATTGTGACACGAGAATTTTATATTTAAGATATAAATCTGTTATATTTTATAAACATGCATTCTTTTCTTGTATTTAATTTTTATGTAATTATATTTATTATTATTTTATTATACAGATATATTTCTATTTTACTTATTCAGCTCTTCATTTTCTATGTTCAAAATACCCCTTCCTATAAAACTCAAAATTTCTTTACCCAAAGGTCTGGTAGATATCGCTTATATCAGACCGCCTAAATTGTATATTTCCTTAAAACTAATTTGTAAATCAATTTATGTTATGTGCAATAAAAAGTTATCTATCTATTTACTAGGCACCGTAAAGGCGAAAAAATCAGACAACAATCGGCGGTGGATCGCATGGCTCAAGCAATTTCTTGCAAGTGTCAACGCCTATATTGACAAACTTAATTTTATTTCAGAGCGATAAGCACGCAGAACCCGGAGAGTCAGAATACCAACATAAATAAACATATAATTAATTCAGAGTAAATCCGATTAGCTAACGATGTTTTTTTTTCAGTTAAAGCTGTTTAATATACAGTCTTGGTCAAGTAATTAGGGTCACTATCAAAAAATAAGCAAGGCCTTCCCACATCGATAAATGTTCACGAAGCTCTGAAGATTTTTCTTAATGAACAAGTAAATTGTTAGCGAGCAGAAAATCGAGAAACATGAGAATAATATACAGCTTCAATATTACATTTTTAATAACTTTTGTGGGTTAAACCATTATAAAAACCGCGTGATTTCAATCGAACGGTTACGTTACGTTGTAATCTCGTTAAATTGTCATCTTTCTCGATATTGTGAACTGTACCGAACTTCATACATTGTAACGTAATCTGAAATGACGAATGCTGGGCAAAGTGGTGGGTCAGGGTGGGTGATATCTGTTAAGATACCGTTTATCCTGCGTGTAAGGTTGACGTGAAGGATGTAATTACCAATAAAAGCGTTATTCTAAACCATATAGAGCTTAAAATATTACGGTGACAGATGCCTATCATAGTAGGTAATAAGTGATAAATGTAATTTTACTAATACAATATATTAAAAAATAGCAATATATATTTTGGGAGATGTGTTCGATTAAGAACCTACATTACCTAAGTACCATAGTAACCATGTAAGTTATTAACGTTCAGCTAATGCGATTGATAGCGACTTTAAAGTTTGAATCTATCAATATGATATTAAACGTTATTTGATTTTAAGTCGCTGTCCAAGCGTGAACATAACTTTTCTCATCTATCATCAGATAATTCGATAGTAAAGTTACCAGCTACAAAGTGTAGTTTCCCCAAGTTCGAGATTAAGTGGGCTTTGATTAATTATATAATCTAGTTTTGTTGCTATTCTGCGGATCTTTAGTTGTTTTTTATAAGTATAAGAATAAAAACACACTTAAAGTATCCGTAGAATAGTACTTTACGTTTCAACGATTACCTCGATGTAATGGTCTCTTTTTCTTAATAAGGGATTGCGCATTCCGAAAGCAACATATAATTTTGTTTAAAATCTTCATTTGACGTATCTAACTCATAGAATACTACTTTATGTAATACCCTTGAAAATATCAGATGTTTTAAAATGCTTTGGCACACATGTCGTTGTCGAGGTAGTCATGATGATGCTCAAATATTTTAAGTTTGTGGGCAATGAGAGCCCAAACAAAATTCAACAAATTTAAGTACTAAAACGCATAGTTAAAGTTGTGGATTGGTTTGCAACATGAATTCTGGGGTTGTAAAAAGTTATAAGAGTGTGGGCTCTCACTAAAATCATTGACCGTTCGGCTTCTTGGCTAGTGTCATTTTAGTACATACTATCTGTCAGTAAAATATCTAATTCACGTAAACGTAAAGATAAAGTTGTATTTGGTTTGCATAGGTACAGTACAATGCTCTTTCTATGGTACCTGAGGGACTACGTAAAATTGCTTATTATCTTAATAAACCACAGTCAAATCACAAATTTCGAAACGTCGTCAACGTATCACGAACGAAATAACGAAAATAGTTTTTATTACAAAAATTAACAAAAATCAAAACCTAGGTATCCTAACCACGATATTAATATTCCTAACAACGACCGTCACATCCAACCGCCACGCGCAAAGTGAGCTCCTCGCTTCGGGTCTTGCGCCGTCCTCCCACCAAGCCGGCCTCTGATGTCACCAGTCACGTTGACGTCACGATGACGCGCTGCTTGGCCCCGCCTCCTCGCTCGGTATTTGTAATACGGCTTCTCCTGACTGCAGGGCGTCCTCGACCGCTTCATCTTCATTTTCCTCCGCACCTTCATCAGTTCCATCTTCTGTAACGGATACATGGCCATATGAACGTTACAGGAAAAACAGTGTATGGAGTGTTAGACGGTAGAGGCAAAAGCTCACAGACAGAAATGAATGTTATTTTCTAGGGCAGATTTAAGTTAGCGAATCTACATGATAACATTTGCTTACAGCCGCCAGCGTGCACTCAAGCGTCTACAAGCAAAGTTTACTAAAAGTTTCAGAATGCCTACAGGTCTCACTTAATCATCAAAATTAACAAAATGCCATTGATAGAACAAATGTGATACGAATGACAGAACTCCGGCCTTCAGCCATTCGTAACACATTCAAGACAAAAAAAATAACATGGATCCGTACTAGGAGATAGGCAACATGTGCTGCACTATATACTAGCATGGAGTTAATGACAGAGGCCCCACGTTTGCTTGTCACCCTCACGAATGCATAATAGAGGCCCCACGTTTGCAGTTTTATACATTCATGAAGAACTATCACGACCAAGTGACACCGTCAGGTACACTTGTCGTCCAGTGTCAGAGGCCCAAAGTTAGCATGACACGTCACACTTACTCACCACCCTCAAAGAAAGCTGAGCAAGTATCCGGCGTCCACTCGCCTCGCCACAGCACCATATGTTCTGCAGCCGACTGGGTCTTTTTGCCGTATGACCCGGCAAGCAGTTCCAGCTCGTAGCGGTGATGAGGCAGTGCACGCACGATCCGATATGGACCACGCATGCCTGAGTCCAGCTTTCCAGTAGATTGTGAAGCTTTGTTCACAAACACCATGTCGCCGACAGCGAAGCTTCTTGGCTGCCGTCGACCCTCGTTGACGTAATCATCCTGGCGATGCTGGTTAGCGGCGAGCAGCTCCGACGCACGTTGTCTTCTGAGGGGTAACAACGCTTCTCGATTGTGGTTATCGTTATTCAAAGCGACGTCTCTTACTAGAGACCTGATAACTGGTGTCATCGCTTCTATGCCCACTAGCAATTGGAGCGGTGATGCTTGGGTAGTGGTCTGTCGTGTGATGTTGAGGGTAAGTTGAACTTTCCACAGCACATCGGACCACTTAGACCCTTTGCTTCCGACTTCGACGCGTAGCATGTTAAGGACAGTTCTGCAGTACCGCTCGACCTGGCCGTTCTCATGATGTATGCATCATGTTGTGGGTGTTACAAAATGCAATGAACTACCCTGCTCATTGACCCAACTTTGAAACGTGGTGCTTTCAAACATTCGACCACGGTCGCATATAATTAGAGTGGGAATGCCAAATAATGAGACAGCATTAGTAAATACCCGCTTAAGCTCTTCAGAGTCCTGACGATATATCGGATAGAGCAAAGTATATTTGGAGAATGCGTCAACAATAATCAAAATGTATTTGTACCCATTGGATTCGGGTATGGGACCCAGGGCATCGGTGTGAACTATTGAAAATGGGATGTCTGGCTTTGACCAGGATTCAATTGGTTGAGGAGGAGCTCTGGGCACCTTTTTATGTGCCAAACAGACGAGACAGTGGCTTACGTATTTTCGAATAAATGGTCGCAAGCCCGGGAACCAAAAGTGGTGCAGTATTAAGTCAGTGGTCCTATCTACTCCTATATGATTGTGGTCATCGTGAAAAATTCTTAATAAACTGAGCCTATGGCCCTTAGGAATGAAACATAAGAGTCGAGATTCTTCCCCAGTTGGTGTGTGCCTGTAGTACAACAGGTCATTTTTAACAACATACCTAGCTGTATCTAATGTCCCATCCCGTAACCTAGATATCAAATCCAGCGTCTCTGAATCTGCCGTTTGAGCGATTTTTGCCCAATTATTGGGGTTTCGTATATGCGAAACGTTAGCAGGAGGATTTCTGCTTAGAAAATCGGCATGCTGCATTAAAGACCCTTTTCGATATTCCAAACTGAATCTAAAATCTTGAAGGTAGACCCACCAACGCCCGACTCGAGGTACCAAATCTTTTTTACGTTCCGTAAGCTTGAGAGAATTGCAATCCGTCACTATCTTAAAGTCGATGCCAATTAAATAGTGACGGAAATGTTGCAGGGCCCGAACGATGGCCAGTGTTTCTAATTCATAGCTATGGTACCTCGATTCGGCGCTAAGTGTAGCTTTACTAAAATAACCAACGACTCTTTTCTTTTTGCCGGGATGTTCCTGCAATAGAATAGCACCGAGGCCAATCGCACTAGCGTCAGTGTGGAGTTCCGTAGGTAATTTTGGGTCAAAAATCGCTAAAACGGGCTCATCTGTCAAACATTTCATGATATAGTCGCGTGCAGAATCTTGTTCAGCACCCCATACGAACGCTTCACCCTTTCTTAACAGTTTAGCTATAGGGGCAGTTTTGGCTGAATAACCGGCTATGTATCGCCTAAAATAACCGGCAAGTCCTAAGAATTGTCGGACCTCTTTCGCAGTTTTTGGCGTTGGGGACCTAAGAAGGGCTTCTACCTTCCCTGGGTTCGGCCTGACCTGACCATTCTCTATAATACGACCTAGATACTCTATCTGGGTGTCCAGGAAAGTGCACTTTTTTATATTTACTGAAAAACCTGCCTCTGATAACGTCCGTAGAACTTCGCGCAGCGTAGCAAGTCCTTCTTGAACCGAATTAGACAGAATTAAAACGTCATCAATATACGTAAGGACTTTACCGGAATCTATGAACGGTTTTAACGTTTTTGTGATAATTCTTTGGTAGACTATTGGAGCATTTGCCAAACCGTAGGGCATTTTCAAATATTCGAAATGGCCCTCCGGCGTGACAAACGCTGTTTTGCTTATCGAGTCGTCATCTTTCAAAGGGACCTGGTGGAAACCAGTGGCCATATCCAGGCTTGAAAAGAATTTGAAGCTACCAAGCTTATCAATATGGTCGTCTATGAGTGGTAAAGGAAACCTCTCTTTTACTGTAACAGCATTAAGCGCGCGATAGTCTACGCACATCCTATCACTTCCATCCTTCTTTTTTACAAGAAGAATAGGACTTGCGTAGTCTGACTTCGATTCCCGGATGATTCCTTTATCAAGCAAATCGTTCACAATCGCACGAACTCGATTCTTTTCGTCAACCGATAGTTTGTAGGGACGATGACTTATGGGGGTAGAAGACGTTAATTTAATTTCCATACTACCCGTGTTCACTGTGGAAGTTGCAGTACCGGTAATAAGAGTATGAGAAAACTCGCGAATGATTTCCATAAGACGCTGTTTCGACTCACCAACCAAAGGAGTTTTAATGTTTTCAACGTCCACAGTGCTCACGTGAAGTACCCTAGCCGGACTATCCGATCGAGTTAAACGCTGCTCATTGTTAGTACGGATATACGTTATACCTTTCCGATTCAAGACGTCCGTACCGATCAAAATTGGTGCATTGATGCAATTACTCGGAACAACAAATAAATCTACTTCGAGAGAAATTTCCGGAAACTCAATAATTGTTGACACATACGACGTTGACTCGACTTCCTGACTTCCGATCCCACGCATCAAACGATAAGCCGGAATTTTATTAAGATTAAAATGTCCCAAAACAGATTCTGAAATCAACGATATATCCGACCCACTATCGATTAAAATGTCAACAGGTACCTTTTTAACTACTGCCGGTATTACGTTATCGAGTTGAGATTCGACTCTGAGCAAAAATTTACACTCGGAGGATGTTTGCCACTCGGGTCTTCAGAACGCTGTTTTTGAAAACAAGAATCAACTAAATGACCGTTACGTTTACAAAATGTGCAATATTTCAGATTTCTCTTGTCATGAGATGTCGTAGAGGTTGGTTTTGCATGACTATTGTGTGGTACTTGTGAGACTGCAGTCTCAATCTTTGGCTTCTTGGGGCAGTTCCATTTTTTATGACCTACTTTGCCACAAATAAGGCACGTAATATTCCTATCACTCTGAGGTGCCTCGCGCTTTCGGGGATATGCCGACCCTGAATGTTTTGCAGGACGAACAGAATTGTTGGAGTTCTTATGATCAGACATGGGCTTAACAAAAACTGACAAAAATTCAACTAGATCTTTGGTTTGCAGTTTGGCATTGGTTGCCGCAGCTTTCACATGGGGATCGGAAATGCCTCGTTAAACTATTGCAACTTTCAGTTCATCGGACAACCCTTTCACAATATTTAACCGTAAAAGAGATCTACGGCCATATTCGGCATAGGTCGCGTATTTATTAGAGTTGGAGCACATTACCTCATACAAAACGGTAGCAACATCTATATTACGCGGACACAGTGAGCGAAACTCTGCCTTAAAATTACTCCACGACCTGTCGTCTGTTACCCATTCACTAAGCCATGCCTTCGCATCACCCCGTAAACACCCGCCTATGCGTCCGAGGCATTCGCGATCATCCCAATAATTTAAGTGTCGACCGCGGTCAACCTCTGCACACCACACATCAAAATCATGAACATTTGGATCAAATTGCGAGATAAAAAAACTTTGAGACCTTACTTGAATTAGAGAAGATAGCGCTCCAACTATCCTGTCCGCTGCGTCGTGGCTTTCCAGCACCTGCGAACTACCCTCGGTCGCACGCTGCGTTTGGACCGTGGCACGCTCGCTGGCTCCGATTGATGGGGGCTGCGGGCTAGTTGGATGCTTCGCAAAAGTATTTGGTGGTGTAACCGACGGTTGCAATCTACCCTCAATTGAATTAATCCGCGATAATATTTTTTCTAAAACATCATCGCGTGAGCTATTACGGTGACCGCATGAGCTATCACGACGTCTACAAGAATTACCACGTGAGCTACGTGAATGTTCCCGATGCCTTATAGGACTATAACGCGGAGTACGTATACGTCGCCTAGCTCGCCGCTCGCGTTCCACAAGTGGCGTCGTTTGTCGTTCGATATCCGAACTATCACTGCGTCTACGTGACCTACTTCTATCGCGATCCCGACGCTGTCTACGAGAATTATTACGTTCACCAGATCTCGATAAACGCCCCGTCATGTTAACGATTTTATTTAAATATCACACACTACACACGGACTTTTTTTTTTATCACACACACTACACACGACGTTTTTTTTACACGAATAAAAGATGGCTAAAACGGTAAGAACGCGTATCCGATCCCACTTCTGATTTTACAAACCAGAAGTGAGGACGATTAAAAAAAAAGCGAACGAAATAACGAAAATAGTTTTTATTACAAAAATTAACAAAAATCAAAACCTAGGTATCCTAACCACGATATTAATATTCCTAACAACGACCGTCACATCCAACCGCCACGCGCAAAGTGAGCTCCTCGCTTCGGGTCTTGCGCCGTCCTCCCACCAAGCCGGCCTCTGATGTCACCAGTCACGTTGACGTCACGATGACGCGCTGCTTGGCCCCGCCTCCTCGCTCGGTATTTGTAATACAAAATATATAATTCCTGGTATTTAAAAGTAGAAAAACTGGCCAATTTTGAGATTCATGTTGATTTGTGGTCCCTGAGACATAATAGTAAACTAATGAATATACCCTAAAATAAGTACCTTTGCTGAATTTCTACCTTATTTTTAACACTAGCCCAGAGGCAGAATGATTTAAATGAGAGCTCACATCTTGGCCTTATACCTTTTTGTATATAGTGTTACAAAAACCAGAATTCGTGTTACAAACCAATCCACAACTCTATAGGTACGTTTAAGTACTTTGAAGAAACGTTGTTCGATGATTTGTCATTTGGGCTCTCATGGCACACAGACGTCAAATATTGTGTAAATGTAAGCAGATGTCCATCAAACAAATAATCAAGCCTGAGAGTTCACAGTTCAAGTTGTGCCAACTTTCGTTAAATTCGCTCAAATTGGTTGTTTACAGCAACGATAACGAAGTAACGTCCCTCAGTGGGCAGAATTCAATCACGTAGGTGGTGGTGTTGCTAACTCAATATATGTGACTAACGACCCGTTACAACTTACTTTGTAATAAATTTAACACCGAGAATTGTAGGTACCTATTCCTTTGTCGTAATATACCTAGTTAGTTACACCGGAGCAACATTGTGTTCCATTGTTCTTTTTAGCAGATTTTAACCCTGTAGAGTTAAACGTAAAGAAACAATTTTGAAAATGTGGACATTACATCCCAGATATTAACTCGGACGGGGATGCCTAAATAACATACTTCTTTTAGCGCCACTCTTGCACTTTTGAAACTTGTATTTCGATTACAACGTTTCACTTATTAGTCCAAGTTCACACAAAAATTACAGTTACACTAGCGTTCTTTAAACAGAAATACAACACGACACTTGCCGAAGTAAATTAGGGAAAACACTTTCTTGTAAGACTAACTCAATAGTTAGTCTTACAAGAAAGTAAGACTAACTACCTGACCAATGTCAGGATGTGTAGTAATCTTCTAATTCATTGTTTTTTTGGGCATGTATGGTGAAAGCTCAAGGAAAAGTAAGGTTAATTAATAAAACCTTTGCTTATAACTTCATCTTGGCACTATGAATCCGCTGAGTCTTACCAAAATTGAAGCGTCCTTGCCTATCAAACAACCACATCACATCTTATAAGTGAGCTAACATTTTCAATGTTTTTTCTTGCGTTGAATCGAATGAGGTCATACAAATATCAATCTATATTTTAAAAAACTTGCAACTATTGCATTTGGCGAGTAAGATGACATTTGCTATGATATATTTTGCGATTAATCTCATAAAACTAGTCGTCAATAAATTTTTTTTTTTTCATCGCGACAATACATAACTGCGTGCTCTGGGGACGATAGACAGTAGGTTATATGGGACTTTCCTGGCGAGTGACAACCGTACACGAGGCCATACGAGGCATTGTTTATTTTGTGTCTCCTATAGCTTTTACCATCGCCTGTGAGACGCACTGAATGTTTTTTTACGCTTATCATTAGAAAGGGGCTTGAACAAAAACATCTCTATATAAAATGCATCTGAGAGGTTTTTAAGGGGTAACTCAGACCTATCGTCCCTGAGTTGATGGATAGACTAATAAATGGTAAGAAGGGTGTCCTTGTCTATTGTGAACTTTTCTCTGAACTTCAACATGTCTCACAGAATAGTCAAGTTGTCTGAGTAATATCTATTTACTTTTTTAGCTACAAGTTTTTCCACGCTATTTGATAACCACTTCGAATGATTAGTATTCTTGTTAAAAAGCGATCTCTTTTAAAAAAACATCTCAATTTTGACTGGGACGGTCCAACAAGAAAATAATCATCAAAATCATCTCATCAATCGGCTCATCCGTTTTAGTGCTACAATTACACGAAGTTGCCTTATTTTTAGTGGGAATTATTCTCCTTACTATCTCCAAGGTATCCAAGGTATTAAAGATTATCGTTAATTTCAATTACGTGGCACGTCTGGCTGGGGCTAATTTGGAGTTAGATCGGCTTTTCCTCGATACGTGGGAACCACATACTGTTAAGTAAAAACAATCAACTCAGTAAGAGAAAGTTACTATATACTTGTGTGATACATAAGCAAAAACATCTCTGACAATCGCTTTGGTTTTTTTTTATGAGGGCCAACAGTAGAAGATATGATGAGGCTAAAGATATATAGCTAAGTGAATCTTATTATCCCTCCTATGTATGTGAATGAGTGGTGATTGAATGAACGTATGATAAAATGAACGTATTAACATAAACATAAAAACTGGTCAAATGCAAGTCAGACTCGCGCACAAACGGTGCCACATCTGCTAACTATATGTATGTAAGAATTTTTATCGCCCTAAAATTTACCGTTAAACATGATAAACGGGCTTTATAAGTTTCAACTCCCTTAAAATAACAAAATATCTGAAATTATGAAACAAAATCAGTTTATCTTTTTGAAGGCACTGCATTCACATTCACAATTTTGCTTATTTACAGCTAAAAGAGACAATCAAAATCAATATTATATGACAGTTTCAATTTCGAGGTTTTTTTATGCGAAAATTAATATTTAAAGTAATTTTATAATGGACTAAAAAACTTTGTTAATTGTTAACATATTAAAATATTCATTTAGGTTATAAAAACATTACTGTATCAACCATTTTTTCAATTTCTGTTTGAATTGCGGGTTTTCTAGTGCTTTTATACAGTTAGGCAAATGGTTAAACACTCGAGTTCCTGTAATCAAGGTACTCTTGTTATATTTACGAGTATAACTTAAAAATTTCATAGTACAAATGTTAGCATGTTGAGATCTAAGATTATTTTTAATTTTACTTTTTTCATTAAAAATATCCTTATCATTCTTTACAAATACACATGTTTCAAGTATGTAGATACTCGTCAGAGTCAGAAAGTTAAAATCTTTAAATTCATTTCTTAAAGTTTCATAATTGTCAATGTGGTACATCACGCGAAGGCATTTCTTTTGAAGTATGAATGTCAATTGAACATTGACAGAGTTGCCCCAGAATATTACGCCATATGAAAATAGAGGATATATGTACCCATAGTATGCGTTCTTAGTTACATTTTCTGAGGAAACACTGCTTAAAATTGACAAGGCATAGCAAGCACTTAATATATGCTCATTGATTATCTCGATGTGTGCCTTCCAGCGCTGGTAGTCTGATGTTGCAAAAATTTGACATTTCATTATCACAAAAAATAGCTTGCAGCATCACGAAATCTGATAAATTTAACAGTATTCATAACGCAATCTTCAAACGTCCACATTTGCCACGAATCATACCCGATACACACCCTCCCATTATTGAGGGTAACCATTATAACGCAAGATATTTTTTATACGAGAGAGCTTATAGTCCTTCCTACCTATCTGTTGGTTTTCACTGTCAGTAAATATGTATAAATCATTCAATTTAAGTAAAGCTGTCTGACTGATCGTAATTAGAGAAAAAAATGGCAATAAATGATAATGAACATACAGGAAATATTCTTATGCAATAATAACGCTCATCTTACAATTTAAATTAATCAATTACAATAATGTAATATTATTTAAAATATAATCATTTCCAAATTATTAATAAATAAACATTACATTTTATTTAAAAATAAATAATTACACAAATATTATACTTTCAACGAAACTCGAACTGAATTGATTCACACACCTAATCGGCCTTAATTCGTGTAGGTATATGTAAATAATCGATAATGTTATAGAAATCAGTCACTTTATTTATAGATGAAAACCGCATGGAAAATACTATATCTATTGAATAACATAGCCATATTTTTTTCTACTTGTTCTTGTTTTACTACTTGTTTTCGACAGGTCGAATCGAGTCACTCGAAAATTCGAAATAAAAGGCAGCAATCATGTTTCTTTTTAAATAACATGGACTTTTTACCATATTACCGACGGCTCCGAGCATGGAGGTTCGCGGGGAATATTCATTTAAGGAAAAATAAAATAATTCTTGCAACACTGGTAGTAGGTAAATCAATACCTTATGTCAGTTTGACATTAAATAAACAAAGTTTTGCAAATAATTTGTTTTGCTAGTATTTAATTAAATTCTACAAGAATTCCCAGCAAATTATAGTGAAATACTAAGTCGGAAGATATATAATCACATAATCTTAACTATTGATACATCGTTTAGTGTAGAGATCGGATAAATAAATGGATTCCATGCATGTAAGTTTTGCAACGTGTTTTTTTGTACATATGTAGCTAAATATTCAGTGTCTGTTTATTAGCTTCATGATTAAAATATAAAATTTAACTAGTAATTATTAAATGATCAAAATCCCCGCAAGGTAGCAGTTTCAAACTGAGTTTATGATCGGTTTCGCACTACATAAGATTCGAGCCCCTCATGTACTGCAGAACTATTTAAAAACAAGTTTTTAGTAAATAGCAGTTAAAAAGACTACATAAAAACTTATAAAATCGGAATAAGCAACCAAGCTTAGCGCATGAAGACGCGGGAGACATGTTATGTGCATATGAAAGATTTCTTAATTACTTTTTCAATTATTTTCAGGATTTTTTACGAATTGCTGCAGGCCAAGATTGTAGGAGTAACGAAGCCATAATTTCAGTGTAATAAAAACAATGATAATACAATAAATTTAATTAAATAACATAATATACGAATCATTTCAAAATCTTTTTTTTCTCATACCTTTACATAACAGCAAGTCGCGTTAGTTACACTACTAATAACTCGAGAACGGGAACGATTTTTAACCGACTTTAAAAGAGGAGGACGTCATTAATTTGACTGCATGTAATTTTTGTAAATGTTTTTCCTCATATCGCAGTCATTCGTATCGTAGACCACTTTGAAAAATTGGTTTTGAAGTCGGGTTTTCATTATTTTGACGTCGCTGGTCGACGATTAGTCGTCGCACCGAATAGGACATAGGACAGCTATCATCAATAATGTTTTTGTATGTAATGTTTGTTTGGATAACCAATTACCACTTCTTCATCGGTTTCCAACTTTAAACTTTTCTGTCCCAATGACCATCAGTCCGTCGCGCTATGTACCCCGCCCGTTGTTAGGTACTCGAAATTATAGTTGCGCATCATCATCATCATCGCAGGATCACATTGGACGCAAACCGCTTGCAACCGGTTACCGTGGAATACTGTAGAATAATGATGGTGAAAGTAGAAGTATTACCCCAGAAAAACCCCACTCAATTCCAAAGGACGGAAATGCTTTAATACTCGTAAATGTCATTTTGGTTGAAAATAGGTAGTAGTAGGTATTTGTTAAGTTACGAGGTCCGAATAAGGGTCGTTGCAAGAAGCGAACGAGTGTTTTAGTGGTTATCAACATTATTTTAATAACTGTTGCCGTCCGCCCTCTCATCGTACATTATTGTCTTTAATATTTTTTTAATATATGAGTTCATGTAAAGGCGCAACAGTATAGGTTGTTTTATCGTATCTAAATAAAATAATTTCCAATGATTAGTATGCATCACTGCTTACATTATTTTACTTCCTTAAAGCTTGAGGTACGTAAGAAGGTACGTAAATAAAGTAGTAAATACGTTATGTAATTAAAATATCAATTACGGAGTTAAATTAGGGAATTCCGACGGGATTTCCTATTTTCTTATTATTTAACCCTCAACACAATTTGTTGTACACATCATTGAAATTGTTATCAGGCTTTTGAAAATGATAATTAAAAATACTGCGTTTATTTTGACCTTATTACCGCACAAATGCGCCAACTGGGCCACGAGTATTAAATAAAATAATTTCTAGTTACTTATCTTTTTTCGACGATAATGAAAATGACATTAGAAAATTGTGCTTGCGAGATTGACATTTGTAAAAAATGCAAGTCCCGACGAATGTAGTTATCGTCAAAAATAGATAAAATTAGCCGTATTCAAATACAAATCCTAAGTAAAGGAAATGTATGAAAATTATTTAAAAGCATCATAATCTATTAAAAAGCATGTCTCTAGAAGTTAGTTCATAGAAGTATCCGTAAGAGGCTCTTTACATTCGGAAACAATAGTACACCGTATCTAGGAATTAAACACTTGAGTATAGGTAAAAAATAGACATAAAAATCTTTTGATTTTTTGACGTGACAACGTCTTAAATTAGGTTGCGGCTGGGAGTCACTTATGAAAAAGTGTAACGCTCGGTAACGTTACGATGAGTCACCGAACGAGAGAGAGGCCCGCGCGCGCAGCACTGAGAGCGAGTGAGAGGCACGCGTAAGAACGAGAGAGACAGACATAAAAAGTCGTTGTCACGTAAAACTTTCGCCCGTATACCGACTTTACAGGCAACCAATTTTTTAACATAATTCTAGCATAATTTTCGATTTTTCTGCTAAGATGAGCTTTTACAGATTTTCATTGCCCTCGATAGCGTTATCGTCAACATCTGTCAAAATTGGTGTGTCGAGTCCTGCAAATTTGCGTTGTCGGCGTATCGACTGTCAGAACACCGTGTCGAGTCTCGCAATTCACGAGTTACTCGAGTTATCATACGTCACTTCGCGACGAAACTACCACGCCAGTTCGTATGAGTATCCACTATATAACTTTTTTTCCATAAATTTATTGTCAATTTTAATACTTTATGCTAGTGGATCATTTTTATAATTTCTAAATTCTAATAACTTGATTTTCTCTAGATTCACAGCTAAATTTATAGATTTTAAACAGTTAATTACAATGTTTGGTGTTCAGGCGTGGTAGTTTCGTCGCGAAGTGACGTATGATAACTCGAGTAACTCGTGAATTGCGAGACTCGACACGGTGTTCTGACAGTCAATACGCTGACAACGCAAATTTGCAGGACTCGACACACCAATTTTGACAGATGTTGACGATAACGCTATCGAGGGCAATGAAAATCTGTAAAAGGTCATCTTAGCAGAAAAATCGAAAATTATGCTAGAATTATGTTAAAAAAAATCAAAAGATTTTTATGTCTATTTTTTACCTATACTCAAGTGTTTAATTCCTAGACACGGTGTACTATTGTTTCCGAATGTAAAGAGCCTCTTACGGATACTTCTATGAACTAACTTCTAGAGACATGCTTTTTAATAGATTATGATGCTTTTAAATAATTTTCATACATTTCCTTTACTTAGGATTTGTATTTGAATACGGCTAATTTTATCTATTTTCGACGATAACTACATTCGTCGGGACTTGCATTTTTTACAAATGTCAATCTCGCAAGCACAATTTTCTAATGTCATTTTCATTATCGTCGAAAAAAGATAAGTAACTAGAAATTATTTTATTTAATACTCGTGGCCCAGTTGGCGCATTTGTGCGGTAATAAGGTCAAAATAAACGCAGTATTTTTAATTATCATTTTCAAAAGCCTGATAACAATTTCAATGATGTGTACAACAAATTGTGTTGAGGGTTAAATAATAAGAAAATAGGAAATCCCGTCGGAATTCCCTAATTTAACTCCGTAATTGATATTTTAATTACATAACGTATTTACTACTTTATTTACGTACCTTCTTACGTACCTCAAGCTTTAAGGAAGTAAAATAATGTAAGCAGTGATGCATACTAATCATTGGAAATTATTTTATTTAGATACGATAAAACAACCTATACTGTTGCGCCTTTACATGAACTCATATATTAAAAAAATATTAAAGACAATAATGTACGATGAGAGGGCGGACGGCAACAGTTATTAAAATAATGTTGATAACCACTAAAACACTCGTTCGCTTCTTGCAACGACCCTTATTCGGACCTCGTAACTTAACAAATACCTACTACTACCTATTTTCAACCAAAATGACATTTACGAGTATTAAAGCATTTCCGTCCTTTGGAATTGAGTGGGGTTTTTCTGGGGTAATACTTCTACTTTCACCATCATTATTCTACAGTATTCCACGGTAACCGGTTGCAAGCGGTTTGCGTCCAATGTGATCCTGCGATGATGATGATGATGCGCAACTATAATTTCGAGTACCTAACAACGGGCGGGGTACATAGCGCGACGGACTGATGGTCATTGGGACAGAAAAGTTTAAAGTTGGAAACCGATGAAGAAGTGGTAATTGGTTATCCAAACAAACATTACATACAAAAACATTATTGATGATAGCTGTCCTATGTCCTATTCGGTGCGACGACTAATCGTCGACCAGCGACGTCAAAATAATGAAAACCCGACTTCAAAACCAATTTTTCAAAGTGGTCTACGATACGAATGACTGCGATATGAGGAAAAACATTTACAAAAATTACATGCAGTCAAATTAATGACGTCCTCCTCTTTTAAAGTCGGTTAAAAATCGTTCCCGTTCTCGAGTTATTAGTAGTGTAACTAACGCGACTTGCTGTTATGTAAAGGTATGAGAAAAAAAAGATTTTGAAATGATTCGTATATTATGTTATTTAATTAAATTTATTGTATTATCATTGTTTTTATTACACTGAAATTATGGCTTCGTTACTCCTACAATCTTGGCCTGCAGCAATTCGTAAAAAATCCTGAAAATAATTGAAAAAGTAATTAAGAAATCTTTCATATGCACATAACATGTCTCCCGCGTCTTCATGCGCTAAGCTTGGTTGCTTATTCCGATTTTATAAGTTTTTATGTAGTCTTTTTAACTGCTATTTACTAAAAACTTGTTTTTAAATAGTTCTGCAGTACATGAGGGGCTCGAATCTTATGTAGTGCGAAACCGATCATAAACTCAGTTTGAAACTGCTACCTTGCGGGGATTTTGATCATTTAATAATTACTAGTTAAATTTTATATTTTAATCATGAAGCTAATAAACAGACACTGAATATTTAGCTACATATGTACAAAAAAACACGTTGCAAAACTTACATGCATGGAATCCATTTATTTATCCGATCTCTACACTAAACGATGTATCAATAGTTAAGATTATGTGATTATATATCTTCCGACTTAGTATTTCACTATAATTTGCTGGGAATTCTTGTAGAATTTAATTAAATACTAGCAAAATAAATTATTTGCAAAACTTTGTTTATTTAATGTCAAACTGACATAAGGTATTGATTTACCTACTACCAGTGTTGCAAGAATTATTTTATTTTTCCTTAAATTAATATTCCCCGCGAACCTCCATGCTCGGAGCCGTCGGTAATATGGTAAAAAGTCCATGTTATTTAAAAAGAAACATGATTGCTGCCTTTTATTTCGAATTTTCGAGTGACTCGATTCGACCTGTCGAAAACAAGTAGTAAAACAAGAACAAGTAGAAAAAAATATGGCTATGTTATTCAATAGATATAGTATTTTCCATGCGGTTTTCATCTATAAATAAAGTGACTGATTTCTATAACATTATCGATTATTTACATATACCTACACGAATTAAGGCCGATTAGGTGTGTGAATCAATTCAGTTCGAGTTTCGTTGAAAGTATAATATTTGTGTAATTATTTATTTTTAAATAAAATGTAATGTTTATTTATTAATAATTTGGAAATGATTATATTTTAAATAATATTACATTATTGTAATTGATTAATTTAAATTGTAAGATGAGCGTTATTATTGCATAAGAATATTTCCTGTATGTTCATTATCATTTATTGCCATTTTTTTCTCTAATTACGATCAGTCAGACAGCTTTACTTAAATTGAATGATTTATACATATTTACTGACAGTGAAAACCAACAGATAGGTAGGAAGGACTATAAGCTCTCTCGTATAAAAAATATCTTGCGTTATAATGGTTACCCTCAATAATGGGAGGGTGTGTATCGGGTATGATTCGTGGCAAATGTGGACGTTTGAAGATTGCGTTATGAATACTGTTAAATTTATCAGATTTCGTGATGCTGCAAGCTATTTTTTGTGATAATGAAATGTCAAATTTTTGCAACATCAGACTACCAGCGCAGGTTCGGAACCACCAAAAGCAAACAAATAAAGTAAGTAAAGTTTATTTTTATTAATTGTTGCTACTAGATGGCGTTGCACTCAATTAGCTCGCGATATGATCTGAGTTTTTCTATATACTTAAGGTTTTGAAGATTTTTGCAGTATGGGCTATTGTTACCATTGATAATATACCTCAATAAATGGCTTTGCAGTGAAAAGATTCTTTCATTTCCATGTCACCTCACTCGGGTGTGAACATTTAGTATATTATGAATTTCACCTACAAGTTCGCCATTTTTTACTCGGTACTTACTTGTCAACCAGCACCAAGGATGTATGGGGACTCACTTCGCTCACCCTATTTGTTCTTCACCTACCCGGGCCCACCATTATGCTCAGTGATTAGTTATATCCATAAAACTATTATCCCTTTGGACTAGAACGACAAAAGCGAGATGTCACTAGCAGCAAACTGTGTGATAAAAAGAGATGGGAGATACGAAGTAGCAGAACAATTTTTGGAAGATGTCAAACAGTTGATCGCCCCACAGAAGCTCGCTGAAAATTACGTGCATTTGATTTTTTATATTTAAAAGTGAAATTGTGTATATTTTGGAGAAATAATGCGTCTGAAACATGGTGACTTGATCGGTGATTGATTGTTATTCATTACAGTGGCATAACCCCAACAAATAATCATTCAACAGGTAAATTAGTCCAAATCGAAGCCTCTTAATAAACGACTTATATTTACCAATGCGCTTCAAATTTAAAGTACGCAGTTTGATTATTCTATTCTACAAACGTTAATTTACGTAAAAAATAAAGACAGAATAACACAGGGAATGTATATCGACGAATATTTTGTATAATGAAATAATATTTAGTTTTACACTAGAGCTCCATGTTCAATATTTTGTGTCGACTGTTTATTATGCAGTAAACTACTACATTTAACTTAGGAACATTGTTATAAATCACCTGATCGAAAGGTTATCTCATTTAAAGCTACAAATGTTACTTAAGTTAGTTACTGACATCTTAAATCGGTTCCGTTTGACAGATTTTACTTGTCCTTCTATTCCGATAGGAATATTAATTTTATTGTTATATCAGTTTAGTTACTAACGGGTTATAATGTCCTCACTCCACTTCTGGGAGAGGTACGCGAAGAAAAAATAGTTTTTTTAACTTTTTATTTTATCACATTGGTGGGGATATTAGAATAAATACCCATGCCAAATTGTCACCCATTTCTCGAAGCTAAACTGCGGACGGACGGATAGACGTACAGACGGACTTGCAAAACTAAGGCTCCTTGTGGGACTGCGGAACCCTAAAAATAAATGTAGATATTTCAAAGAACTAATGCCATTTAAATCAAAATTGGCGTTAAAAAGGAACTATATATGAGCAAAATATGATATGATTTTCATAAAAGGTACCTTATAAGAATTTATAAGAGTTGGCTGGCTTACAGAAGCTAGTGCACCTAGGTCAGACCGCTTACGGTAAAGTTTGCTCTAGGTAGGTTTATGCGGAGAAACTTAATCTCAACTCGTGAAGTGGGGAGTGTAAACTATCTTAATTTAATAATATTTTAGTTAGCTAATTAAATGTAAGATCTAGCTTGTTATTTTGCTCTTCATCACAATCAACAAACAACGTTATATAGCCGAGGGCGGTTTGGTTGATATTCGCAAATAACCACAAAAAGAATCAATTAGTGATTTGTGGCTGAGTTACAACTCGTTCGAAACAAGCACGATCATCCATTATATCCAGCGTTCAGAAACGCTACAAAATGTGTATAAACACTATAATTCGATATTACGTACCAGATAACCCACATTTGCGTTGCGTAACCAACGCGATGCCACTTCGAAGCGGTGTAGCTCTGTTGTTTTGTAAGAACGTCATGTCATACTGTGCGTTGCGTTGTTGGAACGCGCGTGCAAAATAGATGAGTTAGATGGACTAACGCAACGCAACGGAACTGGCTTATTACAAGGCCTATTGGCTTTGTTTTGCGTCTTATAATGTAAAAATGTTTTCATTAGTACGATAGATGATGAAGGGCTGAAGAGCGTAGGAGTAGAAATATTTCGTACTTAGTCAAATCATTTGGGTGCAAGTCTTGAAAAGGCCGTCCCCTGTACTATTGAACTGGCGTCTGCGGTAGAAGAATGCACTTTGTATCAAGCTTGTAGGTAACAGCTTGTGCTGCTGGCGCCTCGCCAATATCGTTCTTTTGGACTTATCTGCAAAGACTTTGATTAAATCGCCCGTTGGCAAGCATTTTTATTCTTACAATTATTGTCGTTATTTATTAAATCTTACTCATACCTACATAGTCAGTATTTGTCAAAAAAAAAAAAATACACACATTAAAAAAAAGTTTGCGGTCACTCGCTCGCATAAGTGCGCCTTCACATTAGAGCGACTGCAGCGCCGTCACTCTAATATGGCTATTATACTATTTTTCGGTATGATCGCAAACTTTTCTTGATGTGTCTATGTACCTAAAGTAGCAATTCTGTATCATTTACAAACTATTCTAATGTTAGTAACCGTGGAAGTGAACTAACTTAACTGGTGAACTCAGGTAATCATAAACTTTAACCTTCGACTTCGTACGCGCGTTTCGAGTTTTCTCCCTCCCCTCCCGTCGCAGCGCGATGTTTTCTAGCTTCAAACCTTCCTCAATAAATAAGCTATCCAAGAAAATATTATATTAATATCTATATATATTTTTAATCAGTCTAGTAGTTCGTGAGATTAGCGCGTTCAAACAAATGAATAATCAAACAAACTCTTCAGCAGGTTTGTAATATTAATATAGATTTTAAAACCAAACACCTTAGGATAACTTCCGTAACTTAACGATAACCTTAACTGTACTCTAATTAACTGTAGCTAAACTGTACCTACAGCTTAATTTTCCGTACAACCCACTACATTAAGCAGTTAGTACGAGTAATTGACAGGGGTACCTTCTGACTTTCTCTAATGACTATATTATATTTAATGTGTATCTGCTTGCTTTCAACTCTAAACTACAACCATCGGCAAGATGTTGAAATGATAGTAAAACATAGTTGAAGCTCTTGCCCGGAGGTCCACGTCAACATAAGTCAGACTAAAGTTAACGCAGTCTGTGGCCCAATTGGCAAACAGTTTCCAGGCGATGAACTTAAATTTATCAACAGTCTACAAAAAGTAGCAAAACCTGGGTTGAATTTCTGAATCAGACAACAAGACTGTCTAAATGTTATTAAACGGAAGTCTATAATGCAATGCTGCATGTAATGTTCTGAACATAGTACATATTACGTGTATATCAGTCGAGTTCTAATAGCAGATGAGAATGTTGATGATAAGAACTTTACAAAAATTAAAAAACTACAACAATTTAAAAAATCCATATCACAAACAGCTCCAGCTCAATATAAAACTAGTGTGACCGCGTGTGGGGTGCTTGAATAATAAACACGTAGTACAAATCTCCAAGTTCTTCTCCAATAGTTTTATTCCAACAAAATAGCACAAAGATAGGGCACAAAGTGAGAGTAAGTACAAACAGAGACTATATTCTGGCATGAAGCCCGCTTTTATACAAATCAAAACCCTGAACCACGGTAGGAAAACAGTGGGGACGACATCCGTTTCCATATATGAACATTTACTATAATATTTATTTGTAGGGATAAACAATGTCCTAATTAAATATATAAATTCATTAATTATTTAGTTATTCATCGTAATGAATTTAGTAAGACTTTTAGATTATTATTTTAATAGTTACAATGTTTGAAATAAATCTAACCTCCACCAACCAATCAGAGTCAACTCCCTTTTGGCAGCAAAATGAACATTTGTTATACGGCAAACATAAAAATCTAATAAGTGTCTAATAATCTTTTCAACACACTTGCTCAAAATGACGTTTTTATTCCACCGATTTTTGGCACATAAGCATAGATATTAAACACGCGTGCTTTTTCAGTATATTATTGCTCTAGTGCCTTTTGTTTATTAACCCGACCAATTTACATATGTACCCTAGTACCAAGTAGTAAGTAAGAAGATGAAGCGATATAATTTAGTCGGGTTATAACTCACACAACAAACAGTATTTATGCGAAAAATAACAGTATGTACATATTTATTTCAATAAATGGTAAATCCAGCTTTATTACTAAAAATAACTCAAATTAATTTAAAATTTTCTGTAATTTGTGTTTTAAATGACGAATTATTACATTTTTAATCTTGGCTGTTGGCCGATCTTGTTCGCGCCTTAACCTTGCGCGCGCATCGGTTACGCGGCAAGAAAAAAAAACAACACGTCATTTTTCGTAAATAGTTGGCGGCTGGTTTTGCGCGGGAAACGAAAAGGGAAGGACGGACCTTATTTCTTCGTTTTAGTTATTGGTTTTTTCGGGTCAATTATTGTGATTGTGTGGTGGAATTGTCATGATAATTTGTGCTTTTGAAGAAAACAATGCAATTAAAGTGGGGAATTAAGTGAAGCGAGCTGATCGCGCCGTCTTACCCGGATCGCTGTTCCTGCGCCAAGCTTTCTTGTAGAGCATTGAAATGCGAACCACCTCACATTTTAATGAGTTAGGTTAAGATAGGCTAGTTTAGGGTTAGTTTTAGTTGTAAGTGTATAGTAGTGTAGTGTGTTGTAATAGTCTGTATGGCGTTCACACCAAAGACGTAAAACTTGTATTAAAAAAAAAAAAAAATAGTTGGCGGCTGTGGTGTGACGAAGTTTGGATTAATGTGGCAAGTGTGTTGAAAAACGTCGTATGAAACACGTGTGCCTGTGCCCATAATATACGCGGCTTTCTTATGGCGCACTCGCTTTCGCTCGTGCGCACACAATATCGCCTTGTATATATTGGTCAACTTAGCACACTTGTATCATAATGTACTATTACATAATAAATTTACAATTAATAAAATATTATTACAATAATAAGATAATCTAAAGATTAATCTAAAATATTCGTATATCATAGCCAAGTTACATTTAACATGGTGGACTCTTCCGGCATTTCCATAACAAACGTTAAATAGGTTTGACACCTAGATAGGTGTAGAAATTATGATGTATTGAACATAATATGAGGAAGAGAATGTGTAATTAAGTGAATACAGTGGGGTTACATAAGTCACACACAGTGAGTATGTGGTTTAGTGCATAAGTCTACTATTACAGAACTAAGTCAATATGTGGGGCAGACTAGGATCGGGAATCATCGTGTAACACTAGTCTGACAGGCCGGCCATTTGTTAGCCTGCCGACGGTCTGCAATTTGTTATACTCTATTGTTGCAAAGATTTATTCGATTACAACTATTACGTCCTAGCATAGAAATGAGGATATATTTAAGGCACCAGACAGTTCAGTGCTCAACAACTAAGATTACGTGTATAGAGCAGCAGAGACAATGTGAGTACCTCGTCGGGTAACTTTGACTAAATTTGCTACTAGGCCGCTGTACTAAAAAGAAGTAAGTATAATAATTATCAAAGCTCGAATGTTTTATGAGTTAGTGATTACTAAATGAATCCGTAGCTCTCCAAAACTCGTATTGTTGTATTTTTAAGATTTGTATTTCATGTAATCAAACATATTACACAAAAGTCAATTTCTAAATATTATCGTAATTCTCATTATAAATAGGTACATCAAAATTCAATTGTGTTTGATACTGTTATGGCGTGCCTCAGAATAGGAAATGATTTTTTTATGTCTGTAATATATACGGCATTATAACGGCTTTGTTTAAAACACGTTAGCGAAAATGGATGGCGGCCGCAGCCCTGCGAACGCTCGGCGATGAGGGATAGAGGTGTGGATTGCGGATCCTCGTTACTGATAACGCGTATTTATCAGTGTCGCACCAACCGAAGTGCGGCCACAAATCGTGCAGAACAGCCAAAAGGTGCCATTAACTCCTCTACCCTAACCTCTCGTTTGTAAATACCTTACATTCCATCAATACTTACCCCCTTATTCATGAAGACGAACAGTCTAATAAACCTGTTTTGACTATTAAACTGTTCTGTCTCGTTCTTTATTGGCGCTGTCATCATTGGTCAGAAAGTGTCAAAAAAGTGCTATAATATAAAAATGCTATAAATAGCTAAAATTAGTTTAATAGACTGTTTGAGTTTTTATGAATAAGGGGGTGAATGTACATTTCCCTCAGCAAATATAGGGTTGTTATGAGTTTGACCGATATTTAAGTATGACTTTGTCCGTCTATGGCACGGTAGCTCTACAATTTGACGTTTATTATAGTCAGATAAGATGGTGCAACTGGACATGCAGCACACATTACTTCTAACAGAACCGCTATAAAATGCAAAATGTCTCGTATGCCGCGTCAAAATCCGCTTGTGTAATTTTAATGAATTTATATTTATACCTAGCACTCCTAATTTCTACTTTGGTAAATAAAGTAATGTAATTTTTACCCACCGGCCAATCTACAGTTGTGCTACAGACAGCCAAATACTGATTTCTCTCAGAAGCTTTATCTACCAATCTAGATTCAAAAAACTGTGCAATGCTACGAACTACGAAATGATGAGAGTGCTACGTCTACTACGACGCTACGGATGTAGCAGCCGTGAGATGCTACAAGAAACGAATAGAAAATACTGCTACGAAGTTATGGATGTTGCTTAAACAATGTCGCCATTTACGCAGAAACCCTCTCAACAGTCTGTTGTCGTTAGGCTGTGGTGTGGGCGCGACCACTTCTCTACTTTGGCCGGCCACCCCCCTCCTCGCCAATATCTCCTCATGCCAGTCAATATTATTAATCGCCGGATAATTTTAATATCAGCCTTGGAAGTATTGAATTTGAGTTATTTCAAGCATTTAAATTAATATTTTTGGCTTTCCATCTCCTTTTGAAACGAGTGTATTTTGCAATAAAACTTTATTACCAATAACTTTCAAATAAATATGTTTCCATAAATAATTCCTAGAGGTAGTACCTACCATTGAGTAGGTACTTATTTAGGTAGAACCTATGCATTTTATATACGAAGTGATTTAAAACATCACAAAGGAACAGCCATTCCATAATGATTCAAAATAGAACATTAAATAACATTGTCAGCAAAGAAATTAGCATCCTTTTTTTTTAATGATTTTTAGTTTTTATATAACATAAACTTAACCATATTATATCTTAGCGCTCAATGCTCGCATTCTGCAAAGTTTGATTTCGATTCTACGAAAAATAAAAGATAGTAAAGATACGTCTTGCTAAAGTGAAGTGAAACTACATGTAAACAAGATGGTATCGTTCCTTAGCAAGCCACTTTACATGTTTCGATACTTGGAATTTCATTTCTCAGGCAGAGCCGCCGACGGGCAAACATCAAACGCATATTTGGTACATTTCTACTAGGAGCAGTGACACCTGAAATGTATTGGCTTTTGGTATTCGTAGAAAATGCGAGGAAACTGAAAAAGGTTCGCCATAAGAGTTTCCTTTTAATGGTATTTAATATCGTTTACAATCCCATCCCAGAGATGCTCAAATATGTAGTTTTTTGTTACAGTAACTACTATTGAAAAAAATACCCAAATACCAGAGTGGTAACAGGTTTATTATTTTGAAGGTACATACCATGCCAAACAGACACTGGAGTTAGTTTAGTCAAAGACCTTTAAAATATATTCTTCATTTTTTTAAAAAATATTGCCACTTTTGTCTTATAAATGGCACACCAGACTTACACTCGAGATACCTTCGCAAAAGAACTAAAAATAAAATGAATCTTATGAAAGTATCATGGTTTGGGAGTTAATGCCACTTTCTTGTTATATTCATACAAGAAAAATACAAAAAAGTGGCATTATCTCACAAACTGTGATACTTTTATTAGTCATGTTATTTTTATTTGAAAGGTCTATGGCTAAGATCAGTTTCAGTTTTGCACGCTTTTTTGGAACAGCTAGTATATTAATCATCAGCTAGTTTTTTTTTTTTTTTTTCCGGTTTTTGGCTTACACGGCTTGTGAGTTGCCATTTAACAAGTAAAACGGGGAAACAGGATTATTTCAGGAAAGATCGGTAGGATAGGACGTGTAATTGCGGAATAAGGACGGTGATCAGGTGGGTAAAAGGAATTTAAATAAATATACAATAATACTAAGTTATATAATTACTTAACTTTTTTTTAAAACTATATATATATAAATAGTATTATATTTTAATATTGTTTAGACTTATAAATGAAGCTATAGTTTTATAAATAAAAGGATCATTACTAAATAATAATTGAGATATGCTTGTAGGGAAAGGAACATGGTAGGAAACAAGGGAATCATAGAAGCTTGATCGGTCATAAAGTGAGCAAGAGAACATTATGTGATTGGCGTCAGCATTTTCCACACCACATTCGCACGTTGAGTCAGCAATTATACCAAGCTTGGCAAGATGGGCGGGTGTACAAACATGTCCCAATCGCAAACGTATTAATATTGAAGTTGTCATCTTACCAAACTTTGCATCAAAATACCACGGTTTACGAGGTATAACAGGTTGGAGTTGTGCGTAAAATCTGCCTTTAGATTGACTTGATATTTTCCAAATAGAATTCCAATCATCCAGCAGGTAGGTCTTAGGTAAAGCTAAAAGATCATGAACGTAATTTTTAAAAGGATGCAGATCACCACATTGCACCGCATCATTCGCCAGACGATCAGAAATTTCGTTACCAGTAATGCCACTATGGCCTGGAATCCAAACAAAATGTATTAAAAGTCCATTGATAAAGCAATCATAAATGGTACGCCTTAATTCAAATATAACTGGGTATTGAGACGCGTGGTAAAAAGGAAATTTACCAAGAGCTTGTAGAGCACTCTTGGAGTCCGAAAAGACAACAGTTTTGTCTAGTTTCATAATACGAACGAATTCGACAGCTTTTAACAGACCAAAACACTCTCCAGTAAAAACTGAAGATTCGGGAGGCATTTTAATTTTTTGGACAATTTTAGATTGTGAATGGTATACACCAACGCCCACGCATTCCGTAAAGGCATGCTTGGAAGCATCAGTATATATATGATGGAAATCATTATAATCCGTGCCAACTATGAAGTTAAATGTACTTTTGATGTTATGATCTAATTTGTGAAGGTAGTCTAAATTGACAGTAGGTGAAAAACAAAGAGATTCATAGTTACTGGCAAACAGAGGTAAGCGACTCGATCGGTGCGCAGGTGATGTTAAGGACATAAATTTTCTGTAACTTTGTATTAAACATGGTATGGGTTTATGAGTCCAGTAGCTTGCAGTGGACACTACGTCGGAAAGTAAACGGAGCATAGGTATAAGAGGATGTTTGGAATATTCCATTGTACGGAACACAAATTTATCAGACAGGAATTGCCGTCTAAGATGCAATGGAGGTTCACAGGTTTCGATCTGAAGGGCATTAATTGGGCTCGATTTCATAGCCCCAGTTATTATCCTTAGAGCCTTGTATTGGATTTTATCTAGTTCTTTATAAGCAGCTACATTTCCAGGTTCGAGAAGATAAGTGCCATAGTCTAATAAACTTCTAATAAGAGCATTATAAAGTAGCTTCATCGAGTAAGGGTGTGCTCCCCACCAAACTCCAGACAGGCACCTAAGCATGTTAAGAAGTTTTTCGCATTTGTTAACCACGTACTTACAATGATGAACCCCTTTAAGTTTTGGGTCTAATATGACACCTAAAAACTTGTATTGGCTTACTACAGGTATAACAGTATCGTTATATTTTAATTCTATAGGTGGAGCTGTACGCATGCGAGAAAATATCATTACTGCGCTTTTTGATGATGAAATTTCTAGACCGTTACTGTCCATCCAATGCTTTAACAATGTTAAAGAAGAGCTTAAAGTGGATTTAGTATATTCTATAGATTTATCAGAGCAGTACAATAGCAGGTCATCAGCGTATTGAAGAATTTTAATGTTAGTATTATTATTGCGTATATAAGGATCTAGATCAAAGGTATAAATGTTGTATAATAATGGACTTAGGACTGAGCCTTGAGGCAACCCTTTCCAAACCAAGTGAGTTTTAGTAGTTGAGCAAAGATTTATACGTCGTTCAGTTAATAAGTTAAAGATAAAGTTACAGAAGAAGTCCGGAACATTCAAATGTTTAAGTTTGGCAAGTAAAACCGGTAAAATAACATTATCGTAGGCAGAATTTATATCGAGAAATACTGCTAATAACGAGCTATTTACAGAAAAAGATAATCTAATATCAGTCAAAAGAAGGCTCAAACTATCAGCCGTACTCCTGCTCTTCCTAAATCAATATTGACTATCTGCAAGAAAGCCATTACTTTCAATATACCATTCCAACCGGTTTTTGACAAGACGTTCGGCAATTTTAACTAAAACCGATGACAAAGCAATCGGTCTGTACGATGTAGCATCAGAAGGGTTTTTATGCGGTTTTAAGAATGGCAACACGATTTGAATTTGCCAAGATGGAGGCACATTACCTGTCATCATAATATTATTTATCAAATGTAAATAATAAACAAGGATATTATCTTCGACATGTGCAAAAAATGAATAAGGTATGCTATCAGCACCAGGAGCTGAATCTCGTATGTGGCTAATAACGCCTTTTAACTCGTGAAGCGAAAAAGGCGAGGTAAGTCCAGTACATTCGGAAGCATTAAAATGTGCAGGTGGGGATAATATTATATCTTGAGGGACCCAAGGAGGAGCTAGTTTATTCATGAAATCATTTTCTAAAGCTTCAGGAATAGAATTATAAGTGGATTCAGAAAAAGCCGATCGGAATCTTCTAATACAGCGCCATACGACGGTGGAAGGTGTATTAGGGGATATAGAAGTGCAAAACTTACGCCAGCTATCGAATTTTTTGTTTTTGAATAATTTACGTGTTTCATTAATAGCATTAGTTAATATTTGATAGTTAGCATCGGTCGTGTTACTATTATAATTACGTTCAGCTAATTTTCTTCCTTTAGCGGCCACAGTGCACTCCTCGTCCCACCAAGGAGGTGAAGGTATTTTTCGTAGGGAATTATTGTTCATGGGGAAGACTTCTTTGGCAGCTTCAGTAAGAAGAGTGGTCAGAGCTTCTGCACATGAGTTTTCATCCCCTGGCATATTTCTTGGAAGAGAAGTAACTCTCTTATCTACACACCTCTTAAATGTTTTCCATAGCTCACTATCATTGCAGTTAGGTACACAGAATTTAGGGCGAATTGCTTGTTTAGTACTAGATGACATTATAAATGGAAAAGAAATAACTATAACAAAATGGTCGCTTCCAAAAGTAGAAGGTAAAGTATCCCAGGATAATAATGATGCAAGATTAGGAGTACAAATGGATAGGTCCACTGCACTGATTCTTTGGCTGGGCTTAGTACGTCTAGTAGGAACACCTGTATTTAAAATGCAAAGATTATGGAAATCCAGTATAGAAAGAAGGTGGTTGCCATAATCATCAGTCACTGAGCTACCCCAAGTCTGGTGATGTGCATTTAAATCACCAAGAACTAAGAATGGTCTAGGAAGTAAGGAAAGTAAATTATTAAAGGCATTAAAAATATCTGAAGATGGATGTGGAATATATACAGATATAAAACAAATATTATTTACACTTACAGCTACTATAGACATATTTACATTGAGGTCAGGCAGGGCGATCAAGGTGAATGGTGTGCCGTTTTTAATTAATAAAGCTGCACCGGCATAGCCATCATGTCGATCATCCCTAACCACATGGTAACCTTTTATTTTAAAACTATACATTGGTTTGAGCCATGTCTCTGCTAATGCAAAGACAATAGGCTCGAACT
The DNA here is from genome assembly GCA_963924145.1 of Pyrausta purpuralis. Lineage (NCBI taxonomy): Eukaryota > Metazoa > Arthropoda > Insecta > Lepidoptera > Crambidae > Pyrausta > Pyrausta purpuralis. Next base: position 20,635,252 of record OZ001649.1, read on the forward strand.
TATTTAGTAAATATATCAAATCTGACTTTTTATTGATGATGCTGCGGCTATTCCACTGCAGCACCTTCGCCACTGACGCCATTTTTAACTACTTCAAAACATTTTTCAATTATAGAGGCTGCGTTGGACGGTGTATTAAAGTTGGACTGGGTAATCTTGATCAAAGAAATAATTAAATTAATTAAAGAAAATTGTTGTAGGGAGGAATCATCTTCTTTTTCAGAGTTTAAAGCACATCCATTTGGAGGTGCAGGTATAGAGAATTCTTTAATAAGTGCCTCATGGGCGTCCCTATCATAACCTTTGACTAATTTTGGGGGGGAACGAGGTTTTAAGAAGACAGTCTTTTTATATGATGATGTTAATGGCACATTGTTGGCATTATTAAAATTATAACTGGTGGAGTTTAAAGTAGGTTTAGAGGGTTTTAGTATGTCAGCATATGATTTGGATATGGTTGGGTGTAGTTTTGAAGCCTCAGCATAAGACAAAGAGTTATTTGCCATTGAAGTTTTTATGTTTTTCTGTCTTAAAAATTCAGGGCATGATTTACTTGTCGCAAAATGATACCCAGTGCATAAACAGCAACTTGCATTTTCTTCACCTACTTGACAAGATTCACCAGTGTGAGATTGGCCGCATTTGTAACACCTTGGCTTTGATCTACATTGTAGCTTTGTATGACCAAATCTACAACAACTATAGCATTGTATAGTTGGGTATACATACATATCAACAGGCAGGGTATTGTAGCACATAAAAATTCGCTTAGGCAGAACTTGACCGTCAAAGGTAACAACAACAGATTGGGAAGGCTTCCAAACAGGTGAACCATTGATGAATGTTTTAAAATTTAATCTTCTTACCTTGATAATTTTGCCACAACCTTCTGGAACAGTGATGTTGTCTACAATTTCCTCAGGTGACCAGTCTTCAGGCACTCCTCTGATTAGACCCATTTTAGTTACATTAAAGGTGGGGATGAATGCTTTCAAATTATTTGCCTTTAAACATCCATGAGACAGGAAAGCGTTAGCATCATCACTGTTCGAGAAGTCTATGGACAATTTATTTCGTCCTATTTTTTTCAAGCTTCCCTTTATAATGTTACGAATGGAATATTTCTCTAAAACACGTCCAAAAACAACAGGGTGCAATGTAGTACCAGAATCCTGTAAAGCTATCTTTTGTACATGAATAACATATGGAGCTGAATCAGTACTATTATAAGTTTGCCGACCAACAGGAATGTGAGTGGAACCTGGTAATTCTGTAGTAGTATTAGTGGAGGGAGGAGCAATATTTTCGTTAGCTTTAGCATTAGTAGCTGCAATTGCATCTGATTGACGGCCATTATGTTTTCGACGTCTCTTTATACGGGGCTTTGGGGAGTTCCCAGACCCTGTGCAATCAGTAAGTACATGACCTTCATCAGTTTCTCTGCTAGATTCCATTTCCCTTTCAGAACAACCTACCGTGACATACTCGGCAGCTGCAGGAACAAAGTTAGTTTCTGAGGGAGGGCCTACGAAGCCCCCCGACAGATCGGGGGGCTCGTTCATATTGAAAAAGTCCAAAAACTTACCTAAAAGTCAGCCAACAATACAAAATATTATATACACACTATACAAATAAACTAAACAACTAAAAATACACCCTACTGATCACTTTTCAAGCGTTAATTAATGAAAATAAATCACTATCTCCAAAAACGCGCCCGCCGCGTTCCACGTTTCCCGCGCTTTTTTTAACTGTGGTAATGATGTCCCATCAGCTAGTTATCGGCAATTAAAATAACAATCCTTTTTAAATGTAACACATTGTTTGTCTTATAAGATTGTTATTACTTGCTGTTTTAACAATGTTCAAGCCAAAGATCGAGGATTCAGTCAATATCACGATAACCTAACTGCGTAAAAAGGTTTGCTGTCGTTAAAGCGCTATGTAAAATAAAAAGTTTTTCATATTTCGTTCTGCTTACCGCGGTCCTATATAAACTCAGAGCTGTTTTGTTTAGGCGAAGTCATTATTTAGTCATACAGGCCCCATCGCATGATAGGGGTCGTTAAGCCGTGTCATAAGGCGACAATAATGGCTCGAATATCTTCACAATTAAGTGCATGATGACCTTAAAAGCATTGGGAGCGTGGTGGGTGAATGACTCCTGAATGATTTAGCTAGGTTTATGAGAATCTTGTGAAAGTGGAACAAATATTGAGGAAAAGGTCATGAAGATTAAGTTACCAACTATTACCCAACTTATTTATATTTCTGAGAAGAAATAAGTTTGTATGGTATCGATTGGAGTTGGAGTTCTAAAATTATATTATCAGAGCTGGGAACTGGATTCTGAATTGTAGCTAATTTTATGAAGCTTTCTATAACTTTTGCGCTGCAAAAGAGTTATAAACTACTAGCGGTCCCCCGCGTAAATTTTGGATTTCACAAAAATATTTCAACGCAAAACACAAATTTACATTAGATGTAAGAGGCCAAAAAACCTTAGCGCAAGTGCGTGTTTTTCTTAAGCTGCGAGCATTATTTTGATGCGGTGGTATTTTAAAACTGTGATATTTTCTACGATACCTATTTATGCAAATTAAATGATGTAAAGTCCAGTTTTATTTAAAATTAAATGTTCGTGATGATAAATATGTTTATTTTGATATGAATAAATACCCGTCCGTATCAAAACACCTTTGGAAATAGTACAAAATTTTTAAAAAAGTTTGTAGTGAGTAAACCATATTAGATAGACATATGCTGCCGCGGACTTTATAGAACTTTTAAAGTGGAACAATCCCGTCATACATGATTATGATGTATCTTAAACGGTATACGCTACGTACGCAACGGAAGCTCTCAATATTTAGTTACTCTGCGTTTATAAGTCGTTTCGTAATGTTTTATGACTTATAGCCTTCCTCGATAAATAAGCTATCACAAAAATATTTTTTCAACACACTTGCTCATAATGACGTCTTTATTCCACCGATTTTTGGCTCATTATCATAGATATTAAACACGCGTGCTTTTTCATTATATTATTGCACTAGTGCCTTTAGTTTATTAATCCGACCAATTAACATTTGTACCCTAGTACCAAGTCGTAAGTAAGAAGAAGAAGTGATATAATTTAGTCGGGTTATACAATACTTTTATTTTAGCAACAAACAGTATTTATGCGAAAAATAACAGTATCTACATATTTATTTCAATAAATGGTAAATCCAGATTTATTACTAAAAGATAGCTCAAACTCATTTTACATTTTCTGTGATTTGTGTTTTAAACACAAATTATTACATTTTTCATCTTGGCTTTTGGCCGATCTAGTTCGCGCCTAAGCCTTGCGCGCGCATCGGTATCGTGGCAAGGAAAAAAAAAACAACGCGTCATTTTTCGTGAATAATAATTGTCGGCTGTGATGTGATGTGACGGCAGTTTGGATTAATTATGAAGTTTCATATTAATGAAAATGTCTACTTCAAGTGAAGAAAATGAAGAAAACCTATTATAAATATAACTCCGCCGGACATACGTAACGAGGCAAAAAACGCGTGCGAAAGTCTTTGCCATCAAAATCGAGTGAAATGTATTTTTACTAAATGTTTTAATAATTTAAAACTTAGTAAATGAAGAGTCTTGTTTTTTCCTCGCAAGTGTGTTGAAAAACGTCGTATGATACGCGTGTGCCTGTGACCAATATATATACGCGGCTTTCTTATGGCGCACTCGCTTTCGCTCGTGCGCACACAATATCACCTTGTATATAATGGTCAACTTAGCACACTTGTATCATAATGTACTATTTCAAATCGGTCCAGTAGTTTCTGAGATTAGCGGGTTCAAACAAACAAACAAACTCTTCTGCTTCATAATATTAGTATAGATAAATTGAAATGCCAACATATTATTTAAGCGAGATGTATCCTATCCTTTGTTGGCAAGGAATACGAGTTGATACGTTAGATAATAGTTCTTTTTGGCGTTTCGCCATTCTCATCAGTTCAAGATTAAGACCGAATTCTTTTGACGGAAACTATTACAGCCTGAGGTTTGACTACAAGCTGGGGTTTAAGACTAACGCAGTGAAAATTACCTACTACGTGAAGCTGAGATTGATCAAACTAATATTTTTTTGCAATTTCTGCTGAGTGCTGTGTCGGAAGTCTCGACATAGTTCCGTGTAAATCCACCAGGTGGCGCTCGAAAAATGCTGAGACAAAATTGGTGTTTTCGTGTATATATTGATTGAGAAGAATTTTAGAATGATGCTTAAAAAACTACAAATATTTTTAAGGTTTATTAAAGATATGGCTACTTAAGTTAAAATGATATTTGATGAATTAGAAAATCATAAAATTGAAATTGTCGACGCGAAATGTCAAAAATGATGCATCAGACTACGCCCGCTGGAGGCTTAGGTACCATTAGTTCCATTTCCACAGGTATTTATCATTTAGAGTAGTATTTGATTCGTGGAGTCTTAGAAGAAAATATTACTCTATAAATAAATGAAAGGTAAATAATGTATATATATATATATATATATATATATATATATATATATATATATATATATATATATATATATATATATATATATATATATATAATAACTTCGTCTTCGTCGTATATAATAACCGCGACTTCGTCCACACGTCTTCAGCTTGCTCCTCTTTTCCTTTGCGTAATGTTTTATTATTCGATATTCTAGAAAATTCTAATTCTAACAGATTTCTTATTATTATTCTTCCTCGATAAATAAGCTAACCAACACAAAAATATTTTTTTAAATTGGTCCAGTCGTTCCTGAGATTAGCGCATTAGCGTGTTCAAACAAACAAACTCTTCAGCTTTTTAGGGTTCCGTAGCCAAATGGCAAAAAACGGAACCCTTATAGTTTCGTCAAGTCTGTCTGTCTGTCCGTCCGTATGTCACAGCCATTTTATTCTGTAACTTTAAGCATTACACTGTTAAAATTTGGTAGAAAGATGTATCCTGTTAACCGCTTACCGATTCTCACACAAAAAATAAAAAATAATGTCATTTAAGAGGGGGCTCCCATACATGAAACTAAAACCAAAAAAATTTTTTTTAGTCAAACCTATGCGTGTAGGGTGTCTATGGATAGGTCTTATAAAATGATATTAAGGTTCCTAAAACCTTTTTCTTACAAAGTCTAACGTTTTCTAGCTATCTTCCAAAGTGGTAAAATGGGCGTCCCCCCCCCCCCCCATCTAACTTCCAAACCAAGAGAGTGTAAATTTTGAAAAAAATATATAATATAGATCGTAACAAATACTTTCAACGGAAATTGGTTCGGACGAGATCGAACGAGTAGTTTTTGAGATATAACACATTTTCAACAACCGCAAACATAACTTTGTACTTCATACAAACACTATGAAAAACAAAGTTATATTTGCAGTCAACAAAATATTGTGGTATTTTACTAAGTAGAAGTAAGTGGATTCCCTAATTCAGTTAAAGTTGGCACGGAACCCTCAGTGCGCGAGTCCGATTCGCACTTGGCCCGTTTTTTTAATATTAGTATAGATAGTACAACACAGAGCTACAAGAATGAAAGTTTCAATCAGTAACTACGTTGAATAGAGCGTGTACAACAAATGTCAAAAAGTACGCTTGTGTTTTGTGTTAAGCTCGCATCCAGTGTTTTCGTTGTATATTTGACGCGAGGCTAGTGAGGTGTCATACTCACGCGAATGTCGTGCTAATTAGTATGAGGAGTCGAGGCGGTAACGAGGTCGTTACTCACATTGTGATTGCCTCCTCCGGGACAGCCAGTACAGTCGCTAGCACATCAAGTTAACCCATTTTTGTTGAAAACTAACCCTTATTACAAATGCATAAGTTACCACTGTGTTTTGGTTGACCTGCTGTTGTTCATACCATCTCGCGCCCAAAGCGCACTTAGCAAATTGTGTTACCTATTTGTTACGACTACGAGCCTGTTTCTCGACGAAACCGGGAAACGCGATTATATACATCAAACACATTTATCGAAAATGAAACGAATACGCCAGACGTCAAAGGTAAGCGTTTGGTAGGTACTTATGAAATTAACTTATTGATATTACAATTGTAAGTTGTATCGCAGATGTTGTTGGTTTGTTGAACGTACGGACATATCTTGTATTCGTATGTATGGTAGGCATACGACATACGTCTCATTTCAGTTAAATGCACACTTACCTATTAAGTTTTCGCGATAGAACGCATACTTACATAAACGAGTGGGTAGGTATGCCTATACTAATATTATAAAGTTTAAAGTTTGTTTGTTAGTTTGAACGCGCTAATCTCAGAAACTTTTAATAGACCTAGATAGCCTATTTATCGAGGAAGGTTTTTAGCTGTATAGCATTAAAATACGACTCATAAGTCCAGCGCCGCAACGAAAAATGTTGCGAAAACGGAGGGGGGGGGGGGGGGGGAATATTCCTTTTGAGAACTTCCGCTGCGTACGCTGCGTAAACCGTTTAAGTTACACAAAAATCATGTATGACGAGATTATTCTGCATTAACAGTTCTACAATTAGGTCCGCGACGGCATTGTCTATCTTAAATGGTTTTCTCACTACAACTTTTTTCTATACTAATATTATAAAATCTGAAGAGTTTGTTTTTTGTTTTTTGTACGCGCTGTGGAACTACTACACCGATTTGAAAAATATTTTTGTGTTAGATAGCTTATTAATTTGGAAAAGCTTTAAGTTATAGTTCATCACGCTGCGAAAGGAGGGAAGGGAGCCAACTTAAAACGCGCAGACGAAGTTGCGGGGGACCACTAGTGTGTATTAAAAATATATTAGGATATAGTAGGTACATATAAATAAAATAGCAATCCCTTTATCAAATATATTATATATACAACTGTAGTTTAAGAATAAAATAAAGGATAATAAACATCACGTTAGGAGTAAGTAACATTGCATTTTTAAGATGTGAAAACAAATGTGTCCACATGACAATGTTGCAGCAACTCGTAACATAATGGCTATCTCCAGCTACTATACGGTATGCACTTAGTAAATTGTGTGGCTACCCATTTATTAGCCTTCGAAAACGCCGTTAAACATTTTAATGTCAACATTAAACTTCAAGACCCCTTACACAATGCGACTTTAAGCATCGACGCAGTCGCGCGTTTTGAAAACGCGCTTTAGCATCGCGATCAACGCAATGAACAGATTTCATTTAGCATCGATGCAGTCGCGCGTTAGTATCGATGCAGTCGCCAAAATTCAATACATAATTTGTCAATTTTCAGCTTCTGTATCGCGACTGTATTGATGCTTAAAGTAGCGCAGTGTGTAAAGATTGTCATTTTGCGACTGTATCGATGCTAACGCGCGTTAGCATCGCGACTATTTCGCTGCTTAAAGTCGCAGTGTGTAACTGATGTTGCGCATCTAACGACCACTGTATCAACATATTTAGCCAATTCTTTACAGCAAAAGAAATTAAAATAAGATAGCTTTTCATCACGAATAAATTTAATTTCGTGGGTATATTTTCAATAATCTAGAATATTATGAAAAATATATAGTGGGAATAAGTCTAATATTATACCTATACCCAAGTTCAGAAGTAGGTAACTTACTAATCTTATTTTAACTTACCCGTGCGAATGATGTATGAGTAGTGAAATAATACTTCGAAACTAAAGTAAGTAAGAACGTGATCAATTAGGAAACTTATTGTGTGGCGATCGCCCGCTGCAACATTGTGTAACTATTTTTTACAAAAACGCTTTTAGAACAACTATAAGATATTCAAACAGATAAAAAAAGTATTACGTAACTTATTAAACCAGTACTAAAATATCGCAAGTAATTATGCACCCATAAGTATTTTTTTTTTCACTGTAAAACTAACGACACGTGTATGTTCTATGAATTTAAAGGGCCCATTCCTGGAACTGAAAGACATTAGCGTCGCCAAGTACTGGGGCGCCGCTACCAGTAGTCTATGGAGATATACATATTCAACAGAGTCTGAAACGAGCCCCCGACCTTTATAACAGGTAATCATTCCTCAAGGTACATAAGGACGTTGTAAATTAGCCTGAAGCGGGCCATAAAAACTCCGAAGCTCATGGGCACCCATTAATTAAGAAAACTTTAGAAATTACCTTCACTCTTTCATACAATTATGAGAGCATTATTAAGCCAGGTAAATATCAAGGCTCGGTGGGTTTGTACAAATTTTTCCTACCATTAATCTTGTTGTAGATATTCATGAAAATGAATGTGCTCTCATCGTGAATTCCCAAATTCTCGACGATATTTTGACGTGAAATTGCGCGTGATGCTAAAATAGTGCTGCAAAGCAAAGCAAATGCATACAGTATTCATTGTAATTCATGCCGTTGTGCGATGCAAAGCTAATTCCATGAGTTTGTTGCGACGTTGCCTAGTTTACTGCACGTCAATGAAAATCGCTATGTTTTTTATTTTGTCGATAAATGGTAGACCGTATATGCGAATTTACATGAGGCGTCAAAACAGCGTTGGTTTTAAATGTGGTTGGGATTTTCAACAAATAAAGAAAACCATCTGATTAAATATCTAGGCATTTATTCGGTATCACATTGACACAACTATCAATTCATAGAATTTCTAATATAACTCGTTTTGAGATAAGAGAACTTAGGTTAGTAAAATATCTACACGTAGGTACTTGTATTTAGTTTTGATTCGTAAGTAAGTAATTTATAATGCGTGATTACTAAGTTAACAGAAATTCACGAGATTATTTTGAGGTACACGTGCGTGTTTTGAATAAGTCCATAATTTCCCAAAAATAATATTGTTGACATTAGTTGGTTGTTTTAGGTTAGGTGCATTGATGCTAAGTTGAAGAAATCGTACAAATCAGCGTTTATTTTAACATCGCATACAGAGATTATATAAGGTCACCTCGTTTTAAGTGATAATAGTTGAAGTGTTCGTTAGTTCTTTTTTTGGAGATACACTTTGGGTTCTTATATGCTAGTTTATAAGAAAATATGTATTTTTTGTCACGCAAATTTTTAGACTTTACAAGCAGCATTTTTGCTGTAAGTGAGGCTCAAGATACTGCACAAACCCTTAAAGATGATGAAATAAGCATCGCATCAATGCCCAAAGCTGATAAAGTTAATCAGCAGGGCGTGAATCGAGGCAGCCCACAACGTCCGTTTAATTTCCGAACCAGGCGCAGGAATTCTCAGGACTCAACTAGTAAAATTGCTTTCTCTGTCTAACAGCTAAATTGTAAGCCTATAGGCAACAACTCTCTTTGTTTATTATAAATTTCGACCAAGCCCTTGCTCAAGGCACTATTATCAAAAGATATTGTATGAAATAATATTTGAATTTACTCCGTTATGATTATGAGTTTCTCGGTAATAATTTACAAACCGGTTTTAATTAAGATTGGCGTTTTGTTATTATGAAAATTGAAGTTGATTACCGTTATCAAATTTCGAGCTCATGGTAACGAAAGTTCTAAGGCATTTAAAGTGTTCTCCGAAGTTTTAGCGTTTGTTATTCAAGTGGATAATAACGAAAAATATTTTGTTTCATTGAAACATTGAAAATGTATCCTTTTTTCTTTACGTAAGTATATTTGACTATTTAGAACAAATATGGCTACTTCGTAATCATAAATTAGTATGTCTCATGAATTATACTAGTCCTAATAAGTCAACTAGTAATTAACTGAGTGCTATTGATTCGGACGTTACACTAAATCTTATTAAAAGACTCGATGTCGAGGTAGCAACACAACTTTTATGATGCCACACGAAATGAGAAGCTTTTCCTTTGCTCTTTCAGAAAAGTTTAGATATCAAAAGTTTTATTGCCTTATTTAATAAAGCTACATGAGTATAATTTAGTTGGACACGCTCATTTCCAGTTGACAAACTGTTTGATATGGCTGGAGGGTCGATCCGAAGAGCGTTTGCAAATGATTTAGAATTCCCGGAATCTTATGGCGCTTTCAATTTAGACGTTGCGTGTCTGACAACTGCTGCACGTCTACCGTGCCACTGATTATACGAGTAGCCCGCTGTTGTACGTGCCGTTGCATTACGTTAGCATTCCGATACCAGACGCATACATTGTAAGACAGAAGTAAAGTCATGGACTCTGACGAAGAAACATTACTAGTGCTTTTGTTGAAAAAAAGACAAACATGTCATCATCATCATCATCATCATCATTTCCCTTTCAATTCTGTCCACCTTTGCTAAAATATTTGAAGCTTTGTTGTGTCCCCTAATTCAAAACCATTTGAAACAATTTATTAAAGAAAACCAACATGGATTTATTGCATATAGATCTACAGCCACAAATTTAGTTTGCTTTGTGGAGAACGTTATCCAAGCCATGGACCGAAAAATGCAGATTGACGTATTATATACCGATTTCAGCAAGGCTTTCGATAGGGTGCCCCATGATATCCTTATTGATAAGCTGTCTTGCTATGGGTTCGCTGGTTCATTTTTATCATGGCTGTCATCCTATCTAGAACACCGAACTTTTTACGTCGTGGCCAACGGGATCTGCTCGAAAAAAAACTATAACTTCAGGCGTACCTCAGGGCTCGCATCTCGGTCCCATCTTTTTTAACTTTTTTGTCAATGATATACCAGACTATTTAGTAAACTCTCATGTATTTATGTATGCGGATGATTTAAAAATTTTAAGGCCTGTTCAGTCAGTAGTTGATTCAGCATTGTTACAAGAGAATCTAAATAATCTTATTTCTTGGTGCAGAACAAACCGAATGACACTGAATCCCAAAAAATGACAACACATTAAATTTACTAGAAATTATAACGTCATCCCTTATGTGTATAAAATAGACAACCATGTCGTTCAAGAAGTAGAGGTGATAAAGGATCTAGGTGTATTCTTCGACAAAAAAATTACATTACAATCCCACTATGATAATGTAATTAAAAAAGCATCTAAACTTCTTGGTTTTGTGATTAGGAATACTAAGGGATTCAGCATTAAAACTAAAAAAATGTTATATATTAGTTTGGTTCGTAGTACACTCGACTATTGTTCTGTTGTGTGGCGACCTCACTATGCTGTGCACGATCTGCGCATGGAGCGGATACAAAAGCGGTTCTTATGGCATTTGGCGCGACTAATTGGGAAGGCAAAAAGGAGTTTTTCGTATGTTGACCGATTGAAGGAGTTTAGAATGTTATCTTTAGATAATCATAGAGAACTAACGGACTTACTTTTTCTTTACAAAATTCTCAATAGCAAAATATGCTGTCGTCAATTACTGAACTCTTTCAGTTTTAATGCTCCTTCGAGATATCCTCGTCACTCGGTACTGCCACTGAAGCCTCCATTCAGAAAAACCGTTCTTGGATCTAACTCCCCGTTGCCCAGACTCTGCAAGCTATATATATAGCAACATTACTGATATAAATTTTGACTCCTTCTACAGCTTCCGAAAAAAGCTCATAAATTGTATTATAAGTTCGTCATAGTCTCGAGCAAGCAGTGTGCCATAATGTAATTTCCCGCTTTTCATTGTCGATCTTATTTTTTATATAGATTTATTTTTATATTGCATGCTGTGTTTACTTGTAAGTAGTAACTACACATAGCCTTAGTATTAGAAATGTAATTGAACTTTTTTGTGTATGTTAACTGTAAGTAACCCATATTTATATAAATAAAATAAATAAATAAATCACTGTCAGCCAAAGGACGTCCACTGCTGAACATAAGCTTCCTCCACGACTTTCCACAACGACCGATCACAAGCGGCCTGCATCCAGTTAAATCCTGCGATCCTTACAAGGTCGTCTGTCCATCTTGTCGGTGGACGTCCTACGCTGCGTCATTGGTACAAGGGTCTCCAATCTAGAACTTTCCTGCCCCAACGGCTATCAGTTCTTTGCGCTATGTGCCCTGCCCATTGCCACTTGCCCTGCCCATTGCCCTACCTTAGTTCTTCTACGTATCTCCTCATTTCTGATTCGATCCCGTAGAGAAACACCCAGCATAGCCCTCCCCATAGCTCGTTGTGTGATTTTGAGCTTCTTTATAAGGCTCATAGTTAGAGACCATGTTTCAGATCCGTATGTCATCACTGGTAACACACACAGACAATGAGGTAGATGAGATAAGAAGACACTCTTGCACGATTTCCCGAACGCTGCTCAGCCGAGTTGGATTCGTCGATTGACCTCTTTCTCAAAGTTGGACCTACCCAATTGGATCACATGTCCCTGGTAGACGTACTCGTCGACAACTTCGAGATTTGAGTTCCCAACAGATACTGGAGTGGGTACAACAAGGGAGCTCAAACAAACAACTCAGACAAACTTGTACTTACGAGTAATTTTGGTGATTTCCATAATCTTTGACCTAGGTTAAATCAAGATCCAAGCATGTTTTTACTGACTTCAAAACTCCCTAACGAAGGTGGGGTGTACATCAATCTGTAGAGAGCGAGAAGCAGGAGAGGAAATTGCTTTACTTTACGAATAATTATCAGATGATGATTAAGAATGCTAAACATTTTTACTTGAAAGAGTAAAACCAGATAGAACCAAATAAATCACAAGTTTTCAAAAGCCTAGATCTCCCATCGAATGATTAGCATTCTGTCTCACTAAGATTTGTCGTTGACAGCTCGGTGGGCGCATGTTTATGTTACAACGTTCCGGGGCCGGACCGTGCCGGTTAAACAATACCCAGCGATATGGCAACGCCTTGCCCAAGCTGGGTTCAGGCTGCGCATGGTCGGGGCACGGTCAGGCATGAATCACTTTGTAGACAAAGTATACCATAATTTTTGACCATACCCCGGCTGGGCTGGGACCCTGTCGCGACACGGTGTGGCGTGACGTGAAACATCACTATCAGTCTACACACATCATGACTAAATTTAAAAAAAAAATGTTTATCCTAAAAAGAAGACGAATGTGTTTTTTCCTTTTTAGTCAGTTTTAAAAGGCGGTAATGTAGGATATCTAAAGAATGTTTCTATAAATTAGATAAAACTATAATTCAACGGCAAGAAACTATATGCCGACATATTCGGCTATTTCTTCATCAAAAGCTATTATATGATAATAAAAGCCTTTGATGAAGAAATAGCTGAAGGCAGACATATTTCGCATCCCGTGCCAGGGTCTAGCTAGCTAGAGGACAAGTACGAGACGAAACAAAAACTAAACTGCAGTTACGTAAGTTACGTAAGTCTTATCACTGAAAAACAAGTAGGTCTCAGTAGGTAATTACTTTGTAGTTTGTAGAAGTTTTCGAAGATTAAGTTAAACCTTACATATTTAAAAAAAGTAACGAGTGTATAAGAAAATCAAGCTGGAGGATGAAAACTGACTAAAAAGTTAAAAATAACGCTTGTATCTTCAACTAACGGTCCCCCGCGACTTCGTCCGCGTGTTTTGAGTTTGCCCCCTACCCTTTCGTCACAGCGTAATGTTTAATGACTTAAAGTATTTCTCGATAAATAAGCTATCCAACATTCAGATATTTTTTCAAATCAGTCGAGTTATTCCTGAGATTAGCGCGTGCAAATAAATAAACTCTTCGGCTTTATTATTAGTATAGATTAAGAAGAAACAAATTATTTTGAAGTCGATGCATGATATCAATCTTACCTACATCAACAGTCTATGCACATGAAGAAATAACTCAAAACGCTTTGTTTCTCATAAATAGAAGACAAATGCCTTATAAGTTACAATATACCTAATTGAAATACAAATAATCGTCTCGCTATGACTTCTCGTTTTCGAGAAATCCGTGAACAAAGATACGAGTACAGACGTGTTTGGAAGTTATACAAGATCAACATACTTAAATATTATAAAATTACAACAATATCACACACATACACATTGAATTGATAACCTCTTTTTTTTTGGAGTCGGTAAAACAAAATGTCAACAGTATTTTCTCTGTTCAGACCTATGGTTGACTGGTAAAGTCATTGACTCCGCCTTATGTATGTCCAATATGTATAGTGCATGAAGTTTAAATAAATATCTACCTACCCATGTCAGCACACAAACAGTTCTATATGATACTCGTAATATTTTACGAGTTTTTTGTATCATGTAAGCCTAAATAATGCCCTAATCTCTCTGGTAAATAAAATCCTGTCTGGCCGTGACAAATTCACAAAAAACTATTTGATTTACCTCAGCGATTTTTGTCGGACTTTTTCACGTTGCTATTTTTTGCTGAGGCAATGTTAATGTGACAATTTCATTTTAAACGTGTAGGTACTAGGCAACAATAATAATGCGATTTAAATACTTACGTTTGAATAGGCCTACCTTGCTATATTCCGACCATATAAATGACGTATATCACGAACATCTCCGTGCTTCGGAAGGCACGTTAATCCGTTGGTCCCGGCTAATATCGGTTGATATTAGTCGTTAAGCCTAATCAGAGGCCTTATGGGCAGTTTGATAAAATCTGACAGCAGGATTAGTCGCTCACCTTGCAAACATCCCTCCACCAACCCGCACTGAGCCCGCGTGGTGGAGTATGGCTCGAACTACCTCATAGTTGAGGTAATGCCTTTGCCCAGCAGTGGGACGTTTCAGGCTTACTTTAACTTTTTTTACTTGCTATAAGCGCATAACATGGCAACCTTTTAACATAGTCTCATGTAGGTTTTTCTTCTAGTTTTACTGCTTCAATTTAAAAGGGGGAATATTTCATATCTCGTAGGTGCAGTAAACTACTTAATTGTTTGTTGAACGCTTGCCTGTCTAGTTAATGAAGATACCTCCAGCAATGCTCTTGTGAACACGGGGGCACCGTGTTTTTAATCCGTCACAAGATGTTTTCTTTAGAAAATCGTTCCAATTCAATAAAGGATTTTTACTTGTAGTATCCAGACTATTGTTAAATACAATGGTATTCTAGTCCATTTTACAAGACTCAAAAGACATCAAATGACTGAATTCCGATCAGTTTAAGAAAATAAATGTTAGACTATAGTTTGTATTTTTCTGGAATTTTTTTATACGGCTACTGAAACAGATTTCCAAAAACATTGTTGATAAAATCGGGAGAGACGTTATTTGAGCTTGGGCTGATGAGTTGATTACATGTTGCAGTTACCTGCCTAGCTAGTGAGGTGTCTTCTATATTACAAACCTCCCATATTCATGAGTAGAAATTTGGCTTTGATCTTACCTAATTAGATTTTTGTTTTTATAGTGTTTGTTACTACACAAACTTAATAATTGTGTGTGGATATTGTAAGAGTAATCTCGCTAAATTGATGAGTTCACGCAGCCTACGCGTTAAAGAAAGCACTTGCAAAATTTAATAGGCTTGCCAATGTGTCGGTGGCCGAGTGGCATCGGCATACGCCCGGATAGCGTAACACACGGGGTTCGATTCCTCGTCTGACACAGTTGCTTTTTTCAAGTGCGATTAATTTTAATCTTACCTGCTGGAAAACCAAGGCATAAATGAAAAATCTCCGGGTATAATACGCACTTTACTTACGGATATAACAGATATGAATATAGTTTTCTGTTTGTGGTTAAATGTAATGTAAATAACATGAAAATAATATGGCGGCCTTTTTTAAACCACCGTCGCACCGAGTTAAAAAACCGAATCATTCAGTGTGGCGGCGGGTCTATTTTGACACCCACGCTGCCGGACCTGGGGCCCTATTTTTGAATCACTCGCTTGAATATGGCGTGTGATTTTCGTTTCAAAACGAATTAAAAATCAATGGAAATCACGTGAAATATAGCCGTTAGCACTCTCAAAATTTAGTTATCTTTTTTTTAATCAATCCCTTGTGAAATAATACTAGTTTTCATTGAAAAATCGGACATAAATCAATTAAAATCACACGCCATCTTGACGCGAGTGATTCAAAAATTGAGGCCCTGAAACGAGCTGTTGCCGCACTATGAGGGTGCGTGTGCGCAAGCGGCGTCACTTCATTTAGTGTTGTGCACGCTACCACATCATTCAGAGCGAAAATAGTAAAGTTTTGTAACAAATGTAATCAGACGTTATGAAGAAAAACCATTAAATTCATTTGCTTTTTTGCTTAAATAAATAAAAAAGTTATTTCAATGAATATTATTTTAATCAATAAAAAGGTTGTATCTATTTAATTTTCTAATGTGCTCCCAAATAGCAGATATATAACATGGTGTAACACGGTAACATTCTTAAATAGTGTGAGTATAATATTTTAGTACATTTTAGTTGCTCTCTTTAGATTAAAATGCCTGAAAAACTAAAATAATCGTTAACATTACCGTCGTAAATTGTAACTGATATGTGAAACCATATTTTTCTACTATATGAAAATAAGTTGGGTTTTCCTTCCTGACGTTATAACTCCAGAATGCACGAACCGATTTCCACGGTTTTGCATTCGTTGGAAAGGTCTCGGGCTCCGTGAGGGTTATAACAAAGAAAATTCAAATATAAAACAAACAAAAAACTTCTTCATTTAATCACCAAACGAAATATTACATAAAACGAAGCCATCTGGTTGCGAAACGGAGTTCGCCGGGTTTGCTAGTCATTATTAAAAATACAATCTAAAGCGTCAACAGTCTGAATCGACTTGACATTTTGATTTGCTGATTTCTCGCTTTCTATGAGTCAGATCCCGGGGCGAAGCTAGATTTAAGTAGAAGCTTTCTCGAGTATTCTAACGATATGTAAAAAATATATATCACAACACACATTCCCAAAGATATAGAGCTGTATATCTCAAGTAGTGATGGCAGTCTCAAAAAGCACGCACCGTCTGAAAAGTTCATTGATTGCATGTAAAATAAAATTTGACATCAATCACATACATTGCTCTGATCACAAAGTAAGTAGCTCATTGCACTTGTGTTATGGAAATCAGACACGACGGTGGTACCTACCACAACACCCAGACGCGAGACAATATAGATAATTTTGATTTCTATATTGACCCGACCGGGAATCGAACCCGGAACCTCGGAGTAGCGACGCCTTGAAACCAGCGTGCTTAGCCACTACACCACGGAGGTGTTTGGTCCGCCAGCGCACCAGATGAAAGTAGAACATTTTATTGCCGCAGAAAGGGTATTAATGTTATACATACTTAAAATTATACAAGACGTAAACCTTTCTCAAAGCTAATAACGATATTATAAAGTTAAATGAACGTCCCCAAAAAGGATGACATTCCATTACAATTTCCTGAAGCAGACAGTTTTGGTAAAATTAGAAAAAAATGGAAAGTTACAATTCAATTAATCTTGACGAGAGGGAGGACTAAAACCCTTTGGGTTCAAAAGGATATTATTAATTGTTTTAAATAATTAGCTCAATACATTTATTTAAGAAAAGCTTAGAATAGAACATATTTGAAATCATTGAAGCATATTCCAATACTGCGTATAGTGTAAGTTTTTGAGATATAAGAAAAAAGTAATTCTATGGAATAAATAAATAAAAATATTCTATATGTTCAAACTTTAAAACAGACTTCAAAAACTCGATAAAAAGGCTGTAATACCTAACACATTTGTCTTCTGTTACGAAAAAACCTACTCAATTTGTACCTTCTTAGCCTTACCTTCTTCTTATTAATGGAGTTTTTTGACATCGGTTTAAAAGTTTATATATATATTTTTTCAAGTTTATATATTTATTTCATAGTATTTCTATTTGCTTATGTCTCAAAAACTACTGAACCGATTTTGATGATACTTAAACTAGTAGCAAATTTTATTAGCTTTCATTTGGTAGAAGGTTTAAAGTCGCTAGAACGCATAGTTTATAAGCAAAAAAGCTCAAGGGACTTTTGTATGTGGGTCTCCTGACTAACCCAAACAGCGTTCCCTTTAGACGGTTTAACGATACTTTATAGACTAGCCTATAAGTTACGTAAAACTTTCATACCCCATCTTCAATACTGCAAGCCAGAGATGAAACTGGTAACTTCATAACAGGCTAAATTTAATTTCCTCGGTGCGAAACCTTAACCCGGGCGTTCTGGCTCTGCATTCATTGCATCGCCGAGTCGAGCGCTCGCCGCAATCAATAGCGGCTTAAACTACCAGCGATACAGACACGATGTTGTCATACACTCTGAAACGGAACAATAGTTACTGAGCTCCATTTCACATACAGCGCCAGCACGAACTTTTGATGTATTTCGTAACGTAAACGTAGCGAGTTTACTGCACGATCACGATAGCCAGCTTTGGTCTCTTACGATTCTATAAGTCAAATTAAGATTCATCCTCGCCTGAATATCATAGGATACCATTACTGCACAAATAGGTACACAACAATGCGTCAGGCATTCATGCTGCAAACTGCGACGGCCTTTGCGACAAAATTTACGTTATGGCGGCTTGATGACTGTCAAATGGACTTGATGCGGACTCGGAATAAAGGTTAAACATTGACCGCAGTTTTAAGATTCTCTCCTAAAATTTTCTCCATTTGCGAGAAGAAACATGCACACCTATCAAATTAATATCTATTCTAATATTATAAAGCTGAAGAGTTTGTTTGTTTGGATGCGCTAATCTCAGAAACAACTGGACTAATTTGAAAAAATATTTATACGTTATATTACCCATTTATTGAGGAAAGCCTTAAGGGGCTACCCGGATTTTTAACGCGCATACTAGCGCCACTTGAGTAGATAAATCATAACTCGTTAAATAAAAGACCAATCAAAAATCTGTTAAACAAGATTGTAGTACAGGTTCTATAGTTCATTTAGTACGTTAAAATTGTTTCTAAAGTAGTTATCTGTAGTTGCAGTTAGAAAAAATTCCAAAAGTGGCCATACTTAACAGTTTTTCTAACTCTAACTACAGTAAACTACTATCTTTGACTCCATGTCTGATCGTCAAAATGAAAAATAAATTACTTTCCACTCTAGGGGTGAAAAAACTACTTTCCACCTGAAAACCAACACATGAAAGTTAAATTTTCCGAACAGGAGAGATGAAAACCATATTTTCTTTATCAGTAAATTTTATTAAAAAGGGGCGTAGGGAAGATTAAATTAGTAAAGGGGTCAGTTCGAGAAACCCTGCCCTAGATGAAAAATAATGCCAGTAAAATCACCTTCGACACATCAACTGCTGATGCGTTGGCGAATAGTATGCAAATTAATTGTACGAACAATTTAGTACGGTTGGTGGTGCTAAATTGCTGTGATATTTAGAAACAGGTAAATGTGGTACAGGGCACGTTTTGCTTAACTGAATGCTTAACGGTACGCATTTGTGTTGTGGTAAGCACAGTACGCTGCTTTTTGATTCCGATCTATGATGACATTGTTACTTCTAATAAACTTCTGATTAACAAAAGGTAACGTTTGATATTTGTAAGATTATTTTGTGTTTTTTTATAAATTTACTTTGTGATGTGTGTTTTTTGCTTCTTAAGTACGCTTGCTATGTCTTTTCTTTCACCTCCACAAGTCTACGAAATATTCGTAGCCCGTAGCGCGTAGCAACGTGTAGCTGTAGATTCGTAGAAGCTACGGATTACGTGATATTAGCCCGTAGCAATGGTGCGTTCTGCGTAGGTCGCGATTTTATTACACTTTTGCAAACCCTGAAATATAATAATGATAACCTTGGCAAAGATATGAAAAATGTTGCGGGTCCCGAGCTATATTCCAATTTCATCTAATCTTACCGTGTCGTCGTGAGATTACCGTAGTAAATTGGGAGTGCACGGCTTTTTTATTACGAGAAAAAAGCTGGTATGTACTGAAAGTAAGTAGTACTAAAATTTCCATGGCGTATATATTTTTTAAAGCAAAATTGAAGGTACATTCAATATTCAACTGGATTGTGTTTTTTTGTAACGAGAAAGTTTCTACTACCCTAAAACCGTTTTTGTGTAAGAAAAAATAACACTGCGGAGGAAAGTTCTCTCATTAAATAAGGTTTACGGTCGCACCGCCGCTATCGCTAATAACTTCTAGATTTTGTTTTGGGAATATGCGGCGTGATGGCGCGGCAGCTATTTCCTTCCAATATTTGTTCTACTTACCTAGGGCTGAGCTGTAGGCTACTGGTAGGTAGGATGGATAATGAACGGCCATTATATATGGTGGTTTGCTGCAAATATGATGAATAAATAGTCCCCGACCAAACAGCGGTAGGATTACCATAATGTAGTGAAGAGTCCAGTGGGGTGGGCTTCTTTATTAAAAGCTACAATAATCACTGAAGATCCAGTGTTATGGCGAGTAAACGCCGCGATTTAATAATCGTTTCCCTGATGTTGGTTAGCACTAGTTAGCAGCAACACTAGTACTAGCAGAAAGGTGATGGTATTGTATATCAAAAAAGGTTTTTGACTGGGCACATTAAGAGGCGGGTAAACCCCGGTTCTTGAACTGGAAAAGGAAACGGGAGACCTAATTCGGAGATTTTATGAAGATGAAGGAAATAACTCCACCGACAAGAACATAGCTCCTAAATTTGACGAAGATGATGACTTTCTTTACATTTTTACTTTTGATGACTCAGAACTGTGCTAATAATTCAATTTCTTTTATTGTTTTAATATCTTTTTTAGTTAGACGTTCTGTCACTAGACGAATGAAAGCTTTGCCTCAGGCGTGGGCCTGTTCGGACGGATGTCAGCTGTTTTAAATTAAACGCAAATAATACATCTGTTGCTGGCAGAAGAAGTATCTAGATCTAGAACATATTTTGACTTGACTCTACTTTTAACTTCTATTTTGTGTACAGTTATCCCTCAGACTTGATATCTAATTAATCCCAAATATCAGAATTTGGCTTTTAATGACTATTGGTTTAGTTATATTTTCTTCAAAACGCACAATCGTAAATATTCAACTGCGTAACGACATCCAACTGTTAGTTGAGTTAACTATCGATCACAGAATTGGTCCTAAGTAGCGCCATATAAACACATAATGGATGTGCAAAGCCTGCGTTAATGAGAGCCAATACCATTAAAATGGAATTTATTATGTTTGATATCTAAAGCCCCTTTTTTAATTGATAGGGATATGCTTTTATACTGATTATAATGAGAATACAATTCAAATTAAATGTAGTATCAGTAAGGAACTAGGACGAAATTGATTCTTTAAGTATTGCTTTACGTCAATTAACTGTCAAACACTATGGAAATCTATTATGGTGAATCCACACCGCCCGGCGGCAAGTGGCTGCGTCATTGCATCCTTTTCACACTTGTAAAAATAACGATTTACTTGGGTGTCGTGGTACCATCGTTGTGGCTGATTTCCATAACACAAGTGCATTAGCTACTTACTTTGAGATCAGAGCAATGTATGTGATTGGTGTCCAATATTACTACACACATCAAAAGTCTCTAGGGATCAACATATATTTTTGCAATAACTTTTCTCCTGATTGATATTAATTAAAATTTTCTTTAAGTATTCATCAAATAAAGTGTTTTCGTTTGTCTACAGTAACGATAAACCAAGTCACCTTTGCATTAATAAAGAAATTTGCCATTTTCCTAATAAAGGGATTTTTGATATTTGAACCACTAACATTAAAGTTCGAAAAAAAGACTGAAATAACAGTTTTTTTCAAAATTTTATTGGGTAACTTAAACAATTAATAATCCGTGTTTCTACCGCAAACACAAGAACATCGGTTTGGCATACTCAAAATGAGTTCATCCAAATCACGCTGTGGAATGGCCGCCCATGTTCGTTGCAACAACAAAAAAAGGTCTTCTTGCGACTGGATACCCTCTATATTCGGCAGAGCTCTTCTCTGTACCATATCCCATGCATGCTCAATCGGGTTCAAGTCTGGCGACTGAGCAGGCCAGGGCAGGACATTGATGTTAGCTGCGGCGAGAGTCTGTCTTACAACTCTTGCGGTGTGCGGTCGTGCATTATCATGCATTAACTGAAATAAGGGACCGATTTGCCGGGACGTCTTATACAATCGTCTCAGCATAAATTTGAGCGTTGAGGTTGCCTCTGATCCGAATCAAATCAGTTCTTCCGCCGATCCAAATACCCGCCCATACCATGATGGTTCCACCACTATAAGGATGGACTTCCTGGCAGGATTTTAATCGCTGTTGGCGTCCAGGGGTTCTCCAGTGTCGTATACGTCTTGTATCCGGTCTCACATCAAAACGAGACTCATCAGAAAAGCACACGAAACGCCATTGTTCTTCTGCCCAATTTCTGTGTTCAAGAGCCCATTGATATCGAATCCTACGATTGTGCATTGCTATAGGTGGTACGCGTAGTCTTCGGGAATGAAGGTTCACTTCATGCAAGCGGTTTCTGACTGTTTGGTCGCTAATTAAGTTCCCTGAAGAGTGATGAAGCCTCACGGCTAACATCATGGCGGTTATTGTTGGAGCTCTTCGAGCTGTGATTTGAATGTATCGGTCTTGTCTCCGTGTGGTGCAGCGATACCGTCCTCCATGGCGCTCAGCCACGGTACCAGTGCTTCGATAACGTGTCCAAAGTCCACTGATAACACTCTGACTTGTATTCAGAGCTAAAGCCACAGTACGTTGCCGGGAACCAGCTTCTATCATTCACACGGCTCTGAGCATTTCTTCCCTGCTTAAATGACGTCGCCGCTCCATAATAACGTTGGTTTTAATCAGTAGTAGAGAAACAGTAGCACTAATAATGTCTTCAATGCGTTGTATGTTTTTATAGGGAAAATATTGACAGCTGATTTTCATCTTTTACTCGAATGTGATTGACAGTTCCTGTTCCAAATTATGAAATGTACCAAAAAGGATCCATATTAATTTATAAAATCATAAATTTATTACAAAGCCACATCGCAATCTCAAGAAATCAGCATAAAAATGCTTGATCCCTAGACACTTTTGATGTGTGTATATTACTGTGCAATGGATTTTAAGTAAAAATATTTTATATTTAATTATTTATACCTAGGTAATTCTTGTTTACTATCATGTCATACAAGATCTCTTGACCTTATTTTACTTTGTTATCACAGTTTACACAGAAGAAAAACACACGTTGGCATTTTATATAGGATATACAAGCACTATCAGAGACGCCACACTTGTTGTATAGCTATTTGCAGACTAAGGGTAAGAGGTCCTAACTAGGACCTTTTCGCGTCTTTACATTGTGCGCCGGAGTTATAGATCTATTATTTCTCAAATCATTGGCTGGCGGCCATGCCGGTCATACCTTAGCCGCTACCACCGATGCCGCAGCGGCATTTCCCATAGTATTGATTGTTAATTAAGGTATGCCGCCGGCAAAGGCAACAAAAAAGATTGAGTTTTTCAAAATGATTGCATATTTTTTTGATCTGTGTAGATATTTCACGCCTACATCTAAGTCTAAAACTTGCGAAAATTTTCCTAATTGAAATAATTTCGGGACAAAACAAGTATAGCAATTGAATTGAATATGTTTTCTTTATCTTTATGTTTGGTATTGTATACTGTAATCTTGACTAATCAATCTTTTATTTAGATTTTACAACACTTGGCGAATACTTAAAACTATAACAAGTAATCATATTAATATCAAAATATATAAAACTATCCAGATAAAACTGTCCTTTCAAGGAATTATTTTTTAAACTGAAAATTTCCAAGCCATCCAAATCTAAAAGTTTCTTATTCTGTATATCACTTAAATGACAAAATACCCCCTTTAAAAAAAACTTTCTTAATCAGCGTTAGTTACTCAGTCCTGATTTTTTCAACGTCAGATGAGGGATATTCGTCGAATAAAATACAGTACCTTCGCCTAATTTGAAAACGTCACCTATTTGTCAGCAGTCATATATGTAAATTACATTTCAATATCGGTCGTTTTATACTTATTCAGTTGGATAAGTCTTTTCTGACGTTGGTAAAATGGGCTCTTTGTAAATTAGTAAGAGAGAAGTGGCACATTAGCACATTTTTTATATTTAGTTTCTTATAAAATCAACTGCAAAGAGAAATTAAACAGACATATTACTTTTTCCTTAATAACTCCTTTGTTAATATAAAAAATAAAATGGTAAAATGTTTAATTTTGTTGAAAACGTTCTAACGTTTTTGTCGTCGACGAACGTCGAGAAAAATGTGTTTTCTTTTTAACTCAAACATTTGAATCGATATGGGACAGTTTTTAAAAAAGTGTTAAAAAACAAAAAAAAAGAGGATAGAGTAACAATTTGTCTTGATTATGATGATACTTACTTAAACGAAATTTCTAGTTTAATCTTGCCTCACAATAAAAAATAACACAAAATAATAATAATAATAATTGCGTTCAACTTCCTCTTTGTTATCGAAAATAATATATACAAGAGAGTAAGTTTATTGTTATTACAATTATAACACTGCCTCACACGCAAAATTAAACATAAATTGGACTTAATATCAAACTTCTATATCAAACGTTCTGTTCAAATCTGCCCCGTTTGCTTTAATCAAAATGTGCGGATAAAAGAATATATCGCTGACGTTAAACAAAGACGGAACATAAAATTGCTACAAGCAATAAGACCGCCTAAATTGTATTTATAGCGAATATGTAATATACTATCCTGTGCAATTATGTTTATGGTGTGCAATAAAGTATTTTTACTATTATTTATTATTATTATTATTAAAATCTGCAGTGTGTGAACATGCCTTAGACAAACCCAACCACTTCATACGTTTTTACCAGCCCAAAGTACTGTCAAAATAACGTCGGTTCATTCCATGTATGCTACGCGAAGCTATAGAAAAAGGAAAACATGCAAAATTCAACAGAGAAGATGGCTGGAAAATTCCACCAGCATGGGATCCAGTGCTAGCGAGGACCTAAGCTAGACCACTCACTGCAAGATCACTAGACACATTTAGCTCTTTCTGCGTGGATAGGAACGCTAATTAACATTATTGAGTGGCGGTAGTTAATTTTTTTTAAACTCTGTAAATGACAAATAACATCTTAGTCTACCCGTGACCACGAACGCTGCAAATAAAGTGTTCGAAAGGTCGTGATAAAATTTAATAAATTCGCGAAAAGTAAATCCGTAAAATAGTGTTTTATTTCGACTACTTATTTTATTTGACAAAATTAAATTATTACAAAAACATTTCAAAAGCTATCTTTAATAGTTTAGTTTCTCTGGAGTATAAATATAATCTGATTTAAGTTACTCAAAATAAAAATAAAATTCAAATAGAGATCCAGTCCGATACCTAAGAAAAACTACTTCTAAGAAAACAGCTTTTACTTTACGCCTACGCTAAAATCTGAAAAACAATGTGAATTTAAAATTAAAGAATTTCAAATAGAAATGATAATTATGAATTTCGATGCTAGTGCCTCATCCCACACAATGACAGAAAATAACGTTTAATTTTGTTAAATAAACTGTATCTTTGTTAATGAATACGTCGCTTGCGGCGACTCTAAATTAATTAAGGACTGTGCAAACTAAATAATGTTATGCCAATTAATGAAAGCACACGCAATCATCTCACATGTTCCGTATCAAAATATTGTAATACCTTAAGGCCACACACATGTAAAAAAAATAAAAGAAAAAACCGCTTTACCTGACACAGTGCCGTGCAAGCCCACGTATCGGTATGTAAAGTTCATTTTTCTTTGCTTGTCCAATATTGTAAACAATATCTTCAAAATTTTTAAACTAATTTCAGCGAAAAAAACAAATTTACTATTTAATTTAAACAGATCTCTGTGTTCTACAATGAATTGCCCATGTATGTTTTAAAAATTTGTTTTTAACGTATTTTCCTAAAGACGAAATAAGAAACCAAAAATTTGTGCACGGGTGCGCAATCAGTTCTAACATTCCACAATACGATAACTTGTACGAGTTTCCACCGGCTGTAAGTCAACGGCTAGTTATTTTTCGTCCTGAGGCTAAATTCATTTTCTTAGTATACTTAATTGGTTCGTTGGTTCGTTCGTACACGGCCGGCTTCAATTATCCAGTCCGATAAATGATTCTCATGTTACCCATGTCCCGAAGATCGAATGCTTTGTTTGACGTTGATAAGTACTTTGTTGTTCAACTGTCCAGCACATCGTTTGCTTTGGGTGGAGCAATAGTACATTACATTACAATCTAACGTAGCGACTGTTAACAGACTGAATTCGTTGTTAAGTATTTACTTATAGGTGTGGAAACTGGTCTGTGAATTCAGTTTTTGTATAGCATTGGCAGACTAGCACAGTCTGGAATCGCATATGGTACGGACGGCACGTGAAGGGAAACACTGCGATATCTTATGCAGTTGTAATAAGGGCTAGTTTGCAACGAAAGTGGGTAACCTGATGTGCTGGCGCTGTACTATAAAAAAATCCAGAATTACCGTACAATTACCATAAAACTCAGTACGGCCAAGAACTGGTCATGAGGAGGGCCAGAATTTCTGGTTCTGGTGTGGTTTTTTCCACAGTATCGAACAGTTAATTGACGTATGCCGCCGGCAAAGCTGTCGAGCGGTGTGGATTCACCATGTCAAGGTGTTGGCTGACAATGGCATTCCTGTTGGACTAGACGATCTGACACTTGTAATTCTGCGATACGTAAACTCTATGAACAAAAATATAAAGGTTTTTACAAACAATCGTCCGCGATAACAAAACAGTAAAATTGATCAAACAAACATTACAATAAAATAAAATAAATAAGCTACATAAGGATAGCAGTACCGTATGTCACCAATAATAAATATATCAGAATAAAATACACATTACATTAAATTTGAGTTTATAAATTCTTGTAATTATCAGGTGATTGCAAGCAAAGCCGTCAGCATCAGCTAATATTGTTTACAGATTTGAAATGTGCTAACATGGCTCTTTCATTCGATACCCCACACGGCACTGGAAATATTTTTTTAACCGACTTCAAAAAAGGAGGAGGTTATCAATTCGACTGTATGTTTTTTTTTTGTATGTTTGTTACCTCATATCTCAGTCGTTTGTCGACCGAATCGAAAATTTTTTTCGCCTACTTAGAGAGTTTACCTTCTAGTTGGTCCCATTTTTCCCATTTTGGGATCTGATGATGGGATCTTGGTGTAATCGAGGGAAACCCTCAAATTTTAAAGGCACGTATAGTGTTTCTTTACTAGAATCTTAATGTTGACGTGTTGTTACGTCTGATAGTCAACATCTAGTGGGGCTGAGCTGATGGTGGAACTCTTTAACGCATAGGAGTTCAGTAATTATAATGAAGGAACTTATGATAGGTAATTTGTAGCTTCTTAAAAAATGTAATCATAAGGTGCAACTCCCCCCCCCCCCCCTCTTATGTAATTACTAAAAATAAAGAAATAAAATAAACTTTATAACAAGTAAAAACCGACTTCAAAACCAAAATGCACCAAAAAGTCTTAAATAAACTCTTCACCATTGAAAGGAAAGGAATCCGTTTTAGGCAAACAATTTCTTTTTGGAGTCGGTGCCATCACTTTGACCATCAAACATCAACTATTACAGCACCGGTTTTGAAGTCGGTTTTTACTTTTTTTAAAGTTTATTTTATTGAGATATGGATAAAACTAAAAATAATGAAATGAAAAAATTAAACCACCTTTTTAAAAACTTACTAAGACTCCCGGTTAGCCAAGCAGTTGCTGGTCGAGACCGTGCGCAAATTTTTGGTTTCTTATTTCATCTTTATGAATATAAAATATGACACTCTGAGTGTTAAAAACATTCTTAAACTTACTAAAAGCTTAAAATAACGCATATGCCCTCAACTTAGGAGAAACAAGTTCATTTAGAGTCTGTGCATGATGTCAAGCTTACCTGCACCAACAGTCTACACTCATCATGCAGCGTGAACCCAGACCGAGCGCTCACAAACAATTATCAAACAGTCACCGTGCGAACGGGGCGATACTATAGTAAACGAAGTTACCGGCTAGTTTAATTTTCTTCGGGCTTGTATCAGGATTGCGGAGGGTCTACTAAAGAAGATTATTCCAAATTAACAGAGTCAAATTGGAGTTTCTGTTTCGGTCGTAAATAATTGAACCTATTAATTAGGGAGAAACTCAAACAGTTGGAACAGAAACTCCTGAAAAGCTAACTTCATGAGTACTTAGTCTCACAGATAAAATTGTGCACACAGAATGTTGATTTTATTTAGTGTTTTAATTATACGCCACAAAGGAAAGTCATTTGAAGTGTTATTGATACTTTAAACCCAAAATCTGCCAACGCGGCATCCTGTATACCACAGTAATTTTGATTGGGTCTAACCAACTTTGACACTGATATCCATTAAAGTGTCGAACTGCCAGATTGACGTAGCAGAAATTCGTTTCTGGGTTTATTCATCATTGGTTTTTTCTGTCTTGAAAATCGGTCGGATTGACGTCTCACCGAATTATTGAAGTAAAGGAACAGTACAGTGTAACAGTGAGTGCACTTTTGTATAGCGTACACAGGGCTTAATAATATCATCTGCATGCCTGGCCTATCTCTACTTAGAGAGAGAGAGAGTTCACTTTGCCGAAAATCGGTAGGAAAATATTTATTAATTGCTAATAAAAGGCCTTCAAGTTCCTAGAATCATGCGTATCTACTGGGTGTCCAAAAATAAGGGTGCCAAACTGAAAATGGACATAGCTTAGCCATAAACCTTTCGAGTAAAAATAACATGACTTTAATAAAACTCTCATCATACTTTGGGAGATAATGCCACTTTTTTTATTTTTCTTGAATGAAGAAAAAAAGAAAATGGCATTATCTCCCAAACCATGACACTTTCATAAGATTCATGTTATTTTTATTTAAAAGGTCTTTTATAGCTTTTCTTAAAGCTATCTTCAGTGTCAGTCTGCTGATGTGCCATTTATGTGACAAAAGTGGCATAATTTAAAAAAAAAACAAATAATTGTGTAGTATATCTGAAAGGTCCAGTTAGTAGTACTGTACAGTTTATAACTTCAGTGTCAGTTGGCACGCTAATTTTAGGACATTTTATACATTTGTTTGGTCCTACCAAATGGACTAAAGTTGTTTAAGTTGGAACCAGCAT
This sequence comes from Pyrausta purpuralis, assembly GCA_963924145.1. NCBI lineage: Eukaryota > Metazoa > Arthropoda > Insecta > Lepidoptera > Crambidae > Pyrausta > Pyrausta purpuralis. The sequence continues at coordinate 20,664,320 of OZ001649.1, forward strand.
CGTCTCAATCGGTAATAATGATCGGTCTACCCTAATTTCTAGTGATGCTGGCGCGGCTCAGTCTTTGGTGTTCCATCAAATATTAATTAACGTTAACTTGCTACCAAAAGCGGCTGTAACTTTGTCTAGGTTCCCGTTCCAGTGCTAATACTGCGTAAATTGTTCTTATGTGAAGTAGGACTCACTGAATAGCTTACGTAAACTGTTTCAATCAAAGTAAGAAGCACTATTACTAAATAATTATGAATGTTAATATACCAAAGGCTGTGTATCGCTTGAGCTTTAATAAAACTACTTACCTCGTATTATTCGGACTGATAATAATCTAGGTCTCCCGTTTACCATCTTTTTATTGGTAAACCTAAAAACCGGCCAAGTGCGAGTCGGACTGGCACACTAAGGGTTCCGTGCCAACTTAAACTGAATTAGAGATCCACTTATACAATATTTTATTGACAGCAAATATAACTTTGTTTTTCATAGTATTCGCATTAATAACAAAGTTATGTTTGCGGTTATTGAAAATATACTCCATCTTAAAAACTATACTACTTTGATCTCAAACCAATTTTCGTTGAAAGTATTTGTCAAGATCTACATCATGTATTTTTTTCAAAATTTACACTCGTCTAGTTTAAAAGTTAATTGTTGGGGGCGCCAATTTTACAATTTTGGAAGTGTCTATCTGTCAAACGTTAGACTTATAGAGAAAATGGTTATAGGAACCTCGATGTCATTTTAAAAGACCTATCCATTAACATTAATACAAATTCATTAACCCTACCCGCGTAAGTTTGAGAAAAATTTTTTTTTGGTTTTCGTTTCATGTATGAAATTAAATATATGTTTTTTTTTATTTGTGTCTGAGAATACTAAATCGGATACATCTACCTACTAAGTTTAATAGTTTCAGAATAAAGTGGCTGTGACATACGGACGGACAGACAGACTTGACGAACCTATGAGGGTACCGTTTATTGCCATTCGGCTACGGAAAAAGACTGAAAATTTTCTTCCACCTCCATTATACGGTAGTAACCGAATCGTTATCAGTAAACACACTCTACCAAACATTATCATCCCTTATTTAATTAGAAACATAATTGTGTTACAGTGGCCCCACAAAAGCCTCCATTACTAAAATCACTCAATCAAATTTAATCGCTCTAGTACACGTCAATGCTAATGTGATAAATTGAACCTAATCCAATTTCGGCTAACCACATATGCATACAATGTAATTGAATCTAGCAAACAATGTTAAAGTTCTTGAATGCTGAAAGCATATAGGGAATTTATACCTTATTTCTTGAAGTATTTTAATACAATTAATTAGGTGTTCGAAATCGGCAGTGGATTCAACGTGGTGAGGCAAAAACGGAGGTTTTGTTTGTCAGGACTTACCTATTTATTCGCTAATAGTTGGTTTCCAGGGTTGCAGGTGATCACTGAGGACACATGCACAGTCACAAAGGTCTTCAGGTAAGTTTTAGGGGAAAATACACGCGAAATTGAGTCCTGGTAGGTCAGTTAGTGTCAAGGGAACATTGTCTCGAAAACGACTTTACGGGGTTCTCAAACAAGCAAAAAAATAGGTAACTATTCAAATTGATGTGTGCAGGAGCGCGCGCCGCAAAACTAGGATGGTAACACTGGTATTGATCAAATTATTGTAGTATACATTAGGTACAACCAGCCTTCAACCAGTGTGTGTTACCAGTGATGACATACGGATCCAAAACGTGGTCTCTAACTGTGGACCTCATAAAGAAGCTCAGAATTACACAACGAGCGATGGAGCGGGCTATACTCGGTGTTTCTCTACGAGATCGAGTCAGAAACGAGGAGATACGTAGAAGAACCAAGGTAACGGACATAGCCTTGAGAATCAGTTAGCTTAAGTGGCAGTGGGCAAGGCACATAGCGTGAAGAACTTATGGCCGTTGGGGCAGGAAAGTTCTAGACCTTCGACCAAAGACGCAGCGTAGGACGTCCACCAACAAGATGGACAGACGACCTTAAAAAGATCGCAGGATCAGGCTGGATGCAGACCGCTAATAATCGGTGGCTATAGAAAGCCGTGGGGGAGGCCTATGTTCAGCAGTGGACGTCCTTTAGCTGATAATGATGATGATGACATTAGGTACTATAGTTATGTATGTGACATCTAAAAGATAGACATTATTCAACGTTTTTTTAAAAAACAGATGGTTTCTAATTTATCTTTGTTATTAATCTCCACGTTAATCTGCGTTTTTACAAAAGACGGTTGAAAAAGGGTTTGTTGATTAGCATTCCTATCAGGAGCGAGCTAACTTAACTACTATTTATGATAAATGATATTCTTTACAGAGTAAATAAGATGGGTTGTTTTAAACATTTCCTTGGTAGCGGCTACCTCGAAAAAACTCGTTCGTTGTTTACGTTCAAACTGACTCTAAATTTATCAACCAAAAACAGACTTATAACACTAATAACTTTCGCTGAAAATAGGTATATTGCTGGTAACTAAGCTTTAGAAACGGTTGAAATTTTGATGAAATTGTGAAGGTGTATTGTTGATTATTTTAAGAAATTAGCTTACCAGAGAAGAGAAATCCTATTAATAATATGTAATGTGTGATAACTATCTAATAGTTCAAGTTATTTTTTAATCTAGATATTTTCATCCTTCTAACCTTCATTCGGTTAGGGATACTTATACATACTCGTAGTTCTCTGTGTTTGAAGCTTTTGAGACGCAAAAATGGGGGAGCAATTAAGTAGGTACGTAGTAAGAGGCATTTGCGTCGCGCGTGCTACAGGATACTCATAGGTACTATGAGTACAAGCTAAAATTTTTAAAATGGTTTACGTGTATGTTCGTATGTTTGATATTTGTGTAACTGTAAAAATGTGTTTGTTTACAAATATATTGGAAACGAGATATTGTGTCGATTATTCTTTTTTATCAATATATCTATACTAATATTATAAAGCTGAAGAGTTTGTTTGTTTGTTTGAACGCGCTAATCTCAAAAACTACTGGCCCGATTTGAAAAATTATTTTTACGTTGGATAGTCCATTTATCGAGGAAGGCTTTAGGCTATATAACATAAAGATACGACTCATAAGACCACAGCAGAAATGAAAAATGTTGCGAAAACGGGAGAAAGATATTCCTTTTGAGAGCTTCCGCTGCATACGCTGCGGAAACCGCTTAAGTTACACAAAAATCATGTATGACAGGATTGTTCAGCATTAAAAGTTCTATAATAAAGTCCGCGACAGCATATGTCTATCTTTTATAGTTGACTTACTACAACCTTTATTATGTTCATAAATTTGTAAAAAAATAATGCATTATTTTAAGAGGTGTATTATACACACAGGTATTTATTCTTATCAAAATAAATACATTCATCATCACGAGCATTTCATTTAGAACCAAGTTGCCCTTTATATCATTTGATTTCAATAAATATCTTAGGAGCTATCACAGTTTTAACATAACTCCGCACCAAAATAATGTTCGCAGCTTAAGTACAACGTGCCCTTGCGCTAATCTATACTAATATTATAAAGCTGAAGAGTTTGTTTGTTTGTTTGTTTGTTTGTTTGTTTGTTTGTTTGTTTGTTTGAACGCGCTAATCTCAAAAACTACTGGCCCGATTTGAAAAATTATTTTTACGTTGGATAGTCCATTTATCGAGGAATAGGGTCTGGGTGTTTTCTATGTATATCATGTATGTATTTACAAACAAAAAGTATTTAAGTATTATATCCGTTGTCTGGCACCCATAACACAAGCTTTGAGTAGCTTACTTTGGGGCTAGATGGCGATGTGTGGGAATGTCCAAAGGATATAAAGGAAAGGAAAGGAAGGTTCGGTCATAATACCTACGCACACTGCGAACGTATATTCCCTTCTCTTTCTTTCGCTCTAGAAATGAAATGAAGCCGTCTTTCTTTATCACCGGCTTCGACTCAGTTAGTATATCTGAAAATTCAACTTTATCTCTCGGATATAGAGATTTATTTGAAACACAAGTGAGCTACGGATATATGAGCCGTTTGGGTGAGAGAGGTTTTTTATCTTTCTCTCGCGAGCTACACAAGTCTACTTGAAATTACCGTCTGGCATCACTGGTCAAATGAAACGCATTCATAGTAATGCGCCATCTATACTAGTTTGTTGTCAACTTTCCACCATGCCACATAGTTTTGTCGTATGCCGACAGAGGGTTAGAGGGTAGTAAAAGCATGCTTTTATGCTTTTTACACTATTTTTGCCAATTATGGAAAAAAACAATGGTATTGAGTTTTTTTCTCTTTTAAACAACTGAAAATGTTTATTAACATATTTTTCGGGTATTATCTTCACGTATCTTAGGATTTTAGTCTATCTAATAAACAGTAATTGCGCTAGCTATACACGTGTCGCCATCTATTGAGAAATTTTAAAGGCTATGTAACTTATGTACCGAATGAGACCCCGTGGTGCAAGCGCACATGGTACTTAAGCTGCGAACATTATTTTGGTGCGGAGTTATGTTAAAACTGTGATAGCTCCTAAGATATTTATTGAAATCAAATAATATAAAGGGCAACTTTGTTCTTAATGAAATGCTCGTGATGATGAATCTATTTATTTTAATAAGAATAAATACCTGTGTGTATAATACACCTCTAAAAATAATGCATTATTTTTTTACAAATTTATTAACATAAAAAAGGTTGTAGTAAGCCAACCATAAAAGATAGACATATGCTGTCGCAGACTTTATTATAGAACTCTTGATGCTGAACAATCCTGTCATACATAATTTTTGTGTAACTTAAGCGGTTTCCGCAGCGTACGCAGCGGAAGCTCTCAAAAGGAATATCTTTCTCCCGTTTTCGCAACATTTTTCATTGCTGCTGTGGTCTTATGAGTCATATCTTTATGTTATATAGCCTAAAGCCCATAATAGAATGAAAGTAAAACAAATAATAAATAAGAAAAAACAGAAGAAAACTCTAACAGTGGCTAGTGGGTCTGGATCTAAAACTTGCAGTTCCCGTTCCATTATTCGAAAATTCTATAGAAGGTATTGTTTGATTTTCTGTCAATGTAATAAAAAAAAATTCACGCCTTTTAATAAATACGGCCGGAAATAGGTTTTGTGAAGACTAGCTATCGGCCGTCACACTTTTGGTATTTTTAAAGGTCATATCTTTGGAACTATCAGGTAAACGGGCGGCCGGAATCTAGTTTTCTCTTTACAAAATTAAAGCTGTTTACTATTATAATAGGATCTCTGTTTGTAAATATAAGGTTTCCGCAATATTAGCAAAGAAAAATGACGTAAGTAAACTGGTTTCCCGACCACCCGGTCGGAAAGAGGATTTTTAAACTAAACGATAACTTATTGTCCGACCATCAAAAATACTACATATTATGAAAAGTTTGGTCAGTTTGGGCACTTTAATATTGAATTAACACATGCTTCATACACCATGTGTTAATTCATAACCATAATCATAACATAAACCAATTCATTCACATAGGTGAATGAATTGGTTTATGTGTTCGTACAATCGTAACACTCAAAAACTCACCTTTGAGAATCAACCCACCTGCTATTTTTTTGGCTAAATTTGCCACGCCTCCAGCCAGACACCAAATTTTGAAATGGCGCTTGAGGGCTCAGATTGCAAATTTCCAGGTTAAGCCGTTGGATTATGAACCGTGAACGTCGTCCGAGTCGAATGACGTGAAATTGGAAAGAAGCTGCCTATACACTGTTTATTATTCAAAATAATGTGCGAAGTGGCCGAAAAGGGGTAGTGGCCGGTGAACCGGTATGTTTACTTTGATACCTGGTTTTGAGCCCTGGTGCTGATTTATGGACGTACTTTTAAAATAAAAATAAATAAATAAAATAAAATCCATTTATTTCAGACGATGTCCATAAAGTATAAAATTATATCAAAACACAAAATAATTTTAAATTTAGAAAATAATTATAGTTAATTTGCAATTAAATTAAAATTAAAATTAGTCGAATCAAATACAAATACTAAAAATATGTCAATTACAAAATAAATTAAATTATAATTATTCAAGTTCAAAGTCTAGTCTTCCGGTTAGTGTAGATGGTGTCAGTGACCTCAAGGAAATAGCAAACCTGTTTAGCAGCCATTTCAGAATGCAGGTAGTGCCTACTCCGGGCCAGGCGATGAATGCGGGAGAGGGGGGAGTGCTCGATGCTGTGCCACAGACAGATCAGCCGTTAGCTTATTTTTCGGCTCGCGACGTGCGAGATATAATAAAAAAGAGCAAGCGCGGTAAGTCACCTGGTCATGACGGGCTCAGCATCGAGCATTTCCAACACGCTGGACATCACCTTCCACGTGTTCTTAGCATGTTGTATAACCTGTGTATTAGACATGCCTATATGCCCACAGATCTAATGAAAACTTTAGTGGTTCCTATTATCAAAAACAAGACAGGAGATGTATCTGATAGCAATAACTATAGACCCATATCATTGGCCACAGTAACAGCTAAGGTGCTTGACGGTCTCCTTGAGAAACAGCTAAATACATATATACACCTAAACGATGCTCAGTTCGGCTTTAGAGCCGGACTTTCTACAGAAAGTGCCATTTTTTCCCTCAAGGAGACAGTCAGGTACTACACACAAAGGAAAACTCGAGTATACGGGTGCTTTCTCGACCTGTCAAAGGCGTTTGATATGGTTTCCTATCAGATACTATGGGCCAAACTGTGCGCGACGGGGATGCCTCGAGAGCTTGTTAACGTATTTAGGTATTGGTACGAACATCAGGACAACTATGTGAAGTGGGCAGGGGAACTATCCGATGTGTATCGCCTGGAGTGTGGAGTTAGACAGGGGGGGTTAACATCTCCAAAGCTGTTCTGTCTCTATATAGACGGGTTGATCGACGAGCTTAGAAGCATGCACGCGGGTTGCTCTGTAGATGGGCAAATGGTCAATAATATAAGCTACGCAGACGATATGGCGCTTCTGAGTCCGTCGATCGACTCGTTGAGGAGGATGCTGCGCGTCTGCGAACAATACGTCTCTAATCATGGGCTAAAATACAATTGTAAAAAAAGCGAAGTCGTAGTGTTTGGGGCGCGTGGGTCATCCTCATGTCACGTACCACCAATCAGGCTGAATGGAGAGGCATTGAACATTGTGCCTATGTTTAAATACTTGGGTCACGTGATCACTGATGACTTGAGGGACGATTGTGACATAGACAGGGAGCGTAGGGCGCTGGCAGTACGAGGAAATATGCTGGCCCGCAGGTTCGCGCACTGTACAGGTGAGGTTAAAATATCACTATTTAAGTCTTTCTGTCAATCCCTGTACACGAGCGGCTTGTGGGTAAGTTATACACAAAAATCATACAGCGCCCTGCGTGTATTGTATAATAATATGTTCCGGGTCCTCTTGGGACTACCGAGATTCTGCAGTGCGTCTGGCATGTTCGCCGACGCCCATGTAGACGACTTCCATGCAGTGACAAGGAAGAAGATCCTGTCCATTAAGAACAGAATGGTCGGTAGTCCCAACAGGATTTTAAGGGTACTGGCGGGGAGGTGGGACAGTGCTTTACTACGGCACTGGATCACTGCACTCATAAACCCGAACCCTATTTATTATGTCAATTAAATGTGTGTGTTTTGTTGATCTGATTTATCCGAATTGTATTTGTCTGTTATTAACCTAGTTGTAAGCTTTATTGTTACTAACCAAATGGACCATATGATGTCTGAATAAATGAATGAATTTGAATTTGAATTTATTCATTGTTCTATTATAATTATTATTATTTAATTTAAATATCGGCCACTCTCTGGAGCACCAGTGTCGGAAGTCTCGACATAGTTCCGTGTAAAACCACCAGGTGGCGCTCGAAAAATGCTGAGACAAAATTGGTGTTTTCGTGTATTTATTGATTGAGAAGAATTTTTGAATCATGCTTAAAAATCTACAAATATTTTTTAAGATTTACTAAAGATATAGCTACGTAAGTTAAAATGATATTTGATGAATTAGAAAATCATAAAATTTAAATTGTCGACGCGAAATGTCAAAAATGATGCATCAGACTACGCCCGCTGGCACACTTGTATGTACTTTCGTCCAGTGCTGCAGAAGAGGGCAGTCTGGCTTCTGACTGAGGACATTCAGGATGGTGTTAGGGCTCCCGCGCGCACGGATCATCAGCGAGGCGATACGCTTGCGCAGCACTTTTAAGACCTGGTACTTGAATTAGCAAGTACGCCTAACCTAACCTATGCCCACTCGTAGCGTCTGCTGGACACTAAGTTGCTCGGAATCAATTGTCTATTTATAAGCTAAAATACTTGATTAAAAAATCACACATTGTGGTTAATGGATGGGTTATTCCGGTATTATGTTTAAGCACACAACTTATTTCATTGAGTTTTCAACCGAGTTCAAAAAAGGAGATTCTCTGCTGTACTAGGTAGGTATTTGTCCGCGAGTTTCGATGCAGTTTTCAGTATGTTTTATCAGGACGTTTAGTTACTTTTATGGAAAAACATTATTTAAGATAATTGAGTTTGCAATCAATTCAATACTTATTTTCATTTTTAGTACTTTAACTTACTGGCTCTACAAATTTATCGATTACTACAAAATACAATGATACAATACAATTAATGACGCTGTGCGTACCCAGCCTGACCTTGATATATAACTTGTCTTAACATTGCTTCACTTTCCTCCTCCAACGATATTGTTCGTAGTTGAGTTACAGAATTTTTAGTGTTTTTTTCGTTCTTCCTTTTTATGTGCATTAAGATTTATGATTATATTATGATATGATGATTTGTATTACAAACACATAAAAATGAAGAAAAAAACACTAAAAACAATAGACGTTAATCTATTCTATGCTTAAATCGTAAGATATTACTGCTACGATGCATTTTGTTAGTCTACAATTTAACGCATAAGCGCAAGTTAGTATACTATTAATTATTAATTGAAACCAGTTATGCGTCTTTATCTAATAAAATTTAAAAACCGTATAGGATTCCGTTGAATCTTGACACCCGCGCAAAATACCTATAGAGTGACCATGATCAAAGCAATGAGTAAGAATTATAGTCACTTCAGAATCAACAAAAAAACTTATAATTGTGAAAAGCATGCCGTGATTTAACAAAATCAATTACCTATACATAAATAAACGTTTTATCAAATAAAAGAAAAACATTCTGGAAAAGTGGAACATTAACTTGTAATTTTTTTCACACCAAGCTGTCTCAGGGTAGATTAATTTTATGACTGCTGCCAAATATGTGGCGTTTT